>PVLA01000189.1:367399-705434 GCA_004027455.1 Hydrochoerus hydrochaeris | reverse complement strand
TATGCCTCACACAACTGAATGTCATTTTCTTTTCCCATGTTTGGGAAGTTTTCCTTAATTATTTCTGTGAATAGCCTTTGTAATTCACCTGTATGTATTCCTGCTTCTTTGTTCACATTTCTTATCCTTAAATTGTAGATTCTTGTCATTTTCTAGCCTTTGTATTGTTACTGCATATTTCCTTGTTATTTTTAAGAGATCTTTCCTTTCATGATCACACACTGCAAACTTGTCTTCAAGTTTTGATAGTCTATCCTTAGTTTCTTTTAAGGAGTTTTGCCAGCTTTCAATGGAGTTTTTAATTTCCTGGTAGTCTCTTTGAATCTGCTTCATGTATTCTATATTTTCTTTATATTCTTGATTGAATGTTTCTCTCCTTTTTTTATGTACCTCCCTTCTTCTGTCTGTATCATCCTGAGAGATGCTTCCTGAGAGCATTTCTTTTGTTACTCTACTCATATCCTGCTTTACCTGATTCAAGATTTCAGTTTTGAGTTCGTCAACAAGGTCCCGAAGATATCTCCAAATGTCCATTGAAGCCATGTCTGATGTTGCATGTTTTCCACCCTCAGTCTCCCTTGTTTTTCCTTTTCCTGGATCAGTGCTCTCAGGGTTCTGGGCTGGGGGCCTCCTCCTGCCTCTCTCTCCTGTCACGGTCCCAGCTTCCTCCACACAGGTTACAGTGCAGGTTCCAGCCCCCTTCCCTGTTGGCCATGTTTCCTCCGAAGCACACTGGTGAGGGACCTCTGCCCTCTCCTGCCTGCTCTTGTCACTGAGGTGTAAGCAGCATTTGTGTATGCCTGCCCCTCCCCACAGGGCCAGCCAAACTTCAGGTGCCTTCACCCGGTTAGTGTGTGCTAGGGCAGGGAATCGATTTGGGATGGCTCATTGGGTCCCAGCCAGGGGTGAGGCCCAGTCCAAGCAAATCCCATGAATCTGCTCTGGGGAGGGAGCAACCAACTGAAATCACTGTCGCTCCCAGTTCAGGCTCCTCCTGCCTGATTCCAACATGTTGCCCATCTAGTCTCGCCCTTCCCGTGGTGGTGGTGGGATCTCATTCCCAGCACTGACCATAGATTAATGAAGGTCCCTTCACCAGCTCCGCTCTCTGTTGGGCTCACCAACCCCCAACTTCAGTGCTGTTGTGCTTCCTGTGAGTGGTGGCAGGAACGAGTTTGGGCGGCTCTGCCGGCCGGCGTGGATTCAAGCTGGTGCAAACTTGGCGGGTCACCATGAAAATGCTGTGTCCTGTAATTTTTAGCTGTTTCAGTTGTAGTCCTGAAGTATTTGATGAGCTTTTTATGTTTTAATTTCTTCCTGTGTCAAGAGGATCCATCTCCCTCTGTCTGGGTCTCTCCAAAGTGTTTTATTCTGGCATTGAGCTGTTTCTCCTGGGAGGCTTTGTATTTTGTTGCTCACTGATTGGCCATCTTGTCTTCTTCCCATAACCTTTCATCTCTAGGTTCAGTCCCAATTGACAGCCCTGGAGTCATGGTTCTTCGTCCTGCTTAGCTGAACAAGTGTTTTGTTTTGTTTTTTTAATCGGTACTGGGGATCAAACTCATGACTGCATGCTTGCAAGGCAGGTGCTTATGCCACTGAGCTAAATCCCCAGCCCTGAACAATGTTTTTGAGAGTCATGGGGTGAGGAAACAGTGACTGTCACTGTTGCCTAGCTTCAGAGATTATGCATCAGCACCTCAGGTAGCCCTATGAATACTGCGTAAAGCCAGTTGAGTGGAAAAGAATATGGCCCAGCCAGCTCCATTTATATCAGTACATGGAGATAGGGCCAAGTTTAACCGAAGTGGAGATAACTGCTCTTTGTTCAAGGAGAGCCATCCAGCTGGTCCTCCACAATAAACATGCTAACCAATAGCTAGTTGGTCTCCTTCTGGGATGCTATTGTACCAGAATCTCTGTTTTGGTATCTGTTGGTGACAGTTTACCATTCAGCAATAGCAGGAGCTATATCAGCCTTGATGAGAGGGGGCCCTTGCTTTTGAAGTCATATTTAGGTTTGTCACTGACACTGTGATATTCTGCTCAGGAGCCCCTATTGTGAAAGCTCTCAATGAAGGTAAGGTCAGAGACTGGCTGACATCTATGGCCAATGCCTCTGGCCTCCTTTCTAGCCAATGGCTCTCCTGTCCTGTCCTGAGGATGGATATGGATGTCAGCACCCAAAAATATATCTTCATCTCAGGCACTGCTCCTGCCATGTGAATGACCATGTGCTCTGTGCAAAGCTTGACCTGCTGCAAGGGATTCTCCATGGTGGGCAGGGGTGCAGGGGCACCCATTTACCAAGTTGGTCTATCTGTGGACCAAGCTTGAGAACTTTCCTTCTATGTCATCTGGCCATTGCAAACCCTCCATGTGGCTGTAGATGTGCATCAAGGAAGAGGTGTTGTGACAGTCCTCATTCCAAGACCAGGAGCCTCTTCTCCCTACGACTAGGGGCCCAAGTTGGTGGAACAGCCCAGCCTTTACAGAGAATTCAGTTTTTTCTGACATCCCGGTACTTTGGTAATCAAGTCCTCCTTCTAATCTTCACTCTGCCTGCCCTCAATACTTCTTGCCAAGTGATTTCCTCTCAGTTTCATACTTCATTTTAAATTGTCAGTTAAGTAATGTGCAACTACAACTTCCTTTCTTCAATGCATCACGGACACTTAGCAATAGCCACCCAATTCCATAGTCTTTTTGGGGGGGTGGGGTATGAGGAATTGAACTCATGAACTTGTGTTTACCCAGCAGGTGCTTATGCCGCTGAGCTAAATCCCTGGCCCTCCAATTCCATAGTCCTCACCTAATCTCTTTCCCTCTTTCCTCTGAAATGCCAAAGTCTTGACCCAGCCTAGCTCACTGCTCCCCCATGCCTGGGACTGGCATTCTCTACCTGCTAGATCTCCATTGCTACCTGGGCAGGAGTCCATCTAGATGTCCTTTCCTTGGGGCCTACCCTCTCACCCCTTCTTACTCCAAGGACCTTTGTCTTTGATCACCCTTCATAGGAGCAGAGACTCAATCAGGGGTTGTCATTTAGGATCTGTAAAATGGAGAGCATCCCTTTGATGATTAAGCAAGATCCAGGCAGAAATAAAGATTGCACTACACATTCTGGGGTCATTCCTTGAGGTCATTCCCACCCCCCATGGAGGATAGGGACAGCATGAGAAGCCTGTGGGAAGAACTGGTGGGTGACACCATTTTGGCTCCATGGTGTTATCCAAACAGGTTTCTACAGAGCATTCTGGTTGGAGAGCTAAATCAGGTAGACACAGCTCCAGAAGGACCCACTGTGACTGACAGTGATCACTGTGACATATCTACACAATCCACCTGGGCTGTGGGGTTACAGGCTGTATCTAGCTGTCCGATGGGGTGGTCATCAGGAGGTGGCTGTATGCATCAGAGATCAGGACTGGCCGCTGAGGACCAGGGAGGAGGCGCAGAACTGGAAACTCTCAGGAATGATGTTATGGTTTCTACCTGCATGTCTCCCCAAAGCCCTGTGGGCTGGGGAAGTGATTGGATTATAGGGTACAAGAACTGGCTTGCTCTTGGGAGGTGGTACCTGTGAGAGGTAGGTCACTGGGAGGCAGCCTGGTGGACTTTCTCTCCTTCCCTGCATTCTCCCTTTGCTTTCTTCTTCCTGGCCACCATGACATGAGCCATGTCATGTCTCTGTAATTCCCCTCTGCCATGCTGTTCTGCCTTGGAGCCAGTTGACCATGGACTATAAATGTGAACCAGAATGAACCTCTCCTCTTAATTTGTTGGTGGTGGGTACTGACTCCCAAAGACCAGAAAGTGACTAAGTCCAGTGATGAGTGACAAGAAAGTGACTAAGTGATGAGCCGCTTTTGGGGTGAGATAGTCAAACTTAATTTAACATAGATATTGCATTGTCAGGTGGTGATGGTGTGCAGAGGGCTCTGATACATTAAGGGAAGGGACTCAGGGGAAGTCTGGGAGGGAGGGAGAATAGGGAAGAGGACAGCAGGACAGGGATAGGCTCAGGGGCAGTGTGACCACTAGTACCCCAGGGAGAAGCAAGGTCCCGCCCTGTCATTCTCGGTAGCAGGCAGCAGTGGGCAGCTTTCTTGGCTGAGGACTATGCATGTAGCACGGAGGGCAGTCACCTCCCAGGCAAGAGACCCCTGTCTGCTCTTGGCAGCCCATCCCACAGCAGCAGAGGTAAAGGACCTTCTTGGAACTTCTTGGAGGCTCTACAAATACCTGGTCACTCTGGAATCTGTGAAGACAGAAGGCACCACGGCGGGGGGGGGGGGAGGAATCTAAGAATGAGGAGAGAAGATAGTGTCATGGAATCCTAGGAAATTTCTGGTAAGCAAGAGCAGCCGTCACGTGTGAACATGAAGGGTGTGAACATGAAATCCAGGTTCCAAAAGCAGCATGAACACTAGCAACCCAAAGGCCGCTGGTGAGCGGAGGGGCGGGGGCAGGGCATGAGCTGGGGACACAAATGGGGATGGAAAGGAGTGACAAGGGCCTGTTCCTTAGCCATCACAGGAGACTGTGTGCAAAGCAGAGGACACAGACAGCTGGGGTGGGGACAGCCTAGGGTGAACCTTGCAAGGCCAAGGCAAGGCCCAGGGAGGAGGAAAGTCACAAGAGAGGGGATGCTCCTGAAGTCTCTCATGGAGACCAGGGCACTGGCTAGGGAGGGGCCTGGGTGGGGCAAGATAGTGGGGAGGAGCTATGCCAGGCATGGTGGGGTGTGTAGGCAGGTGCAGGCCAGTGGGCCTCGGGGGGGGGCTGGGGATCCTGCTGAGAATGAGGTGCGTGTGTACCAGTGCAGGGCCAGCACTGAACCTGAGGAAATGGGCAACAGGGAGGGGAGGCCACTCAGTTGTTGAGAGTCCTGAGGGCTGACAAATGTCCACCGAGAAGGCCTCAGGAGGGTCTGGCCTGGGGAGGTTGGAGCTTAGACTTCCTACACCCAGTGTGCTTTGGTGACCATCCACAGGGCCGAATGACTTCTGCAGTAGCACCCTGCAGCCTGGGAGGCTTTGCGTGATGGGCTGGGTGAAATGACTCTTGTGTGTTACCCCGGGTGTAGGGAGGCTGAGCTCCAACCTCCACAGGCCAGGCCCTCCTGTGGGCTTCTTGGTAGACATTTGTTATCTAGACACAGGCCTGCAGTCGGAAAGGACCCTCTCAGAGTTAGCTGAGCCATACTGGGTGGTCTCTGTGCAGCCTTGGGGTTGCTACAAGCCTGGATTGGGCTAGGACTGTCCCTGGTTTCAGGGTGCCAAGGAAGGTTTTTGTTTTGATCCAAAGTTGGGGAGCACACTGTCTTCCTTCCTGGCCCTACTTCATCCACTTCCTGCCCATAAGGCAACGGCATTCAAACGGTTTGTTTTTGACCACAACCCACAAGTAAAACTCATATCATGACTCAGTGTCTGCTCACTGCCCGATATAATTCTTGTTCTTTGTATCTCCTATTCTGTTTTCATCTTTTGATCAAAAACTGCTCCCTTCCACCCCACGCTGGTTTCACAGCTTGTCACAATCACTGCTGTAAAGCAACAGGGCGTGGGGCTCACCTACCTGGGAACCCAATATCCTTCCCACTAACATGCTAACCACCTCTTCTCTACGTGGGTGTTTGGAGGAAGCTGCTGCCTGGCCATGCTGGCTCAGCAGTGACTCAGTTTCTGTCTGTAACATAAATCCTTCTCTCACCTTCCATCTCCAGCCCAGAAGCACAGGGGATCCTCGTGTCCAGTGTCTACAGGTCATCCCGTTGCCTCAGCCCAAGAACCTGCTAGAGTCCTGGGAAGCAGGAGTTAGAGCAAGGACATGTAAACATGTGATCACTATGTCACAACATCAGGAGACTAATAAAGGTCTCCTTGTCCCCCAAGCTCCCCAGGTATGCACAAACCCCAAAATACATGCCCTCATCTAACCTCATTTGCATTGTAGTTTTGACCCAACTTTCATGAGTTTTGGACACATGACAGTTCCTCCAAAAACTTCATATGGTCAACACTTCCTCTCCTGAGACAGGTGGGCCAAGTGTCAGGTACCCTGTTGGACCTATTGACCACCAATGTAGATCCTCCCATAATCCCAGGACCCTAAGAAACCCAGTGCTGCCCGTGTGGGACTCCTGAGCTCTTCTCACTGGCTCACTCCCACCCTGTGGATGGACCTTCTCCTCTCGATTTTGCAATCTCACCTAGTTACTCCTTTTGAGTATCCTGCTCAAGTCTGTGTCCAAGGTGCTGAGAACCTGGAAATAACTCCCCCACACCTGTCAGCAACACTGGTAGATGTATTTGGGGGTGTCTGCCCAGCCCCAGCAGAGATAGTTTTAAGGAAAACTGGAAGGACAGGGGTGAGACGCTGCCAATCAGATTCACTTCCCCAAAACTTCAATTGGAGACCCAGAAGGACAGTCTATGCTGGGTGCTGGGGCTGTTAGGCTGGAGAGACCTGTGGCCTGGGTGGGAGACCCCGTGAGGAGCAGTCTTCAGGTGGAGATGGGGAGGCACAGCCCCCTGGAGGGCAGCTGTGAACTCTTCACTTGCTAGGGTGCCTGGCTGGCCTCCGGTCTTCATCCCTGGATGCTTCAGACAATGTCCGGTGTGGTTCAATAGCCGCGGGTTTCTGTTCCTTAGTCCACAAGGGACTATCAGAGATGGGCCACCACCAGCCACCTGGGTCCCCAGCACCATGGAGGATCTGGACCTGTTTGGCTCCACTTCCAGCCCACTCCCTTTGTCACACTGGAGACAAGGTCCCCTCGAGGAGGTGAGAACACGGGCTCTGGCCACTGCCCTCTCCCAGGGCCCAGGGCCTCCTGCAGGGACAAATGTCTTCCAAATCATTCCCCAAACTGCTCCATCTCTCTGTGCCTGCACGATGATGGGACAAGGGTGGTGGTTTAAAAACCAAAGCAGAAGACACCCAGACCACTCCCTCACAGCCACAAAATCGCTAATTCACCAAAACCTTCATTTTTGTCAATTTATTTAGAAAAAAAATTAACATGGGCAAATGAGATACCTCAGTGTTACAACAGAGTATAGAAATGTCTAGCAATAGTCAAATAATTTGATCTTTAAATACAAAATAACCACATGAACACCTAATATACAGGTTTCATCTGAATACATATTTATTAGATAAATATTAGAGGTTGTCACATCATCTAACTACATACAGCTTTGCAAGACTAGAAATCACAATTAGTTTTCTGAGCAGTTTAAAGTATGAAATGATTTTTGCATTGTACATATGATGTACAAAGACGATGATGCTTCTGCGGGAGTCACTTCAGGCTGCACTGGTGGGTGTGTGGATGTGGGCGTGTGAATCACCTGCGATCATGATATAAAAAATTATACAAAGTATGAATTTGGTTACAATTGTCTTCTGAAATCCCCATTTCTTTTCATTATTTCCATAGCACCCTAAAAATACACAGGTGGCAGGACTAAGTACACTGAAGCTAAATAGTACATGTAGGTAAAATAAAAAACAGAACTGCCTTTCCACACAGGTCAAGAGTATATTACATGAGTGAGATGGAGGTGGAGAACTCACAAACGCTAACAAACAGGATCTAGTTTTTCCACGTTAAGATGGAGTTCCAAGCCATTTTTTTTTTTGTTTCGTAAAATAAAAACAATACACATTCCGAGAGAAATGAATGCATCTGTTGACAAGTCTATTTCTCATTTACATATGTACACACGTCCCTTGAGTCACTGCTGCCCACCTGCCCTGTCTGGACGGGTCAGGCCGGAGGCCCATTGGGAGCAGACCTGTAGCTCTCTGGAGGTTAGGGCTCCCAACAGAGAGAAAGTATTCGAAGTTTCTTAAAAAATAAAATGGCTACAGGGAACATGATAAAGCTTCAAACCAAGGAGATGGGGGTGATTGCCTGTTCCGGGCCCTTCCTGCCTGTCCGTTGGCTCCCGGTCCATCTTGTGGAGTGGCGGCAGAATCGTGCCGTGGGTGGGTGGGTGCTTGTCATGGGAAGGTGGCTTGCTGAGGCCTCATTTTTGCTGAGGTCACTTATGGCTGCAAGTCGTCATCTGAAAACATCAGGGAAGGATCTTTCCAGAGCTCAGGCCTGCCTCTGTCTACGTTGCTGCCTTGACCTGAACCTGTTACTGCCCAGGGACCATTTAGCCCCGGAGGTCACTGCCTGTCCCTTACACCCTGGCTGAGCACCCATCACTCTGGTTCCCAGAGCAAAGCTGCAGGCACCCTGGATCTGAGCTGGCCGGAAGGAAAGCTCCATAATGAGCTTGCTGGTGGAGGTTTGCTGGGGAGGGAACCCAGGCGACCAGGCTCAGGTGCCAGCCCAGATATGGCAGCGAGGTGCCTGGAGCCCAGACTGCTGGGAGTGGCTAGAACCTCTGCACTAAAAAGCTGGGGATAGGCCTGGGAGCAGAATCTGGGTGCAGTGTGACAAGACTCAGCAGGGATCCCAGGTCTTTCAGGGGCAAAGTGTCATGGCAGGAAGCAGGAGCTGCTAAAGAAGGCATCCGTCAGTTTGTCTACAGCTGAACATTCCAGATGGTCAGAAATAGAGTGTGGCCACCTGCCAGGCCACAGGCACTGGGCAGAGACAGCCACCAGCTACCTTGTCCTACCAGCTGAGCTGGGGATGGCTCTCGACAGTGGGCTGCCTGGTCTTCCGACTTCCAACAAAGCAACTCATTCTGTTCGTCCCTCATCTGTACAAATAGCCCTGGTTGCTTTTTTGTTTTTGTTTTTTTAAAAAAGGACTCGGTTTTTGTTGTTGAGTCAAGGTATTTTAAAAACACCAGCAAAGGCTATAACCAGGTCATGAAAATGTTGAATATTATCAAAGACAATACTAAAATATTCACAAAGATATTTACAAAAGCGATTTCTTAAAATAAGTGATTTGCATACTGAACAACACACTGTTTGAAAAAATCTCGACAACAACGACGGGGGTGGGGGGAGGCGGAAAAGGGGGTGGGGTGATGGCAGCTTTCCTTCCAAAAACCTTGTGCCATTTGGTACAGTGACTGCATGTCAACAGCTGAAGCCACCTTTCGGGTTCCATCCACAGAGGAGTGCCGGGGACCACCCACCAGAGGGAGATGGGAGAGTGACAGTGACCAGGGACACTGACAGTGGATGACAGGGCAGAAGAGTGCCCTGGGTGGCAGCAGCAGGAAAGGGTGCAAAGAATTTACAGATGGGACCCAAGTGACCAGACAACCCAGCATCACCATAGACCATGAGGCTTAGGGGACACAGACCAGCACCCTGGGGACCCTGAAGCGGGTGGAGTTAAGCACTGAAGGAAGACCAGAGGCTGCTCTTGTGGAGCAAGCTCAGAAGGGGAGGCTGGTGCCACAGAGGCACCGTGAAGTGGCCACAGGGACATTGTGGTGTATGCAGCAGTGGGCACGGGTGGGCAGACAGGGAGGCTGGGGATGCAGGGACGCTGAGCTCCTTCTGCCTCGGAGGCCTTGTGTCCTGTCCTGGCCCTACTTCTCTGTCACACTACAGCCATCCGGCGGACAGAGGACACACAGGGGAGCGGATGTCCTGTGGAACGGTCTCGCAGAGGTGGGTGGGTGGTGGGAAACAACACAGAGGGAAACCGTTTGCTTGTCGTCCAAGTGCAACGTCCCCGTCCTCCAGAGCTGTCAACTGCAGCTTGAACCGAACAGCGAGTGGCTTGGGGAGAAGTTGTGGGTGGCTGGCTCTTACGTGACACTGGCTGGTGATGTCACCCATAGTCCCCAGCCCAGGGCACAATCATTCTGGCTGGATACACACGCACGTTCTCTCTGGCCCCCCAAGGCCAGGCCCTGGCCTGGATCCCCCAAAGCAGATCCCTCTGATGCACTGTCCTGGCTCCAGGGACCCTGTCCCCACTTTCCCACCAGTCCCCAGGCAGGAATGGCAGCCCCTCCCTCAGACACAGAGCCTTGTCCTCTCTCTGCCTGCTGAGGGAGCATTTACAGGGCATCTCTTGGCTTAAGAGGTTGGAGGCCAGAACCTCAGCCCTTGGCCAGAGATTTCTTCCTTCCCAGGGGTTTGTGCTTTTCTGTGGTGGGCAGCCAGTACCACTGTAGCCAACTGTCACTGCTCCTCTGAGGCTGGGGTCCTGTGGGTCTTGGGGAGCCCCCTCTCAGGCTCCAGTCACTTGAAGGAGGCTCCGGGCCAGGAAGCAGGGAGCGGGACTACAGTTCAGAAAGTGGAAGAACCTTGGGGGCACGGAGAGGTCGGCTGCCTCTCACCGGGCTGCGCCCCCAGTGGGTTGTCTTCAGGGCCTGCTCTGGCCATAGCCCTGGCTCAGGGCATTCAGGTGGGACACTGGCTGTGGCCCCACGCAGCCTTCCCCAGCCACCCCCAGCCTGTGGTCCCAGCGAGGGGTGGCCTGAGGCATGGGCTCCTGGGGGACAGGTGTGAGGGGCAGACAGGGCAGGAGGCAGAGTGGGGGGAATGACCCCAGTGGGGGGGCGCTTCAGTTGTTCTCAAAGAGAGATAGGAGGTCGTCATTGCTATTGCTTGGAAGGTCGGGGGGGTCCAGGTAGGAAAGGAGCTCGTCAGGATTGGTGAGTTCTGGCAGGAGCTGCAAAAGAGGAAGTTGGGGTCTTTCATGAGAGGCACTGGGGGACAAGGTAGAGGGGTCCCACTACCCGTGCCCTTTGCCAACTGTCTCCGAGGGCCCTGGCCCACCTTGCCTCCTTGGGGCAAGCCTCAAAACTCACTTCAAGCCCAGCACAGAGACACCGTTAGCCCACCAGTGCAGAACCAGGCAGGGGCTTACATTTACTTATTTATTTGCTACTAAAAGACCCAGGGCCTGCGCACAGAGCTAAATCACTCAGGCTAGGCCCCAATTTGCAATCCTTTTGTCTCAGCCTCCCAGAGGGCTAGGATTATAGGTGTGCACCACCACACCTGGCTCAGAGTGTTCCTCTGGTCTCTCAGACCTGCCATGAGCAGCTGTGGGTCAGCCAGCAGAGGCCACATGGCATCCTGTAGGAACATGAAGATGGGGGCTGTGGGGAGGCCAGGGGGACGGGACCCCTCAGTGGCTACCCATGGATCCATCCCCGGAGCTCCTTGGTGCCAGTGGTTGGCCCACTGCACTCTATCCTTTCCCTCTCCCTGGAGTCTCTTATGTCCATGGAAGGGGCTGGGTGGGAGCAGATGCCCACCAAGATGGCGGCATAGTTAGCACCATGGCTACCGCCTTCCACCCAGCCGGCTGACAGAACAGGGCCAGGAGGGGAGGGGCACGAGCGGCAGAGCTCAGCTCCCAGTGGTGTCCTGTCCCCTCCCAGCCAGCCCTGCCCAGCTGCCCAGCCCCAACCATTCATTCCATGCCCCCCACCTTCCTGACCAGTAAAGCCTGGACGAGGGAGATGCCCAAGAGTCAGCTGCTCCCAGCCAGGCTGTGACCTGAAGCCGATCTCACTGCCCCACCCCCGCCCATCTCCCCACACAGGGGCTGCTTTGGGGGAGCGATGGAGCAAGCGGAAGCAGGGAATGGACAACACGTGGACACAACACTGCAGACAGACATGACTGGCAAGACAGCAGGGCTCTGTCTTGCCCAGTGCCGCTCTGGCCTAGGGCCGGAGAGGGGCAGACACAAAGACAGCAAGCGCAGCATGGGTTGGGGTGAGGACGGGGCTGGGAAAGAGGAAAGAGACCCTCTGGGCTGCCTCCCGAGCCCCAGAGGACCCTGCAGGGCCTGGGTGGAAGGGGCAGGGCCGGGAACAAGACTGTGGCCGTGGGAACTGTGGGGCTTCCTGATGCTGGACACAGGGGAGGCTGGCTGGGGCCCACCCGTCACCCACCCAGCTTTCCCACCGGGGCATCGTGCCCTCAACACCCCCCTTCTCTCGGGCAGGTCCTGGTGCCAGGCCCGGCCCCAGGCCAAGGCACACGGTGTGACCCCAACTTACATCCAGCGAAGGCTCCGGCATGTCGGACGCTCCCTGCGCTCCGGCCTGACCCTCTAAGGCTGAGGAGGGGTTAAAGGTCAGGTCGCTGTGTGGATGGTTGCTGGGAGCGGCCTGTGGCGGCTGCCGGGGAGGCTGGGAAGGAGGAGGAGGAGGAGGAGCCCCACTGTGATGTAATGGAGGCCCTGACTGGCTGCTGGGGTGTGGTACGTGCAAACCTTGTTGTATGGAGGGATGGGGCTGGTCAGAACTGCCAGCGTGGGGCATCTGGAGGAGGAGAGAGCAGGAGAGAAGAGAGGTGAGGTGACGAGGTACAGCGACGAGATGCCTGGAGAAAATGAAAACCAACAAACCAGGGAGATCACGAACCCCAAAACAAAGCCACCCCTTTAGCTGAATGGTGGTTATGGTATTTTTTTGGAGACAGGATCTCCCTATGTATTTAGGCTGGTCTTGAACTGACTATGTAGGCCAGATCCTGCCTCAGCCTCCTGAGGCTGGGATTACAGGTGTGCACCACCACACCTGGTTTGTTTGTTTGTTTGTTTGTTTGTTTTTTGCAGAAAAACAGAATCTGTCCTCTCCACAAACTACTGCTGATCAGGGAAACCCTGGAGAGGGAGGTGGAACACAGGCTGCTTAGAGCCCTTGGAGCAGAAAGGGCTTAAGAGATGGATGCTGCTGACGCCCTCTGCTCCCCATCTCGACACCGTCACCACGACAAACAACAACGAGGGCAGATGGAGAAGCCGAATGGGCATGTTCCGGGGCTCGGTGAGGCGGTGGGTGCTGCTGGCAGGGCGGTGCAGGCCCGAGAGCCGGGGCAGCACAGAGCAGACGTAGACACACAGCACAGGGCAGGCATGCAGCTCGGGACAGGGACTGCCCGCAAGTGGCCCTGGGCAGGGGATGAGGCTGAGCACCAGGACCATGTACCCTGGCCGGTCGGTCGCCCAGGAGGGGACTTGGCTGATATCAAGGGGGCAGGGCAGGAACTGGGTGACCAGGCAATCTCAGCACATGGTGGCCCTTTCTCATGATGGGCACAAGGGGGCACCCTGATGGGACTGGTGGTGTCCCATCCCTGTAGCAAACCAACTAGACACTCTGCAGCCGCGGGCAGGAGGTGAAGGGCGGGGAGATGTGATTGTGCTCCCATGTCTGGCTGCTGCTGTCCCCAGCGAGCTCTCTCTGGGGTGCAGGTGACATCTGCAAGCCCTCACTCACTCAGCAGCCAGACAGGGACCCAGCCCCAGTTGCCCTCTGCCAGGTTTCTGGTCCCCTCAGCCTGGCCCCACTGTCTGGCCACACAGAAAACATTTCTGAGTTCCTCTTTCGCGAGTTTGTGAGCCCAGCAGTCACATCACCCCAGCGCCTCTTCCTTTCTGCTGTAAGCAGCATCCTGGGCCCTCTGTGGGTTGGCCTTTGCCCACAGCTCAGGCCTCAATAATCAGGGAGGTCCTATAAGTATGGGGCTGGGATGGGGCGTTATGTGGGGAGAGATGCAGGAAGAGGCTGGGGGAGGAGGCAAGGCCACCTGGCTGCCAGCTCCCACTCATACCTGTGGACATCCTTCCCGCCCTGTGGATGCCTCACAGTGCCCAGCTCAAGCCAGACAGTGCCTGACCTTGGGACACAGCCATCTCCTCAACCCTGGAACATCGCTGGGCTTGGAGGGGGAAGCTCATCACTGAAACCCTGGCTGGCACCTTCCGGTCAGTCCAGATGTGCGTGGGGACCCCTCCCACCTGTGTGCTTGGCTCTGACTGCCCCCCTGCAGCACAGCTGTACTTCTCAGTCTGGCTGCCTTCCAGTGAGAGAAAGGATGGGGCACAGTGGGGAGCATCAACCCACAGGCGCAGGTGCCCTGCACACAGCCCTGGCAGCAGCGCTCACTGAAGGCAGGGAAAAGCCTGGTTGACAAGGGGAACCAAGAGGACCTTCCCATGCCACCTTCCGGAGTTAGGGTGCTTATGCACTGGGGATGTGTGTTTATGCACAGGCGTGGCTCCTGGGTGTGCAGTGTCGAGGTTCCAGGGAGCAGCACTGAGGAAGGAGAAGCCCCTAGTTCCAGCGGGTGTAAGCTCCACTGGACTCATTGAGAATCAGGGGAGGTCAGGGTTCCTTTCTTTCCTGCCACACAACAGGAGGTATGAGAGCTGGCGTGATCCTTTCCACTCAGGCCCCTTGGTCCTGCTGCTAGGCTGTGGGAAGACCCTGGCCCTCTCTCTAGCTGGCATGGTCTTCAGCAATTGCCCCTGCCCCGGAAGTAAGAGACCAGCATGACTGAGGCCTCTGATAAGCCACTTCAGCTCTTGGGCCTCAGTTTCCTCAAAACTCTTAACTGTTCGTTTTTCACCCACAACCCTCCCGAGGTGGCGTTTGTGAGCACAAGGTCTCTGTCTTGCTCACACCTGGCACAGATGAACCCAGGGCATGCCTCAAAGAACACTGGATAAATAGGAAGTGTCCAACCAGTGCCAGTAGGCAGGGACTTGGGTATACGGCCAGCAACTGCCACAGCTGCTGGGGCCACCCCGGCATGGAACAAAGTCCTACATGCCTGGAATCCTGTGCATCAGTGTAACAGTGTGTGAGTGAGGCAGAGAGATGGCAGGGAGGCATAGCAGTCGTGTACAGTGTCTGTCGTGTGTGTGTGTGTGTGTGTGTGTGTGTGTGTGTGTGTGTGTGTAGGAGCCTGGAGCTCCCTCCATCTCTGGAGAATCCAAAGTCCTAAATAAAAGATCATGGATGCTCACAGGCTTCATCAGACCTCTTATTCACTTCTGACTCCCAGACCTAATTCTTAGGTCCTTCCCTCTGCCGGGAAGGGAACCAGGGCTACCACATCAGAAGTGTCCTGGGGGGGAGCCCTCTGCTCCAATAAAAGCCCTGGATGGAAAGAGGGAGGGTGGGGAACGGGGGGGAGGAGGTGGTACTCACAGTTTCCTGCATGGGGTGACTGAGGGGCTTCTCAAGGGCGGCCATGGTGTTGGGCATGTCTGGGGGGTGGGAGAGCTGGGGGGGCCCATGCATGAAGTCATTCATGGACGTCCCACCGGGGTTCCCATGGGGGAAGTCGAAGTTGCCATGGCCCTGGTAGTTGTTGCCTGGGGAGGGAATAAGATGGGGACAATGGTCACCCAGAGGGGAAGCGTTCACTCTCCAGAAACAGAGGGTACAAAGCTCGAAGCCAGGTCCTTTTTCTCTGGAAGCTTTGGCCTGTGGACTGTTTGTGACTGAGGAGAAGCAGAGTGCAGAGGGGACTGCCAGCTCCCCTGGGGAGGAAGGACACAGAGTGACACCCAAGCCGTCACTGGATGGGAGTTGCTGGGCTCTTCCCCTGAGCTTCTGCTAAGTCCCCAGAGAAAGCAGCAGCAAGGGCAAAATGACCCAGATAGGGGACAGTTGTCCAGTCTCTCCAGCTACTGCCCTCTACCACACAGTGATGGCAAGACTGCTCAGCCAGCAGAAGCCCAGGGGACATGAGAACAGGGCCCCGGTGGGGAGGTGCTGCCCTTGGTGTCAGGTGGGGGGCTATCTAGGAAGCAAGCAGGCTGAGAAGTGAAGCTTGGTGTGACCAGCAGGAAGGAAGCTCTAGAAAGAGTCAAAAATGGTGACCTGGGTAGCCACGGCTGGGACCCCTGGTGCTGGACTCAGGCCCTGGCAGGGTGAGAGAGCTAGAGTGACAGGGACAATAACAGGTGCCACGGAAAAACACAGGTGGGCCTGGAGGGGCGGGGGCTGTCTCAGCTAGTAGAGCAGGTTCTGAAGCTCCTCGCATGGGCTGCTGTCACCCCAGGTCTCTAGGATTGTTTCAGGGGTGTGTCACCTCTGTCTCTCCATTCCCTCACTTCCCCCCCCCCACCAGGGCCTTTGCAAACTGAGCTACACACACCCTCACCCCTTTGGAAAAATGTAAAAAATCTGTTGAAGGGTGTTGCATCTATGACTTTGCTGGAGGGAAATTAAGGAATACTACACAAAGACGTGCAGCCTCTTCATCCTCAGGATCACTCAGCATAGACACCCTTTGCCTTGCTGGACTCGGGGCTGCTGCTGTCTCCCTCCAGCACCCACCTTGGCTGCCGTAGTCACTGGAGTTGGTGCCCCCAGGGGGAGGTGGGAGCGGGTATGGCGACGGGCCCGGACCCAGGGCGGCGATCATCTCCATGACGTTGGGCATGATCATCTGGCTGGGGCTCATGGTCTTGAACCGCTTGGCGGGGATGCCGTCGGGGTCGTCCTTGATGTGCAGGTCCGATTTGATGGGCACTGGCCGCCAGCTGCATGTGGGGTCAATGGTGACCTCTTCAAACTCGGAGCTGGGGGAAGAACAAGGGCAGGGCTGAGGTCCTGGGGTGCCTGGCTTTGGAGACAGAAGCCCACACCAGGCCCCTGGCCTATTTCATGACACCATGACCAGCGCAGAGGCTGGCAGCTGGGAAAGCCCAGGGCTGTTCTGGGCATGGTTGGCGTCCTCTCTGGCTGAGTCCTGTCTCTTCTGGATGCTCACTGGCCTCAGACCCAGAGCTCCTGAGGTGCAGTGGGAGGCGGTGAGAGGTGTGGGCAGGGTTTGCAGTCTGGCCAGGAAGTGGTCAGGGGTGCTGTATTCTTTCCTCTCCCCTCCAATCCAGCAGGGGGCCCACTTACTGTTGGATGGCATTCAGGATCCCCCACATGTACTGATCCACCTCCAGGCCCTCGAGCAGAGCAGTTTTACTGGAAGGAAAGAGGGTTTTGGATTTAGCTCCCGGGAGAGAGGAGGTGGGAGCCCAGCCCACCCTCCCACCTGTGCCTGGGAGAGCCCACTCTGATGCTGGTGATGCCACACAATGGGGTCACCCAGAGCTCCTGGAACCTGAGCCCCTCTGCCAGGTCTTCAGCTCAGTGTTGGTTTTAGGGCAGGTAGAGGCCAAAATGCAGGCCTAGAGGAAAGCCAGGTGGCAAAGCCCCGAGCAGCGGCGCCACTCACTTGCACACAGGACACCTCCAGGTCCCTCTCTCGCAATTCAGCTGCAGGTACGACTCCAGGTCAAAGCACTACAGAGGCCGAAGACAGAGAAGACAGATGGGTGAGATCAGACCTGTCAGAAACCGCCTCACTACGCCTCGCGGGAAGATTGCCCAGCTAGGTAAGAAGAAGACGGGCAGAGGGCAAAACAAAGGTGGTTTAGATCTAAAATGTCCCCTCAAGGCTCCATGAGCTTCTGGAAGGTGACTGCATCACAGGGCCTGACGGCTGACTTGTGTTAGGAGGTGGGATCTGGTCAGAAGAGCCAGGTCCCAGGCTGGAGGTGGATGGGGCCCAGAAGGGTTCACAGTATCTCCCTCTCCAGCTCCTTCCTCCCTTCTGTCTGCTTCCTGGCCGCCATGGTGCGAGCCGAGCAGCTTTCCCTCCACCACGCTCTCTGCCATGCCATTTCTGTGTCTAAGCCTGCTGAACATGGGTGGAAACTCCTGAAGTGTGAGTCCAAATAAACCTCTCCTCCTTTAAGTTGTGAGTGTCGGGTTCCGTGTCCCAGAGATGAGAAACTGAGACAAAAGGCTACACCATCCTCTCCGCGGCTCTCACAGGAGCCAGCCAGAATCCCAGCATCCCTCACTCCACCATCTGTGTGCCACATGACCCTGTGCCCAAGTCCTCCCCAGCTGCCTCTCAGTTTTGCCCTATGAGGGCGTCTCTCACTGAGCTCACTGGCAACATGGACGGGCCAGCCCCCTGCCCAGCCCAGACACCAAGGACAACCTGGTCAAGTGCATTCATGTGTGTCAGGGACTGAACCACTCATCACTCGTAGTGCAGTCTCTCTGAGCAGGGGAGGCCTAGGACCAAGGTTCTCCTTGGAGGGGCTGAGGGTGACAGTCAAGGGCCACCCTGCACTCCGGCTCCTGGCACCCCTTTTTTGGAAGACCTTCCTGAGCAGCCCCACACAATAAACCTCTCCCATCTTGGGTTGTGTATATTTCTCTGTGTTCCAACACAGCTTCGAGAATGTGACCGTCACTCCTTCCACAGCCTGTTCTGGGGAGGGCAAAGGCCCAGACTCTGCAGCAAACTCTGGTCCTGAACCCCGCTGTAGGAGCTGGGTGGGATTTCCAGCTGGTGCCTGTCATCTGCCAGGATAAGGACCCCACCCCCAGATGAAGATAAATGACAGTAGTAGTGACATCAGCTGCTGACCACACCCGGGGAGGCAGAAGAGAGTTTCCACCCCTGCCATCCCTACCAGACTCCAGGCGGCTGGTCCTACACCTCACCTGGACATGCTTGCAATCATGGCCTCGAGCAGGCAGCTGAATGCGCCGGAATGTGATGGGACACTTCAGGGACACCTTGATGGCCGTCTGCTCCACACCATCCTCCCCATTCAGGGTCGTGTTGCCAGAAGAGGCAGCCACGCTGCTGAAGTTCCGCTTGACTGAGGGGGCGGGGCACAGGCAGGTGAGGAGGGCGGGGCAGCCCTGAGGGGTGGTCTACACTGCGCATGCTCCTAGGCAAGCCTCAGCTCCCTTCCCCCAGGCGTGAAGCTGGCAAGCCCAGCAGGGGCGTCATAGCTCTGCAGAATGACGTCGCCTCTGCTAGCAACAGGGGATTCTGCAAAGCTGGCAGAAGCCCAGCCTGATTTACTGGGTCAGCGAAAAGCCCCTTCTGTGGCTTCTGTTCTCAGAGGTGCTGGTGTGGGAGTGAGAGTGGGAACAGTCGACTGCCCAGGTGGGATTTAGGGGGTAGGAGCAATGGGCAGAGGCTGAATCGGGGTGGGGGTGCGCGATGCGTGGTGTGTGTCACCTCACCCAGACTCACTTTTTGTGATGCAGTGCTCGGCCGGCAGGAGGCGCTTCTTCAGCAGGCCCTGCAGCACAGAACGCACGGAGGGCCGGTGCACCAGCTGCAGCACGAACAGGTGGGACTGCGGGGCACAGAGACAATGCTTGGCCCCGCCCGCTGTGCCACCCGCCCCCTTCCTCCGGGAGAGGGAGCCCTAGAAGGTGGGTGCCCTGAGCTGAGGTCACCACTCTGAGATGGCAAGATGACAAGTGGACTCTGACACTAAAACACCTGGATGAGGCCACGGGAGACTCAGTGACAGGCCTGGAGTCCAGCAGACTCCTCCTCCTCCCCTGCCACTACGCCTGTCCTATGTCTTCAGCCCTTCCCAGGGAATGGCGCACCCCTGCCACCCTTCCTTCAAGAAGCCTTCCTGGATTGTGCCCCAACCACCCGACCTGGCTGCACAGCCTTCAACAACAGTCCTGTTCTGGTGACTTCTGTTATTGTGGCCACGCAATTCATTCCCACGCAAGTTCCCCCGGGGAAGCTCTGTATGCCAGCACCTGACCTCCAGGGACAAGATCAACTGCCCAAGACCAAAGAGTCCTGGCTGGAAGGGATGCACACACACACAGATGTGTGCACACATACCTCTAGGACAACAGGGCTGGGTGACAAAGGGCGAAAACACTTGGTCTAGCAGAGGTGGGTCTGAGGGAAAATGTGGTTAGAATACGAAAATCACAGGCAGATGAGGGGAGGGGTGGCCGCAGCTTTGAAGGACAGAGTGCTCCGCCAATGAGAGATGCAGGAGGCTACTGGGGGGGTGGGACCTGAGAGATAAGGGATAGCAACCTAGGCTATGGCTGTGGACGTGTAGGCGAGGACCCTGTGACCCAAGGGTCTCGCGCGTGTCCCATCCCTGGCCGGGACTGCCATACTCACACAGCAGCAGGCGGTGACCGTGATCTGGATGGTGTTGCGTCCCGGCTGGCACACATGCTTGAGGTGCAGTGGCTTATGCGAGGTCTTGTTGTCCCCTCGCTCGATGGTGAGAGGTGTGGCGTTGACGCTGACCTGCACCGAGGCTGGCCAGTTGGTGTTCATCTGCCGGTCCTCGTGGTGGTAGCACTTGAACTGCAGCTCCAGGTCAGACCTGGGAGGGGGGCGATGCAGGATGGGGCTCAGCTCGGCTGGAAGCCCCCCGCACCTGTGCACCCAGTCTTCCCCCTGCTTCATCTTCTCAACACCCCACCACAGCCCTGGTTCTGGCTGCAACCTCCCCGTCTCCCCACTACCTGGGTGACTGCTCCCAGGGGACAGAGACAGAGGGAAAAAACAATGGACACCGGCAACTAGAACCACGGTGGCAGTAGCCTCTCTTATAAGGCATGTGAGCTAGCAGCACCCCAGCCTGGCTCTGTGCTGTGCCCCCAAGTCTGTGTCCTGAACACTTTTCTAGTTCTGAGTCCCTGGCACCCCAAGACAGCCGGCTGTGACAGAGCAGACAACGACTCCAGCCCTCAGATGCTCACTGGGCAGCTGGGGGGACTCTAGTTCCAGGTAGGAGGTGACAGTGTCAGGGAGCCTTGTCCAAGGACAGAAGACTCAGCAGACTGGAAGGCCACAGGTTGGTGCTGGCCTCTAAGACCCAGGCTGCTGCCTCAGCTCTGTGTGTGGCAGCTGAGAGCATCGCACCCATGATTCCTCACCTGGCCTCAGATGGTTTGTCAAAGGGGAAAGTACTTCCTGGCCCTAAGATCACAGCCAGCCCAGCTCGGATCTCGGCCATGCCCACTGGCCCAGCCCCCTAACCCTGCCAGCCTCCTGTCTATACTCTGGCTATGGCCACAAGAGCCATGCTCAAATGCTTCACTGCTTTTCCCTCTTGCCAGCTCAGGACACATCCTGGGGTGCCCTCCTTCTCAGCCTTGTAGCCCAGCTAGCACCTGGTACCCTGGAAAATCCCCAGCAACGTAGGACTGGGCTGCGTGATGGCAGACGTCCCGTCCTGGGGCCACACTGTCTTGGCCTCAGCCCCTCCCCGTGCCTGTGGATTTACAGGGCATCCCCAGGGCAGGTGACAGGAGACTGCTGCTCCCTAAGCTGGGCGAGGTTAGGTAGCAGCAGCCGGGGTGGTGGGTGAGCCCTGGCGCCCCCCCACTCACCTCCACATCAGCGTCTGGTGCACCGTGGGCCGCAGGTGGAACACGTGGTTGCTGACGGCCAGGTTGTGTTCCAGGCGGAAGGGCTCCAGCACCACGCCATCCCGCACCGGGAACGTGAGCCGCAGCTCGTCGTTGTGATTGGCTGGGGACAGGGCACGGGTGAGCCATGTGCCACGGGCTGTGCCACCCTGGGCACGCGCTCAGGGGGACACGGACCTAGGAGCCGTGCCCTGACCAGGCACCCCTCCTCTGCCACTGGCTTCCTCCTGTCAGATCCCCCTGCCCTTTCTTTTGCCACCCCCCTCACCATGGAGCCCACTTCCAAGCCCAGCTCCTGGCTGAGGGGCGAGGCAGCGGGGGGCCTTACCTGGGGGTGGGGGCAGAGCACTCATATTTGGCTTGATGTCAGGTGGGAAGGGTGGTTTGACATCTTGGCTGGGGGACAGGTAGGGGGGGATGTTGCTCCCAGGGGTCATGGGGGGTGTGGGGTTCCCTGGAACAGGCGAGTGGGGGTAGTTGGCCACAGGAACTGGCCTGGGAGGCTGAAAGAAAGAGAAACCACAAATAAGTTAGGAGGTCACAGGGGTGGAGGAGGATATATCTATGAATGTGTCCCCCATCCTCTCCAGGGGAAATCCGCTCTCTTTTGCAGGCCTCAGCTCCCCCTTGGGAGGCCAGGTGGCCCAGAGAGGACCCCCATCCCTATCTGGGTGCACGCTGCCGTCTTGGAGGAATGCAGACTTCCAGGCCCATTTAACAGATAGGGACATTGAGGCTCATTGTGGTGGGGGACTCGCCTGAACTCCATGGGAGGACAGGATAGCAAGGACCAGCCAGACAGGTTCCCCAAAGGCTATGTCCCCCAAGTCCCTACCCTCATCCCTATTCCCAGGAACCCCTCTCCTCTCTCTCAGGCCCCTGCTCACACTTGTCAGTTCGCCACCCTGCAGAGCCCCAGAGTGGCTAGGCAGGGAGAGCACCCCATCTGTGGATCTCCCAAAGTGGCTGGGCCAGGAAGCAAGAGACCCAAGAGTGGGACTGCTGGTGACAGACACGGCGAGGGACATACCCTGTTGACACTGCCCTGGCTGTAGTTGCTGTAGCTGCTTCCCGAGAAGGTGCTGTTCTGTCCGTTAAACTGTTCTGGCTGTTAAGACAAGACAGGCAGAGCTGCGGGGTGTGCAGAGAGCCCCGCAGCCTAGAGGCTCCCCCCATGATGACATCTACTGTATACAGGGCTGGGGTGGGACATGGGGGGCTGACTTTGTCTCTCTCTGTCCACAGTTAA
Organism: Hydrochoerus hydrochaeris; assembly: GCA_004027455.1. Classification (NCBI taxonomy): domain Eukaryota; kingdom Metazoa; phylum Chordata; class Mammalia; order Rodentia; family Hydrochaeridae; genus Hydrochoerus; species Hydrochoerus hydrochaeris. The sequence goes on along the minus strand of PVLA01000189.1, from coordinate 683,252 downwards.
TAATTTGGCAAAAGAAACTCGCAACACCAGTGTGTTGACACCCAAGCAAAACTGGTGAAGCCACATAGCAGCAGACGGTTATGCAGGCTGGTGGGGTCTTTGGCAAATACGGTAAAATAATGAAACATCTTCACTCTGCTCTGCTTTTTTTTTTTTTTTTTTTTTTTTTGAGACAGAGTCCTGCTATGTAGTTCAGGCTGCCCTTAAACTATATAGCCCTGGCCTCAGATCTGCGTGGATCCTTCTGCCTCAGCCTCCCAAGTGCTGGGATGACAAGTGTGTGCCATCAAGCCTAGCTCCTTCTTCACTCCTAAGAGTGGACTTTATAATAAACCTGCAGGAAAAGGCTAGAAGATATTTCTCAAAGTATTAGCTCAAAAGTGAAAAAGCAGGAACAATTCAAATGTCCTGCGGAGGGCTGCGATCTCCACAGAACACTAGGTAGCACTGAGAGGGAAAGACGGGGATACTGCCTGTACCAGTGTCGCGCAAGTGAATTCAGGTTTCGGTGAAACACAGAGCGGGTTCATGATCGCTGCTGTGTGAAGTTTTCCATGTTAGCTCCCTTGCATGTAGAGACAGAGCTCAGACTTGGAGGGTATATGCTTTCTTTAACAAAGTGTGTCCTTAATTGTTACCTTGGGTAAAGAGAAGGGAAACCATTCTCTAAGCCCCAAGAGAATAGGAACTAAGAACAGCCAGGCTGACTTCCTGGCCACTTAGACCTGAGCACACAGGGGAAAACCAGACACCTTCCCCTGGCCCTCAGTGTCGCCAGGACCACAGGCAGGCTCAGAATGACAGGTGAGGTTGAGCATGTGAGTGGTAAGGAGGCCCAGGAGCAGCCCTGAGGGTGGACTCACCTTGTAATACTGCCCCATATTGACCGTGGGGGGCGGGTACTGCCCAGTGCTGGGTTGGCTCGGCATCCTTTGCCCGGGGTAGTTTGGAGAGGTAAGCGGCCTCGGGGGGTTTGGGGTGGGGTACTGGCCTGGCTGGGTGGGGAACTGGCTGTTTGGTCCATATTGCTGGTTTCCATAGTTGGGCTGTGATGGCAGAAAGGACAGGGGAAAGGTTGGCACATCGTAGAGACGACCTGTTGTTTCTGATCCCAAAACACCCTCCTTGTCTGCACAGGAACACCCAGGCTCCTGCCTGCTGTGACATCCAGGGAAGTGACATTCTGGGAACTTGGCGACACCTTTAGAGCTTCTCAGTCAGGCCACGTGGAAGAGGCTCAGTGCTAGCGTCTCCCTTGTGCCCTTCCGACCACTTCAGGGCTGTTTCCCAGAGTGACAGAGACACTCAGGCTGAAGGATGCAGTGCCAGAGAGGGGACGCCTACATACTCTGAGGCTGGTTCTGGGCAGCGCTGTCCCTGAACCCCACACTGAAGAGAACACAGGCCCAGCACTCAGCTCCTGGCCACTGGCAACCTGCCATCCATGCAGAGGCCTGGAGAAGTCGCTGGTGAAAGGACAAGACAAACAGTGCCACCTCGGCCATGTTCTCTGGCTAGAAATGAGTCAAGTGGCTTAGGGCCCCTGAGTCCCAGACATGGGGATGGGACGTGCCAGTGGTTTCTTCTCTGTTGCTGACCCTAAGTATCTGTCATCCTCCAGAGCGGGAGCACCTGGCACCATGCCCAGGAGAGGCATTACGCGGCTGGGGGAGGCGATGCTGTGGAGCCAGGATGAGCCCTTTGGTGAAAACAGCTTTTGGGGTGCTCTCTGGGGCATGTGTGTGGGTGCAGAGCTGACAGCTTGGGGACTCTGCTTCAGCCTCCACTGAGATCACCTCCCTTGGGGCTGGCAGCTCCAAGGCTGGGCTCATAGATGCGTCCCCAGCACAGGTAGTGGGACCCCTGGAACTCTTGGAAGAGGGTCCAGGAGCCCTGTGGGGCCCTAGGGACCTTGGAGGTGACCCTGGTCCTTCTCTGGCCCCTCCTTTAACTGGTGTTAATGAGGGCCAGGGCCTGCAGCTGACCCAGCCTCCTGGTGTTTGAATCCCATGAGTCTCTCCCCTCCTGGACACAGGCTACCTCCACCAGCTGGCGCCCACCCAGCGTGCTCCAGCAATGCTGGGTAGGACCCGAATGGATGTTCAAGGCTCTTCCTTCTTTGGGATGGAAACTCAGTGCAAGCCCAAGCAGTGAGAGCACACAGAGGAAGCGACCTACAGGTGTGCGTGTGGGCAGGGGGCTGGGTGAGGAGACCACGCAGGCTTCCCAAGGGGGTGCTGCTAGGTCAGGATTCTGGGTCCTTTTCTTGGGCATCAAATGGGCCAGTCACTGCCCCTGTGTTTTCTGAGTGCACCTGGAGGCCGGGTGACAATCATGCCCTCCTCTGACCTCATGGCCAGTTCCCTGCCTGCTGGGCAGCACTCCCAGTGGGTCCTGCAGGAGGCACTGCGCCCAACAAAACCTGAGATGGGGATGGGCCTCAAGGCCCATGTTGTGGGTTCCATCCCTCCCTGACACCTCTGCACTTTATTCACAGGCCAGTCTCAGCTCCTATTCTTTCTCACTTATTTACTTATTTTTGCAGTACTGTGACTGCACTCAAGACTTCTGCACTGAGCAACATCCCTGTCTTTTAAATTCTGAAGCAGGGTCTCCCTAGGTTGCGGAGGCTGGGCTTGAACCTGCGACCCTCCTTATTCAAGCCTCCCTGAGGGCTAGGGTTACAGGTGTCTGCCACCAAACCTGGCTTCAGCTCCTACTCTTGCTAGGCCTGGCCTTCTGATTCAGTGTTCCGGGGGGCACCCCAGGCTGCCCAGTTTGGGTCTCAAGGCCCCCCCCCGCCCGCGCCTGCCTCTTGAACTCACCTCTCCCGGGTACGGTCTCTTTATGCTCTGGATAGGAAGGGACTGGGGCCGGGGGCCCGGGTACGTCTGCTGGGGCATCCGCTGTCCATGAGTGCCAAAGGGGCTGATGCCAGGCGGCCGGGGCTGGTTCATGCCCATGGGAGGGCCGCTCATCCCCGAGGGCGTCATACCAGCTGCCATGTTGGCGGGGTTCATGCTGCCCCCCATGGAGGCGGGCCCTCGTGGCCCGGGCTGGTTGATGAATTGGCTGTTATACGCCTGGGTGGGACCCATCTGGAAAGAGGAACAGACCTTCAACGGGAGAAGAAGAAGAAGAAAAAAAAGAATAAAATGCCACATGCATTGAAAGTGCAGGGAGGGAAGGGTGGGGACTGCGGGGAGGGGGCACTTTCCCCTGTGGCTGCAGGAGGGACCAGGTCGTCCTCGCTCTTGGGCTCGCCGCTGCCCTCTGCTGGCCACACGGGAAAGGTGCAGCTGGTGTTACGGGTGGGTGAGGTGCAGATGCTCCAACGCACAGGCAGCATTTCCAGGGTGGCAGGCAGGGGACAGGAAGGGGTGAGGGTGAGGAAGGACACTGGAGGGGGAGGCGGATGAGGATGGAGGCTGAAGCCGCTTTCTCTGGAGCCCTGGCCCTGCCCTCGTCGTCAGCCAACAGAGACACCCTGAGCCCAGTCCTTACCCTTCTGCCTACCTGGGCCACTGCCCCCGCGCCCCTTGCTCTGCATGGCTGTGGGCTTCCCTCGTCTGCATACCCCACCCCATCCTTCCATCAGGGGAGCTGCACTGGGGGTCTGGGCAGATCCCACATATGGGGTAATGGCCTTTATCTTAACTTTTTTGTGTATGTGTGTGTGGGGGGGAGGGCAGAGTCTCACTCTGTAGTCCAGGCTGGATTTGAACTCACTATATAGCCCTGATTGGCCTCTAACTTGCAGAGATCCTCCCGCCTCAGGCTCCCGAATGCTGGGATTAAAGGTGTGTGCCACCTCTCCCGAGAGAAGGCTGTCTTTACTTAGCCTTGGAGGACCCGCGGAGCCATACCCACCCTATCCCTGTATGCAGACACAGGCCACTGTCCCACATGGTGCACAACCACCCGACCACACTCCCCTTCTTCACGTGCTCCCCAGACACCCCACACACCCAACTCTACTGGCTCCCCAACGCACAAGGCTCCGAGCGCCCACACTGGTTCCTCCCCAGGCCAGCGCCTGGTGAGGCTGGGCTGGGACACAGGGACCCTTACCGGTCCATACTGGTTTATGTCCTTGTTCTGCGTCTCCTGCAGGGCTGCCACGGTAGCTGTGGCCGTGGCAGTGGCTGTGGCTGCTGCTGCTGCCACTGCTGCTGCGGCAGCGGCAGCCGCAGGCTGAGTGAAGTCCGCGGGTGGCCGGGTGTGTGGAGGGATACCCATGCCTGCGGGTGCGTTTGGACCTCCAGGGTAACTGCGGAAGAGGAGGAAGGGACTTCAGGCTCTGATTACCAACCTGGGAGCAGCCTGCGGCTGTGCTGGGTCCTTTGGACTAAGAAGCAAGCGCCGGGCACCTCTGCCTGTCTCACGCCCCCTGAGCTCCTCCTGGGGCTTCCCTGCCTCCTCCTCCAGAGCTGGGGATTCCCGCCTCTGCTCCACTCTCCCTGCAGAGACCAGCAGGGTGCAGGACTTTTCCCGGGAGGCTGAAGCAGCTGTGGGCAACACAGCCCCCCACAGTCCCTCTCCAGTGACTCCTGCCTAGCCCCTTGGTCTTGCAGGTGATAAAGACACAAGGCAGGGGGGTGGGGATTTAGCTCAGCGGCATAAGAACCTGCCTGGCAAGCATGAAGCTGTGAGTTCGATCCCCGGTACCAAAAAAAAAAAAAAAAAAAAGACACAAGGCAGGGAAAGTCACTGTGAGGAGTGAGACCCTCATCTTGGCTCGTCTACCCCTGTGGCCCTGCACTGTTACAACAGCCTGAGGGCTGCTGGGACAACCCAGGTGACTGTGGCAGTGCCTGCCTGCACTCTTCAGGCAGGAAGCCGGGAGCTGGGGCTTATCTTGGAACCCCACCTGCACGAGGCCACTCACCTGGCCCCGAAGCCCCCGCTGCCGGGGTAGTTGGGCCGACCATACATGCCCTGCTGGATGTAGGGCTGCGCTGGGCCGGCCTTGGCTGAGAACTGCTGCTGCTGCCCAGCAAACTGAGGGGAGTTGAGGCCAGGGTTGCTGGTGGTCATGCCCGACGCCATGGGGTTGCCGCCTGGATTCATAGGGTTGTTGGCACTGGCCATAGGGTTCCCGAGGACCTGTGAGCAGAGAAAGCGGCTGTCAGCCAAGCTGGGACCCAGGCTGGCATGGAGATAAAGGGGAGAATGGAGAAGAGGAGGGAGGGTGCTGACTCGGAAGGACCACAGAGGGGAAATGAGGGGGTGCAAATTGTTCCCGGGTGCAGGGGGCTCCTTGGGGCAGGTGGGGACACAGGCTGAAGGGAGCCTGAGAGCCTGAGGGGAGGACAGAAGCAATGGTCACGGACAGCCTGTGTGGTCCCCAGGGCTAGGGAGCCTCGGAGAGGGAGGGAGGTTGTTCTGGTGGCAGAGCTGACTGAGCCGTTCCCCCTGGGTAGGACAGTGGCCTCACAGATGCCCCCAGCTGCTGCTCTCAGGGCAGAAGATCTTGGTCCCAAGATCCCATTAGTCTGAGACCAGGGGGACACACAACGGCCCTTCCAAGGTAGCAATCGGCCCTGAGCCTTTCATGTGGCCCATGGGTGAGGTGGCTATGTGGCAGGTGGGAGACCTCCTGTCAGAGGCACTTGTGGAGGACAGGAAGGGAGTAACAGGGAGTGGAAGCAGCTGGACCAATGAGGTGTTGGGGGCTGTCACAAAGTTAAGTCACAGCATGGTGATGAAATTAACCCAGACCAAAGACCCCAACTTTGGAGCCCTGAGGTCAAGTAACACAGGAAGTTCTCCTGCTTCTCCAGCCAGAATCAACACAGTTATGGATGAAACCTGTCACCTGTTAGGTTACAGCCACTCCCTGGTGAAGGTTCTAGGAAGGGGACAGTCCATAGGGGCCCAGCTGTGGCCCTCCCTAGGCGGGTGTGGCCCTTTCTGGGGTGGACATGTGTCTGTAGTTGGGGGTTCCCTGAAAGCAGGTTTTCCAGCTGGCCAGTGACCGTAGGGCTACAGGGGACAAGGGGTGCCCCTCACCAGAAGAGGCTGTGGCTGGGGCAGAACTGGTTCTTACCTGGCTCTGGGATGTGTTGGTCACTCCCCAAACTGTGGTGACCACAGAGAGGGAGCCGGGAGGCTGGTTGGTGTTCTGCTGCCAAGGGACAGAGTCATAAGGGAATGACCCATCACTGCAGAGGAAGGAGATGGAGGGAGATGGTCAGGGGCTGGCCGTGGGGCTCTGATGGCTCCGATAGCCCGGGCCCCACCATGCCACCGCTGCTCCCAGCCACCAGTCCTGCTGGGCCCCATCCCAGGCAGCTCTGGGCCTCAGGGTGGTCACGGTGCCTCCCGTAGAACAGGTACATCCACATGGTGACAGGTGTGCAGAAGTCACTGGCTCCCACATCCCCACAGGGCTACCAATGGCTGCATCATCTTGTCTCAGAGCCTATACAAGGAGGAAGGGGTGAGACCAGGGGCTCAATTTGAGCCCCATACTCAACCATGCTCGGCCTCCAAGTGGCGCTGCCTTCCCTGGGGACCACTCTACCCTTACTCAGTAAAGCAGGGAGGGTCAGTGTCCGAGTCCCAGCTGTTTCGGTCCTTCCACCTGCTCACAGCTGGGTGTCTTGGGAATGTGGGTTTTCTCTGTCCCCCTTCTTTCTGACCCTGATAACACAGGGCCAGCCGACCCATCCCCACCCATCTCTCCTGCTCATCCCTGCCGAGTGAGTCCCCCACAAGCACCCAAGACCTCTGCACAATCCGAGTCCTCCAGCGGCTTCTGGTGCTTACCAGGCAAAGTCCAAACACACACTGCAGACAGATTTACCTTGCCTTCTTTTCCTTTTTTGTTTCTTTGGTTTTTTTTAAGACAGCTTCACTATGCAGTTCAGGCTGGCCTTGAACTCACTTTGTAGCCCAGGCTAGCCTCAAACTTGAAGCAATCCTCCTGCCTCAGCTTCCTGAGTTCTAGAATTACAGGTGTGCACCATCATACATGGCCTGCTTCATCTTTTTGCAGCTATCCCCGGATACCTGCCCCCTTTCTACCAACCATTGCTGTTTCCCCCACTCCCTTCCTGAGACCACCATGCTCATTTGACTTGGTGACACCCCATCAGGAGCAGGAATGTCATCTCCAGTAGGTCCTGCCCTGAGGCCTACAGGGAGCATTTGATGGACTTTCTGAGCACCCACGAGGGCGGGGTACGCGAGCAGCACAATGACCTGTCAGGTACCAGCTCCAGAGCGCTGAGCCAGGCGTTTTCCCCCACCAAGGGCCAGCACCGTATTTCCTGTGCCACCCCTGGGTGAGGGCATTCTGATGTGGGTGGGGCCCTACAATGCCTTGGACACAAGAGGATGAGTGGGAACGGGGCGCCTCTGTACCCATCAGAGATGCTGTGGCTGCCAGGTCCTCGTGCCAGGGTGCCTGGGGTAGGGCTGGGCCACATACTGATAGAGCCCTAACAGGGAGGGAGGTGGGGTCCTCTGTGGTGGGCAGGCAGAGGGAGCTAGACCAGTCAGTCATGCAGTGGTGGCCAGCCTGCAGGGTGGCTGTGGTCATTACATTTGTCCCTCCCTCACCTGGACACCCTCATTCCTGGATCCCCCTCTGCGAGCCCTGCTTACTTCCTTTTTGTCTCAGCCCTGAGGTCGCCTCTTTGGAGCAGCTGCTCTGCCCGGCAGTGCCCAAGGGCAGCCCCACGCCACCCATACCCGCCTAGGCTCCCTCAGCTGGCTCTGAGATCTTGGCGACAGCATGTGACCACCATGGAAATTGTGTGGTATCCGATCATCACCAGCAGCTCAGAAGTGCCAGGAGCAGGGATATTTGTGTAGCACAGCTCCTGCCTCAGCCCAGTGCCTCCGCAGGTCCCAGTGGATTCCAGAGCTGGTGGACAAAGGTGCTTGGCCATAGTCAGGCCCTGGACCAGAGTCCTGTGCTCTGGGAAGCGCCTCCCAACTCCAGGCTGCATTGTCCAGGCCACAGGGTTGACTGCTGAGGCTTCTGGCCTCTGCCTCTTCCTAACCCTAACTCCTGTTCCCCAGGTAGGTGGCTGAGCCTCAGGTGGCCCTGGGCCCGCATGGTACATCTGCGCCTGTCCTCCCGTAACTCCTGAGCTGTAGCTTCCACAGCCCTTTAGGCCAACATCTGATATAAACAGATGCTCCTGTCCTCTGAGACTGTGCCTGGCTGGAAGCCGTACTCCCCAAAGCAAAGGTGCATGGTGGCAGTGCGTGCAGTGCTCACTCCGGGAAAGGACGGTGCAGGTGGCAGGGTGGCTTCAGTCCTGCACTCTCGCCTGCTTCAGAAGCAGAAGTGGTGTCTGCACCGCTGTGGCTGTGACTCCTCTGGTTTGGGGGAGGTGACTCTGCCATCACCACAGAGGCGTCTGCCGCTGCAGGCCTCCCACAGTAGTCAGCCCCACCAACGTGATGCCTCTTCCGGTCCCCCGTGTATATTAAGAAGTTCTGTAAATATGCTACCAGTGAGGGACAGTTCTCCTTTCTGCCTACCGACAGAAAAGAATCTAAGCCTCAGAGGGTTTCCTTGGTGTTCTTCTGCTTTCTCTTCTCTAGACCCCAAAGCCAGGCCTGCACACTCCCTTTTGTGATTCTAAGCCAAGCCAAGGGGCATTTTCCTCTTTTTCTTTCAACAATCTTTGCACTCATTTTCCTACAGGATGGAGGAGAGGAAGAGTCCTGGCCTTGCCTCTTAGCAGCGATGTGATCTATGCGTCTCTCAAAAGTTTAAACAAATTTTTTCTGGGGCCATGAAGGACCTACTATAGACTGAGCTTTGGTTTTGCTGTGCAAAAATAGAGCTGAAATCAGTGACAGTTGTGACGATGAGCTGATGGAAATAAAGAAAGGAGACAGGGACTTTGATGGACCCTTCTGGGTCAGCTGACCATGGAGCATGTCACCAGAAGGGGTGGGGGAGCAAGAACTAGCCTGTGTGTCAGGCATGGTGACAAGCACACGCATCCTGCCACCCCTGACATTTCCCTTCCTTAAATGTGGACACTGAGGCACATCCAGCTAGAAGAGGGAGGGGCTGAAATTCCAGGTCTGTGCCCCCACCTGCTGCACCCCAGGGATCACTCCTGTGGGGCCCACACCTGGAGGGGGAAGGTGGCACCCTTGATCACTGCCTTCCCAGCTCCAGCAGGATTTGATTGTAATGAAATTAACAGCATAAACAAGATTTATTAGGCTCCTAATTACCTTTGCAACACTGATTTGCATACGGACAATGTGCTAATCACACATGACTTTTTAACCGCTCATCAGAAGCCTGGAGAAGGAGGCAGCAAGAGTTGTTGGCATTCAGTCCAGGCCCCCCATGGGGACAGTCAGCATCCTGTGGGTGACCAGTGGCCAGGACCTCACAGGCCTCTCTGGTCTTAACTGCATACTAGACATCTCCACTATGGCCAGCAGTGAGGATGGCTCGGGAGGCCCCTGATGACTCACAATCCCTACAGCAGAGCCACTCTTAGGAACTGCTGGCCATCCCTGTGCTACGTCCTCCATCACGTTCCCTACACTGGAACTGCAGTGCTCAGAGATCAAGGGCCTCTGTTGGTGGCATGGCTCTGGGCAAAAGAACTCTTGTCTGACTCAGCCTCCTGCTGTGGCACCAAACCCCTGGGCCTTGCAGTGGATGTGAGGGTAACTGCAGCACTATAGGACACTCTAGTCACCAAAGACCCTCCGGGTGTACGGGCGGGGTAGGTCTTTGAGTTTCAGGGCTCCCTGGCTCCCTTTCCCTGTTTGTCCTCAGGACCTGCAGACAGGACTCTGGTCTTTGGACAGCAGGTGTCCCCCTTGATATGAAGGCAAAAGACCACAGTGACAAGTTTCCTAACTGTGACAGTGCCCAGCTTTCTCTTCCATGTCTCCCCTTCACATTGCAGGAATTACACTGGGCTTAACAGGTGATGGCCCTGCTGGGTCCCATGGATATGAGGGGTTTCTACCTTGGGGACACTCATGAGGTTCTGAGACCAGTTAACTCCTAACCATGGGCCATAGTGTGTCGTTTAAGGAGCCCTGGACATGGAGAATGGGCAGGGTGCTAACTCGCAATGGCTCCTGGGAATGGGAAGCAGGGTGCACTGTGGATTCGGGGAGATGCTCTCCAAGAAGCCTCTCCAAATCAATGGTCAGATACCACTTCCTTGACTTAGAGTGACCAGCGGCTGGGTAACACAGTGCAGGGTGCACCATTCATGCTATGCTCTGCCCCTTGCTGGCTGTGAGTTCTGGGACTAGTCACTCTCTCACTTTGTGGCCAGCTTCACTCCCAGTTCCGCCACCAGGAGAAGGGGTGCTGTCCAGAAGGCCCACACCTCATGGTGCTCAGTGGAGCCCAGAGGTCACCATCGACACTGAGAAAGTCTCCCAGCAACCCTTCCTCAGAGACTAACTACCCCTGGCTGGAAGTAGATGCCAGAGGGGTCTCCCAGGCCAGCTGCTCTGCACTGTTCTCTGCTGAACTCAGTCTGTCACCTGACCCTACCGCTGCCTTGGTCTACTCTGCTGGTTCTCGATTCCGCCCCGAGTCTGATTTCCCCTGATGGTGAGATTCAGTTCCTGCAGAGACTTCTCATCTCTGCTTTATGCCAGGACCCCGAAATCTCCCACCTGATCTCAGCACAGGCCCAGTAAGGGGCTGCCCACGGCCCAGATGTGTGTGCTCTGCAGCTGAGCCATCACAGCCAAGCGGCCTGAGCCAGGTGTCGAGCGGGGAGCCGCAGGACTCTGGCCCATCACCAGCTTGGCTGAACTGAAGAGGAAGAGGAGGAGGAGGAGGCTGGGGAGAGCAGAATACGCAGTGTGATGACAGCCAGGATGACTCTGGCGGGTGGCTGATCAGAATTACTAAGCTCAGCTGTCAGAAGTATAACCAATAGGTCAACTGCTCTGGCTATAGCCTGTCTCGGTAGCTGGGCTCGGACAGGGACAAGCTGCAGTTTTTAGCTGTCCAGGGCAGGGACTGGAGGAAGGAGGCAACCCTGTGTGTGTGTGTGTGTGTGTGTGTGGGAGAGAGAGAGAGAGAGAGAGAGAGAGAGAGAGAGAGAGAGTGTCTGTGTGTGTAAGTATGTGTGGAATGTGCATTGTGACCAAGGCAGGAAACTACATGCCAGGGCAGTCCTGCCCTGGCAGGGCACCAGCCTTGAAGGCTTCAGTCCTTTCCAGTTCCAGGACCCGGCAAGCTTCTATTTACAAAAGCAGGGCTGGCACCTGACTGCTGTGGTGGCTCAGTGATGCAGCCTCAGTTGACTGCAGGGAGCTCAGGGCTGTGGGTTCCTCTGTCAGGCTGGATAATAAGAGCTGAGCCGTGACTGCAAAAGCTCCTCCTGGTCATTAGTGGGGACCAGGACCAGGAGAGCAGACAGCATGACAGGCCCTGCCATTGCAGGGTCAGCCTGTGTAACACTCTGAGAGAGCTGAGTTCAGCAAGGGACCTGGAAGATAATTAACTGGAGGAATTGCCAGGCGTGGCCATGTGCTCCTTGGGGGCAGGCACAGGGCACAGCAAACCACTCCTCAGGGCCTGGTGGCCTCACTTGGCTCTGTGTGATGGCCCCAATTTGGCTCTGTACCCAATTGGGGTGGAGCCACCAGCCCTGTGGCCTTCCTGAGATCTGCTGGGCCCTGTTCCTCTGAGTGTGCCCGAGACTCTGCTCAGCAAAGAGGGAACTCGAGTTCAGGACTTCTACTGCTCCCTTAGAAGTCTAGAGCTGGAGACTCAAGAGTCCTCTAGGGAAGGACGGAACGTCCGGGCAGTGCCCAGCCTCTCAACCTGCCCTGACGCTGGAAGAATGGCTTGCACCTTGAGGGCCTGAAACACAGTGTGTCTTCCAAGACTTGAGACCCTCAAGGCTGCGGTTCTTGCATGGAAGCTATTTCCTCTCAGGTGCCTGGCCCTGCCCACCCTCAGTGGTGTGCGCCTGCTCACCTGTGCGACAGAGTGGGTTTCATGGAGCTCATGGAGTTGAGGGGGGGCTGCATGGGGAGTTTCCCAGGGGGGTCGCTCTGGCGGCTCTTCTGATGTCGGAGCAGCAGCAGGCGGCCAAGTTCCTCACACCAGGAGGACAGCAGCGCTGTGAGGAAGGACATGATGTCAGCGGCACTGTGGTGGTTGTGCCCTGTCATGCTCAGCCCCTGGCATCCCTCCCCTCATGAGGTGTCCTTGCTGCCGGCTTTACTCCCAGATTCAGGGGACACCAGGAGCCTCACTAGGCCTTTTCTGGGGGAGCCTCAGTGTTTAACTGCAGAATGGGTCTAAAGCCTGGAAAGAGGACTCAAATCACGGGCCAAGGCCTGTTTCAACAGCCACCATGCTGAGAAGGGTGGGTAGGAGTTACAGAAAGATGCAGAGTCCACACAATGGAGAGGAGGGCAGCTGAGGGAGACAGGAGAACACACTGCCTGTGACCAGGCACAGATGGGCATTATTGTCACCCTAGACTGGGCAGAGCCTGCCCTGTGGCTCTTAGAAGTTAGCTCAACATGGCTTCTTCCCAAAGGTGCAGTCAAAAATCATAAGGCTGAGTCAGGCATGGTGCTGTAGGCTTGTAATCCCAGAACTCTGGGAGGCTGAGGCAGGAGGACTGCATGTTTTGATCCCGGTCTGGGAAATTTATCAAAAGATCTTGTCTCAAAATAAACTCAGTGCAAAGGTCTGGGGTTCAATCCCCAGTATCAAAGAAAACAAACAAACAAACAAACAAAGACAAAATAAAGTAAGGTCTGGACAAAATTCACAGCCTTCCTGGAGCTTGTGACAATCCAGGGTGTCTGTAGGACTCTCCTTGTGACACCTGCTCAGCGTTCACCCCAATGAGCACAAGTGCACAGGTACAAACCTTCTGGCCACACCCACTGCGGGGCCCTAAGGGGTGGGGCACAAATGCTGGGGAAGATGACAGGCTGCCAGAGCAGAGGGTGGAGGGGTTCAGCTGGGGACCATGGCACCCCACTCTGCAGGGCAGGGGGTGAGCCTTAAGCAAACTGATGCTGGGGAAAGAAGGTGTTTCTGTCATCCTTCCATCCCAGTGTGTCCCGGTCTTACCAAGTACATGACGGTGCTGAGGCCGGGGGAGGAACTGGGAAGGTGGGGTTCCAATACCACCCTGCCCTGTGATTCCAGGGAGCTCAAGCACCCTCTCTGGGCCTCAGCTTACTTAAAGGTTCAGAGGGTAACACTGGACCTGCTTTCCTCCCCATCTCTGCTGCAAGTACTTCAGCTACACGGACCCAGGGGCTCAGGTAACACTGGGTGCAAAGCTGAGCCCTCATTTCCAGCTCTGATTCGCTCCCACCTGCCTCGCACAATCCCACTCATTTGCTGTTATGGCCTCCATTCTAGACAGGCTTGGGCAGGGGCTGCACACATTCATTCAATCACAGCTGCCGAGTGGCAGACACAGATGGTGCCCTGGCCTGGCAGAAACCTTCAGCAGGCAACTCCTCAAGTGGTCATGGTCTCCTAGCTCTTTGGATTGAGTAAGGAGCCCCCAAGTCACCCCTTCACTGCACTCACCCAGCACTTGAGTCAGATGCTAAAATTCACAATGAATGACCACTCAGATCCTAGATGGGGTCCTGTCAGCCTGGAGCCCCAAGATGGCCTCTCTAGGGCCATTGTGTGCATTGCCTCAGTTTTGGGTGGTGCACAAAGATGCCCAACCAAAGCCAGGCATGGTGGTGCATGCCTGTAATCCCAGCACTTGGGAAGCTGAGGCAGGAGGATTTGCTACAAGTCTGAGGTCAGCCTGTGCTGAATAGAGAGTTCAAGATCAGCCTGAACTACATAGTGAGACCCTGTCTCAATCCCTCCCTCAAAGATACCCAACCAAAGAGGCGGGGTGGGGGTGCTGGGCTGCAGACCTGGAGAAGGCACTTGTTTCTTGCCAGGAGCAGGCAGAGCGGGGCTGCCTTAAAGGCTGCATCTTGCCCTTCTCCGTGGGATCACCTGACTGCCACCTGCAGAGGGAGGCTGGTGTAAGAAGGGAGGTGCCCTAATCCTGGTATACCACCAGGAACTGGTGAAGGTTCCTACAGCAGGTGCCTGGCACACATCTGCTGTAGCTGGTGGGGCACAGCCTGTTCAGAGGCTGGAGCCGCCCATAATGCACCTCCAGACCGCTTCCTTCTTCTCCCAGGTCTCTTGTTAGGCCCATTGTGCGGGGGCACCGGGCATCTGGAAACTCATTTGCATGCCAGGCACGAGGCCTGCCCGATTGCAGCGACGAGGATGCTCGGTTGCCAGCACAAAGGAAGGCTGCAGATGGTGCTGCTTGCCGCCCGCCCCGCCCCGCCCCTCCTAGACCTCGTTCTGCCTGGGTGCCGGCCACACGGTGCACCAGGGGGATTCAGGGCTGGACTCCAATATCCCTGGCTGCCCCAGTCCCTGGTCCAGTCTGGCCCTGTCTTTCTAACCCTAGTGAATGGATTTCTGCAGAGGAAAGAAAGGCAGGCAGCTCAGTGGCAGGGCTGGCTGGAGGTCTGGCATGTGAGGGAGCAGGTGTGATGTGTATTAGGGAATGGTCTCCACCTGCTTGGGAGGCCAGGCTGGATTCCTACTACCAGAGCCCCCACCTCCACCCCTGGCAGCAGAGGCCTGAGGTAGTCTCTGGCAGCCCACCGCAGTGGGCTACATGGCGCTTTTCCTATTGGAGCACACAGCAACAGGAGCTATTCAGGGTAAATGCTGCTCAGTGGCATTTGCAGCCAAAAAGAGAGTCTGGGGACCATCAGAGAAATGGGGAAGACTCACAGGGCCAGACACAGGCAGGTAGGGAAGACTCAGCCACTGGGCTGAGCAGGGCCCATGGCGCCCAGGTCCTGTATGCTGGCTAGGTGGGGCACAGGCAGTCCCAGGATGGAGTGGCAGAGTCAGGAAGGTCTGGGGGGTATCAGAGTGGGCCTGGCAGTGATAGGACAGTGTTGGCCCTAACCTGGATATCCCTCATAAGGCCAAGCAGCCAGCATGCCAGCTCCTGCTTATCTACTCACAAGCAGGGACAGGGCTGGCCCTGAAAGGCCATGAAAACAGCAGCTGGGACCCTCCATCCCTGAACAGTGCATGTAATTCCCTCTCTGGTCAACAGAGAACAGGTAGCTCTGCCCAGCACTCCTGCGGCCTGAGGTCTTCACACCAACTGCACGGCTGGCCTCCAAGGAGCTGAGTGTGACTAGTATGAGATGTGTCAAAGCTGATAAGGGGTGAGGAGAGGCTCGGGCTCTACCTAGCCCCTTCCTGCATTCTCAACAGCCAGCCCAGACACCGCCACCCGTGCCCTTCCGGTTGACCTCAAATGCCCACAGCTGGAGCAGAGCAGCAGCCAGGAATTGCCTTGGCCCTACCCGCCACCTCTGAGCCTCAACTCAGATTTCCAAGCACTCCTCAAACTTCTGAGTACAGACAATGTGCAAAGACATGCGACCCACGGGCGTGAAATAACTGGCCAGACTCTTTCCTGCCCCTCCTAACCGGCATCTCTTGTCACCAGGCTTCCACCACTTTAATCCATCCCATCTTAGGTACTAGGGTGTCCAATCACTGCCTGATCACTCACCCAATAGTCATTTGACAACCAGCTGCTGAGCATCTGCTAGGTGCGAGGGCTCCCGTGGTGGAGGATACTAGGTCTGTACATTTTCCAAAACCCTTCATGGTTCTGTTGCCAAGTCCAAGCCACCCAAAAGACGTGCAAAGCCCAGTGAGTTGGGAGGTGGCCTCAACTCTCACCTCTCCTGACCTTGGGGGAACAGTGGCTGCACTGTGGTTCAGGGGAGGGGACCCTGACAGTCTGGGATCAGAACCCAGTTCCACCCTTACTGATGATGGGGAGTGGCAGCTGATCTTTTCAGCAACGCTCCTTTCAGACAGGTACCAGCACAGTGTACCTTAGGGAGAAGAAAAAGCCAAGCAGATGTCAGGGTGAGGCAGGCTGCAGTGGAGAAGCCTTGCTGCCCCTGGCATTCCCTCATGGGGGCAAGGACAGGTCTGTGTTTGTCTCTACCCACAACTCCCAGCACAGCAGGAAGTCATGACCAGCTGACCCCAGAGAGGAGGCAGAAAGCAGAGCTGCAGAGCCCTAGTCTGGAAAGCCAAGGAGGGAGGGGGAGCTGCAGACAATAATGGGACTGGGGTGAAGGGAAGCAGAGGCCAGGTCCCAGCATCAAAGGAGCAAGAAACCAGAGGGAAAGAGTCATGCCCATAGGAGGCTAGGCCGGCAAGCCTGGGAATGAGGGAGGGTGGGAGTGGGGAGGAGGCTTCGGAGGCGTGAAGGGCGGTCTGTGGGATGCGGGGACCTGGACAAGGTCCAGCAAGAGCATTATCCCACGTGCTGCAGCCTGGGAGCCGCACTCAGAGTGAAACAAAGGCGCCTGGAGGATCACAGAGATCTCAGCTGGAGGACTGTGGGGACAGAGGGACTGTGCACGTGTGGTTCTCTTTCTTTCCTTCCTCTGTGACCTGTCCCTACACACTGGAGGGCGTGCTTGGGGGTTCTCTATTCCAGCTCACCTCACTCTGACCTCAACTCACTCTGACCTCTGACTGCCCTTTTCTTTATCCTAAGGGACACTGTGGTGGCACCTAGGTGCAAGAGGCATTGCTGGACATACTCCCTACAGTGTGTCCAGCAATGCCCCCTGGGTCCTAGGAGTCTCCAAGACCCAAGATAGCATCCTGCCCTCGAATCAGGGGGCAGAGAGAGTTAGGCAGAGGGAGACAGGAAGAGCCCCTAGGAGGGTTCCAGGGAGTTCACTATCACAGTAAAAATACCAGTGTCATTTCTAGATTCTTCTGTACCACCAGCTTCCTAAGGCCATGCAAGACTGACACAGCAGCAGGGTGGTGGTCCTGGTCCCACCAGGGAAGTCAGCAAACAGGAACTGGGAGGCCCTTTCCTCCCTCCTCTTCCGTGTATAGCAAGATCCACGTGGATCCCAGGAGCACCTCTAGTCACCCCAGGAGGAGGCCCCTGCCTGTGTCATCCACTCACTGGTCACCGCAAGCTGACTGCCTTGACAGCCTGTTCCCTTTGCTCCCTGGCTGCCCAAGTCCCTTCTGCAGCCTGACAGTGGTCCCTGAGTTAGCGCAGGAGCATCCCATCCTGTCAGTCTGCAGGAGCATGCAGAGGGGTCCGTCCACGCATGCAGGCTGGTCACCTCTGGTCACCTTTGGTGGTCAGCAGAGGCAGACACTGGTCATAAGCCCGGCTAGCCAGGGGAAAGGTGTGCCACCAAGGACCACCACAGGTTGCAGGGGCTTGTGCCTGCAGCCCCAGCTCCCAGCACGACGTTTAGCACGTGCTACACAGCTAACACATGACTAATAGGTTCCCATGAGTCACGGACAGGAGTAATCCAGTATGGGGGAGACAGCCACACACTGAGCACTACATCAGAAGACTGGGTGCCCCATAGTTTTGAAACCCGTAGCAGTGTACCATTCCTGAATGGAGTCCCATCAGCATGTGTCCAGACACTGGCAGAGTCACCATATAAAACCAAGAAGGGAGTCAAGGATCACCTGTTTCATGGCACGCACAGCCACAGGGGAACTGGGGAAAGGTGAGGAGTCTGTGGGAACATCAGGACCAGAACGCCCTGGTTTTCCTCCGCCCCTGGGCTGGCATTGTGCTCAATGTGATGAGGGTCTCTGGGTCTGTCATATCTCCCCTGGGACCCTGAAAGTCTGTCTCTTTTCCTCTTAGGCTCAGCCAGGCCTCCCAACCTCTGACCTTCTTCTTTTCCTCTCCCACATGGGGCTCTGGGACCATGGTGGAGGGCAGAGCGCCTCTGCAGTACAGCCTCCAGCCTTGGGTTCCAGTTCCCAGTTCATGTGCAGAAAAGAGGTGCTGAAGATCCAGGAAAGGGGTTGGGTTGCATGGGACTTAAGGTGGCACAGGTCTCTGCATCCTTCCTGTAAAACAGGAGATGACACTCCTGCTCACATGCTGGTCTAAGGAGCCCTAACGATGAACGATGGCCTATACTTTGTGATCACATGGGAAATGGTGAATCTTAAGCCAAAGGAACCTGGGCAGCAGGAAAATGCTGTCCTCATCCTCAGAGGGCAGAAAGGCTGGACATGGGCTCTGGCCAGGCCACCTGGGTTTACGTCTCAGCTCACCATACAGCAGTTGGGTGACCCTGGGACAGTTCCTGGAGCTCTCAGGGCTTTAGTTTGTCCTTCCACAAAATGAGACTAATAAATATTACTTGCCTCGTTAAGTTATGAGGATCAAAGAAGCTCATGCACATAAAATGCTGGTTCAACAGCCGGCATGAACAAAGCATTCTGTAAGAAGCAACTGTTCCCATCATTTCCTGCCACCCTCCTCTTAGGCCACCAATGCTGGACATCCCCAGAAATGGAAACTGGGCCCTGCCCTCTCCCTGCTGGTTCTGTTTTCTGGCTGACTCCAAAAAGACCACACAAATGCTCCTCTTAGATGCTCAAAAATCCACACTGCCACCACCTCCTTCACACCGGATACTCCCTGGGACTGGCAGTGTTGTCCTGAGCACATAACTGTATGTACACCCCACATTTGCTCGGCCAGATACTGCACAGCAGACCCCACAGATCACCCCACAGTGTCCAATCCTGACTCAGCTTCTGGATCCTGCAGACTGAGGTGGGGAGTCTTTCCCTGGAAATACTGGACACAGGCTGGGTGGACTCTGGCAGGCGTCTTCACCACCTGGATCCTGCACGTAGACCAGTACTGGAAGTGGGACAGAGCCTCACCCTCTCCTCAGCCCATCCCACCATGGCCTGCAGGAGGGGGCAGTGTGTATGGGTGGGATGGGAGGGGGCAGTTGCCGGGCTCCTTCTCTTACTACTCCGCTCTCAGCAGGAACCAATGGTCTGACTTGTGACCTCCAAGAACAGAACGATCAACCTAACTGTCACCCAGCTTGGTGGTTTCCTGCTGTCCTCCCCTGCAGGCCCCCAGAATGGAAAATGACAGCCTTCCCCACCATGGCCAGTCCCCTGGCATTGTCTTCTCTCAGGAGAAAAAGCAAAGGAAGCACATGGCCATGGGCGCCTGGAGGGCTGGTGACCTGGGGCCTTTGAGATGGGTGGGGTCCTAAGGAGGCCACTGGTGCACTCTCAGGTCACCTGTGCAAGACTGTTAAGCAGGACATCCCAGAGGAGCCAGGAGACACATGGATATTCCTTCCCTGCAGAGAGGCTTCTCAGATTGGGGATGGGGAAACAAAGGCCCAAAAGGGTCCCACCACTGCAGCACAAGGGTTTCATGTTCCCAGCCTGGGACATCACATCTGAGATCAGACATGTTCCAAGGAGAGAGATGGTTCAGCACCACGACTGCTCCTTGCCTGCATCTGCTCCAACTTCCTGTTTGACTACGGGGCAACTTCCTCCCTTGACTGGCTACACGTTGGAGGGTGGAGTGGGCACGGCACTCTGACTTCACAGTGGATCTCATCTCTGTCACCTGAGCATGTCCCTTCTCACCCCTGCAGGTGTGTATGGAGGCCAAGCCAGAACAGAGGGAGGGGAAGGAAAATCCTTGGTCAGACAGCTGACTCACGCAGCAGCCCAGCAGGGTAGGTGGGTGGGCAGGGAGCACCCTGCGGCCTCCTGAGGGTCAGGACTTCTACTTGGTTACAGGAAACACCATTCCAGGGAGCTGGAGGTTGGACTTGGTAGCCCTGACCGAGGATCCCAGGATCCTAAGACCAGAGCTGTTTTCCTTAGGGAAAAGCTCACTCTCTGCAGAAAGGACGTGTTGCTGCCCTAGCACAGTCTGTACCACCTGTCCTGGGTCTCACCTGCCCTGGTCTTTTCTAGGTTCTTATTCCCTGCTGTTGCTGTCATCTCCATCATGTGTAGGGGAGAAGAGCAACACTAGGAGAACCTACATGCCAACACTTTAGCCGCAAGTGACCTCAGCATCTCTGCTTGCCCCCTTGTCCTTGCATGTGTTCAGGACCCATGTGCAGGGAAGAAAGGGCTTTACCGGGTCTGGGTGCAGCTGGGCTGCTCATGGCCTGTGCTCACCTGCTCCCCCAAGCTGGGTAGGTCCTGCCTCCCAGACCCAGCCAAGAGAGGGCCTCAGGCATCTCTCCCTCCTTCCTTTCCCTCCCCAGCTCCCAGAACTCTCTTGCTTGCTCCCACCGCCTCTTCCCAAGGGCTCCCAGGCTGGCAGGAGCTGAGTCTCCAGGCAGGCGTGTGAACACACCCTGGGAACTGAACTCTGGAGGACCTCGGAGCCTGCAGGGTTGATTCCCAAACCGGTTTGGCTGTCTCTCACCCAGCAGAGGCTGGGCCAGGCGGAGCAGGATGCAAAGGCCTAAGGGGAGCCACCAGAAGGGACGGGTCCCTCTCCATGGCTTCAGGAAAAATCCCAGCCTGAAACCTCTCTGTCCATCTCACACAGCACCAGGGATGCCTGGGTGACTCAGGTTTGACTGCAAAGATACCTCTGTGTTTTTAGGAGAAAGAGCATGTCCCTCTCCTGGGGGTGGGGGTGGGGCAATCCTTCTCTGCAGGGTGCCATCTCTGCTCCCTCCAGGTGCTGCCAGTCTAGCTTTTGCCATCTTACCCCAGGGATGGCTATTCACTGGCTGTTACTTCAGTGGGCAATTAAGGAGGGATAACATAGCAAGTGTACTGGGCAGTGTGCTACCCACCGATTCTGGGGCCCAACAATGGGCCTAAGTCACTGCTTCACAATAGACTGAGGCCAGGCTAGGATTGAAGATTTAGTTCAGTGGCATAAGTGCCTGCCTGACAAGTGCAAGGTTGAGAGCTCAATCCCTGGTACCACCAACCCCTCCCCCTCAAACCAAAAAACCAATAGACTGAGGCCAGGACGGCTCTGTGTACCTGTCTTCCATATTCTAGGAAGACATGAGATCCCACAAGACAGACCTCCCTGGAACAGAGGGTGCACTGGTGTCCACAGTCTCCCCACCTCCATCTTCCTCCAAGGAGCACCCCAATGGGTAGAGTGCAGCCCAGTGACCCAGAGCAGCTGGGGTGAGAGGTCAGCAGGCCCAGGGAAGTGAGGATGCTCTCTAAGCCGGCCCTGGGTCAACCCTGGCACTCCCAGTGAGAAACAGGCCACGCCTGCTGTGACTGGAGCCACTGCCCCCCAGGAATCTCAGAGTTGCATGCCGGCCCCATTCCAGCAGGAGCCACCCTGAGAGCCTATTTTCTATTCTGCATGTATGGTTTTCTCCTCCAGCTAAACACCACTGCCTATTGCTTGCTCTCAGGGAGCTGGAGGGCTAAGGAGGGGTTACAGGAATCAATTTCTTCCCTGGGTAATTTACTTTTCTCAGCCTTCCCAGTTGGATGCACGCAGTCTGGCTGTGACCTCTGCTCCAGTTTAAGGACAGGTTGGAGCAAGGGCTGCTAGTTCCTACTAGGATGGCACAGTCCCAGTATTGGTCATGCAACCTTCGTGGATGGCAACAAGCCATGAGTCTGGGTGCTGTGGGGCCTCAATGTGCACTCTCTGGACCAAATCTGGACCCCGACATCCAATCTCAGGCCCTCCTCTCTTCCCAGGGGAGCCAGCAGCCAGTGACAATACTTTGTGTTGTGGTCTCACAATGCTTTTATAAATAAGGAGGGAAAGACTGTTTAAAGGGAGGTTAGGGAAATGGAAGAAGAAAAAAGTATCAAGATATATCATATACAGGTACAAATTTCCTATGATGAATGTTATTATGCATACCAAAAATGGACCAATAAAAATAATTTTCTTTGAAAAAACAAAAACAAATGGTGGCTTCATCCCACCCACTGTGATCTCACGAAACTCGGACCTAAGGAGTGAACAAGTGACTGAGGGGCATGTGTGTCCTGGTGAGAAGGGACAGGGTGGGGACAGAGTGGGAAGCGCTTCCCTGGAAGACCCACAGTTCTGACCACTCAGTTGGGGTTCAGGTCACTGGCAAAGGGCAAGCTCAGGGGAGATGCTCTCTGCCCCCAGCCTCTTAGAAGCCTGGCTTTATTCCATCCTTTCCTGCTGGGCCAAGGCTGTCTGACTCAGTTCATTTGTAAGACTCTCAGCTTCCTCACTGAGGATTTAGCTCAGGCATAAGCACCTGCTTTGCAAGTGCGAGGTTGTGAGTTCGATCCCCAGTACCAGAAAAAAAAAAAAAAAAAAAAAGGCTGGAAAGAATCTCAGGTTCCTGGTGTAAGAATAAGAAACCCACAGGGCAACTCCTCCCTTCAATGCTGGGGTAGTGATAACCTTGAGTCCAAATAGGGATAAGGTCTGAGCCACCAGGCAGGTGGCTCCACGCCAGCTACACTCACTCTAGAATCACACAGGTGTTTTCAGCCCAGGAGGAGGCTGGTACTGTCTGGGCCTCTCCAGGTATGGTTTGCAGTGGTTCACAGCCCTGCACAGTGGGAGATGGAAACCTCAAAATCACTCTTCGAGTGAGAGCACAAGACTGATTGCCTGTACCTTTCCCAGTTCTACATGCTGGCCTCCTAATCTGGACCCAAAAAATTACCCATGCCTGGCTGTTACCACCTGTCCACATGCTTGGCAGGTGGTGACCCTGCTGCCCTGAACACCTGACAGATCCTTTGTCATCCCACTGGGCCAACTCTCTAAACCACAGGGGTCTCGCATGCATTCTGGAGCACATCTGTCAGCATCTCAGCACACGGCCTGCTTGTTGTAGTCACAGCTGTCATGTGCTTCATTCGAAGAAAACCTGACATAGACACTAAATTTATAGAATGCCGGAGGTAGGATAGGAAATGAGATTCTTCTCTTCCCAGAAGATTCTTTACCTGGTGAAAGTATTCTCCCTTTCTGGTTCCCTTTCTGGTTGCCTGATGCAATATGAATGGCTTATGCAAGTTCCCTTTCCATCCAGCGCTTCTTGGGGCCACCTGGTACTCAAGAGGGCAGCTCACACACCGGGTGACATTGTACAAATCCATATCCTGCATGCCAGGGTCCCAGGACAGGACTCAACCACCAGGCCGGGTCTTCTTTATCTTATCCAACCACAAATCAACAGGAAGGCTTGTTAAAGCCCATGAGCACTGGGTCGCACCCCAAGAGGGTTTCTGAGTCAGTGGGTCTTGAGCCCCAAAATTTGCATTTCTAACCAGTTCCTGAGTGATGCTGATGCTGTTGGTCCAGGGACCTCACTTGGAGAATCACTGTTCTAGACCAGGGGCTGGGACAAGCTCAGATCCTGGCAGGATGTGGGTGCTTCATGGCTGGGTGAATGAATCCCCTCTGGTCTCAGAGTACATACAAGTTTCACCTCCCTAATTTTTGCATTCAAGGCTCTGGAGAAGGAAGAGGGAGCAGAAGTCAGAAGTGGGTGGAGTCCTGGTTTTATCTACGAGTATGACCAGCGTGATCTTGAACAAAGCCCCACAGTGGGTGCATTTATCTCTTGCACGTTCGTGCAGACCTTTCTTATCCTGTTGCTCTGAAGGGGTACTGGAATAACCCCACCAGTGGCCAGGATGGAGACTGACTCTGGCCAGGCCCTGCTCTCAGCACTCTGCTCTGCAGCCTAAAGAAAGTTTCCCCTTGAGACCTCCACACTGTTGTTCCCCATGGCAGCTCTCAGCTCCACCACTTGCTGATGTGCTAGCCATGTGGCCCTGAGCCCTCTCTGCCTTAGGGCTCTGCCTTGTGAAGTGGCAGAGAGGGCTGTTTAGGTTTTACAGGGCTTCACATCCCTGTAGGCTCTCAGGAAGCAGTCTCAGGTACGGCAGGGGACAGACAGCAGCCTGGGCCACACGCAGCTCAGGCCCAGCTCAGATTCTCTCGCAGAGCCACTGGGGGAAGGCGCATAATTTGTTTAGGCCTCTGCAGTGCTTAATCACCACACAGTATTCCCTCCTCCTCCTCCCCTCCAGCACTGGCTCTCTCCCTGCAGGAAACGGCTCTCTGCCTTCTGCCTCTGATGAAAGCCGTAAAAAATTAACACAGCAAGCAGAGAGCACCAGGGAGAGAGGTGTCAGGTGGATGACCAGCTGGACAAGCCTGGAGCCCCGAGAGCTGGCTGGGCCACGCATCTGAACAGGCAGCGCTGCCACTGTGTCTTGGATATGGTTAGCCAGGAGTGGGGCACAAGCCCCAGCACTCCCCTCGGGGGACACGGATTACACAGTACTGAGACCCTGGAGAATCTGAGGACAGGGAAATACTCCTCTCGACCTGGAAGAGAGCTGGGTCATACAGGGACATGTCCTCGGGTCAAGGTCAACACCAGGCCAGGAAACTCAACACAACCCCTTCCTCCATTAACCTGGCTGGCAATCCTAGGAAGTGGAGATGCTACTTCCATTCTATAGGAGGAAACCCACACTCAGAGGTCAAGGAACCCTCCCAAGAACAACCACAGAAGACAGTCTATAGGGTAGGTCTATTTGCTTCTAACCAATACAATTACTTTTTATTTACCTAAGCAGCATGCAGATCCACTTCTTTACAGAGCTACTGTTTCAGAGAGAGGCCAGGAAAGGATGAGGAGGGCCCACAGGAGCCAGCCCCAAAGCCCTCGTCCATCCTCCGGTTGCATATCATGATTCTACTTCTTCGTTCTGAGATGTGATTTTGAAGAGGTACTGTGTGTGTGATCAGAACTAAAGTAGTAGAAAAACAGCATATCTTGAGGAAAACAAAACAAAACAAAACCACAGCTTCCCCCCATTAGTCCACTCACCAGGGGGCCATTGGGGTTCCCTCATCACCCCCAGTTCTCCTCCACCAGGGCTTCCCTGACTTGCCAGTTTATAAATGGTAGCATCGTCCTTGCCACACCCGTTTCCCTTCCCTGTGTCATCACTCTCCAGAGCACTGTCATAGTCTTTGAAAAAAAAAAATGCTTTATTTTTGCAGCACTGTAGATCCAGCCCAGAGATGCTCTACCACTGAGGTACAACTCTGGTGCTTCTCATTTTTTAAATTATGAGATAGGGTCTCACTGACTTTCCCAGTTAGCTTTAAATTTGCCAATCCTGAGAAGCTGGGATTATAGGTATGTGGTACCATGTCTGGCTCTTTTTCTATGTCTTCTCTCTCCCAAGGACCCAGCCTGGTTTGGGCTAGGTGGTAGGGGCTCAGAGCTCAGGATGACCAGGCTGAAAACTTGATCCCTACCTCATACCATAGATCAAAATTGTTGGGGTGGAGGGCAATACATGGTCTAAAACAGGAGAATATCTTAATAATCTCGGGGCTTGAGAAGACTCTTAAAGAAGACAAACCACAGCTTGCGAACATTAGCGTATTGGTAAAGTACTTGTCTAGCATGTGTTATGATAAGGCTTCCTACAGTACTATGACGAACTTATGGACCGGAAGTACTGCACACTAAAATATTCCATGAAGAAAGATAGAGGGTAAGAGCACTCAGATTGCCAGGAGACTCACATAGGACAGAAGCTACACACTGCTTGGAGGAGCTGGGCTCCCCAAGGCTGCAGTAACCCAAGACAACTTCTCAGAAGAGGGGAAGGGACTCTTCCCCAACCCAGCTTCCCCTTCCACTTCCACAAGACCCAGACAAGACAGAAGCACTCCAGCTCCCTGCCCCTGCCCCATGTAGAGATAACCAAGCAAGAAGTAACAAATCAAAGAGCCCAGGAGCCTGGCAAGGCCTTGGGATGTATGGCTCGACAGGGCAACAGCATTTAACAAAGCTCACACCATCCATCACTTGGGCTCAGTCATTTAGATCCCGGGCATTTGATTAAACTAATATGGGCGGCTGGGGCGAGGCATGGCTGGGCGCTTCCTACCCTTGCCTACAAATTAGACCGTCACACACAATCTGATTACCTTGACTGCCACATTTATCTAGAGAGAGGGTCCATCCATCACTCCCCAGCAGCGGGCTCTGCCTACCCCACATTAACTCCTTTGGGAAGGAAGCCAAGTTTGCCCCAAAGTTTCAGCAAGCAGTGTTTACTCATTTGGTCCATCAGTCACTCAACAGGTACTTGCTCCAAATATGCTGTGAGAAGGCAGCCTTTGCCCTGTCTCTGGAGTGGGGCAGAGCTTGTGGAAGGGAAGGCACCATCACTGGTGGCACAGTGTGCCAATACCCACACCTGTATCGGTCGCAGCTCTATCCCAACTCCTACCATCCAACTGTGACCTAGTGTATGCCACTGCACCAACCTTGTCCCCACTGTCACACCTGTGCGAGGCAGGGTGACCATGAAGCACAGCACTGCGGCAATATTTCTACATGGGTGGAAATGTTTTAGATTTGTGCTGCCCAAACAAGAGCCGGGAGTCACATGCAGCCATCAAGCACTTGACCCTCAGCTGGTGCAATGGAGGAGCGGAGTTTCAATTTCATTTAACTTTAATTCATTAAATTTAAGTGTCAATGCCACGTGGGGCTCCTGTGTTGGACAGTGCAGATCCAGGGCACAGCTTACCTGTGACCAATGCCACACCAAGGCCAACTCCTTATTTTCTGATTCTGAGATGGAGGAGGAGGACAGTGGCTGTTACCTGAAGAGCCCTGGATGACCATGTAGTCAGCTCTTTGGTCTCACAGTCCTGCAATGATTTTCAGTTTTAAAGAAAAACAGGGGCAGTTCTGAGGTTAAAAGATGGCAGAGGCAAGGCCTAAGCCCACATCTCTGCGGTTTGGAACCCCATCTTTGCACTGGACACCGCTCGCCAGCAGACAGACAGCAGAACACAGGAAAAGGGCAGATGAGGACAAGTGAGCTGGGCAGGGAACAGCAGCCTCCTCCCTGGCCAGCATCATGGTCTCCAGGGGTCAAGGCTGCCAGCTCCTCCTCTAGATATCAGCCCTGAGGAGGTGGATGCCAGGCATAGGTTCCCCTCAAGCCTGGCCCTACTGGGCCTACCCCAGCCCTGCAGGCCAAGCCTGGGATATCACGGAGGCTCCGAGAGCTCAGGGCAGAGCTGGAGCAGCTGCTGGGATCTGTGACCTAGAAGAGCCAGCTCTAGCATGGGCTCTCTTCCTAAGCCTTCTGCAGAATAGGCAGGGCAGTCTGAAAGGGGCCCTGTGACACCAGGACCAGTGACAGAGAATTGGGAGACATCAGGCTTCCTCCTGCTTCCCAAGGTGCCACCCAGCACTGCTCAGAAGTCTAGCAGATGGACACGAGTTCAAATCAACTTCTGTGTCCAAAAATCCCTCCTCATTGAGGGCTGTGGGACCTGAAGTCAGCCATCCTGCTCTGCAGGTCTTTTTTAAAATCCAAAAACAGGCTAAGACCACAAGCACATGCAAACCTTCCTGTGAGGGTCAGAGGGCTCTGTGACTAGACCAGCAGCTGGGACATGGCCACTCCTGAAGGCATGAGCAGCCAGTCATGGGCAGGGCTCCCTGATCCCCAACCCCAGAGGCACCCAGAGGGTTTCCCATCAAACCTGGGCTGCAAAGAACAGACCTGGGTTACCTAGGCTGCAGGTGACCCCCCCACTCTGGCAGTAGCTACTCTGTCCCACAAGTAGGATACTGCCTACCCTAACTGGCCAGGTGGCTGGGAAGATCTGAGGGACACACTGAACTGCAGGAAGGAGAGGGCTGCCCTGGATGGCATACCGGAAGTGCTGGCCCTGGACTGGGCTGGTTGGATGAGGTGACCTAGAAGAGCCAGAGGTGAAAAAGGAGTGGGATTACCAAGGAGCCAAGGTACCCCCAACAGCACCCCATCTCTCTGATTCATCCCTCTTTGCTAGCCCAGTTTGAAGGCACTTAGCCACTCACATATTAGCCTAAGTGAGTTTATAACAAACTGCGCCAAGATTGGGCAATAAGTAATCAACAGGAAAAGGACAGGGTGGGGGAAGGTAGCAAGCAACTCTCCCAACTGAGCCACCTCCCCAGTGCCAAGGAAGGCACCCAGGAGCTTCACAATGGGGACCCTCTGTCACTAAGCCCACTAGCTTTTCCCTACCCTCCCCAAATGCCAAAATGCCAACACTCTTTTGTTGCCACTTAAACCAATTTGGGGGTAATTCCGCAGGCAATTGTCTTCCGATTTACAATGCGGCTCTGTGATTGCATCCAGGCTGATGGTTCAGGCTGTAATTGTATGGTAATCACTTCTGTTTATGATCAATGCGGAAATCACTATTGTTTTCCAGCAGGCTTGTTAAATCAAAGAAGTGCAGGGGTGGGAAGGGAGGGTTTATTTCTGTGAGTTGGAGCCCCAGGAAAATGAAATTAGGCAGAGCAACCTGATGTGGGGGACATGGCTCCAAGGCACCCTCAAGAGCTTGGAAGCAGAGTTGGAGACAAGACAGGGACAACAAGAGGCAGCAAAACAACCAGGGACAGGCACAGGGGTTTCAGAGACTGGACAGTGGCTTGGGGCAGACGACCAGGAACTCCTGTACCCAGCAAGGCCTCATGGACCCCACCCCGCCTACATGCACAGAAGTTGAGATGGAAGCACGCTTAGAGGGGCCCTCCTTAGCACCCCTACTCTCACTCATTCCTACAGAGAGTTAGGGCCAACCAGGTGCCAGGTGGCAGGCCAGGCACAAGTCGCCCCTCAGGGCTGCAGCCTCATACCTTCCCCACCCGGGACCTGCCTGCCTCCTCCTTGCTCTGCCCTGAGGCCGCCTACCTGCCGCCTGCAAACAGGGTGGCAGATGGCACCTGGGGGCCCGGGTGGCAGAAGCACGACAGGGTTGTGAGCTGAGCTGCTGCTTCAGGGAGCGAGGGGGAGCTGCCCACCTGGCGGACAGAAACCTGAACCTCCCAGAGGCTGCAGGGAACAGGCCCAGGCCAGGTGGGGGGCAATGCCTTCTAGGGCAGTGGGGGCACCATGCACAGAGGTCTGGGCTGTGCAGGCTGGAGGCCAGCCGCTTGGAGGACCCAGCGGCACCAGCTGTCACAAGCAGGTCCCACAGACCGCGAGGGCGCAGGCTAAGCTTGGCTCCAAGGCATATGTTTGAAGGGGACCATCATTTCCAGTGTGCTGGAAATTGGGAGCCTGGCGACAGTATCAGGTGTTACATTTCTAAAGCCAACAAGGCTTGCTGCCCTCGCCTTGCCTCTGCCAACCCCCTTACTGCACGGTTCTGCCTACCTCCTCTGGGGGCTCCCCCACCCGCTGGACTCCTGGCTCCCGATGTCATGCTGACCGCAGTGCTGAACCTGGTCACCCTTTTAGTCCATTCAAGGTGACTTTGCTTCAGCCTGGCTCTGCAATGAGCGGGAACAATCAAGCTGTACCCTCTTATGGCAGGCTTCCTGTGACAGCAAGGGCAGTATGCAGCAGCCCACCAGAGCCAGCCTGGGCACAAGGGCCTTGAGGCTGAGTATGTGCTTCCCTCAAATCCAGAGTGCTCCCTGTCCCTGCACAGATGCCCACAAAGGTAGCCAGGCAGCCAGGCTAGGGACAATGATCTCAGCCTGTCCCTTGCTTTATTTTTGTTTAAAGGGGGGGCCTTGCTATGTACCCAGGGTGGCCTCAAAGTCTTAGTTCTCTTGCTCAACCTCTTAAGAGCAGGGATCACAGGCCTGTGGCAATGCAGCCAACGGTCCACCACTTGAATGTCCAGGAGAGGACTGGCCCCTGGGCTCTTCAGACACTTGTGGGTTTTAGGCCTTGAACATGCCCCAGCCTGGCCCTCAAACAGGCCACCCCCTGCCACACTGGGACTGAGCTGGGATGCCCCTGGCTGCCTAATTAGGGGCTCAGCAGGGCATGCCAGAAAGCTCTGGAAAACCCTGAAGTGGAACAATTGCTCTTAATTGGACTTCCAGGATTCATCTTAAGAAAACAGACTACTTCCACCCCCCAGGGACTTGGTTTCTGAAGTATATACAAACAAGTGATAGTTATTCCACATTAAAAACAAAGTTGGTGAAAAATGAGAATTTAAGTCATAATTAAGTTTCCTAAATAGAGAAGGAAAATCCCAGAGTGTGTGTGTGTGTTTGTGCAGTACGTGTGTGTACATGCACAGGCTTGAGTGTCCACACAGGACATGCTGGATGTCCAGTCAATGGGTATCTTTTGGGGTCACAGCGTCAACCTACTCGAGGGCTCCTAACTGAGCCCCAGACAAGTGATGATGATCCTGTGGGCTCTACCCCAAACTCCCTCAGACTCTGTAGGAAAGTGAGGACAGGGCTTGGTGGGAACTCGGGGTGCTGAAGACAGTCTCTAAAGCCAGATGCCAGAGTCAGGCCTTAGCTCCACGCTGCCTGGCTCCAGGGCCCCTATCTACCCACTGGAGATCACAAAAACACCTCCATTTCTAGAGTACCAGACAGGGAAGAGGCTCTGGACACTAAATGCCCAGCACATTTACTCCCTGCAGGTTTTGGAGCTGGTCCATGACCTCTGACCTCGGTCCTGGGTCTTTAGTTTAAGTTGAGGCCATGTATATGGTTCCCCTCCCTGCATACCTAAAGGAGACAGTAGTGAGGGTGAGTCTGCAGATTGGGCAGTGGTTGACCGGATGGAGAAGCAGCCAGGCCACCAAAGGAACAAGGAGGGCTCAAAAACCCAAGCTTCCCTGGATCTTTCTACCCTGATGCTACACAAGACAGAACTCGACAAGGCCATTTTTCAGCTAGGGAGAACAGGGGCCCAGGGAGGCAAGGGAATTTCTGTCTGGAGCAGATAGCAGGTGTTATATAAAAACAATTCACAGGTTTCTCCCTGCAGGTAGCTTTGAGCAAATGCATAGCATTCTTCAGTCACCCTGAGATGGACAAGAGAAAGCTGTGAATACCAAGTCAGACTTTCCCAAGGAGCCACAAGCACCCTTTCCTGAAGGCCTGGGAGGTCCTGTGTCCTCCCTAGCACAGGATGGGCCTCCTGGAGCCATCGATACTCCTGGGGTCAGCTCTGGCTTCCCAAGCTCTTCCCTCAGTCCCTCTGGCAGAGTCACAGGCCTGCACTCCTGAGTGGGCTGGGGGCCTGCCTGCCCCAGGGAGAGTAGCACAGTGCCTCTACACATCTGCCTTAACACTGCCATGACTAACATTCAAGCATCACGTCCTTTGCGCCGGGCCATGGACTTGTTGAATTCCCCAGTGATCCTGAGGTTGCCGTCATTATCAGACCTTCAGTAATGGGCCTAAGGTCACAGCTGGTTCATGGAGGAGACACCCGCGTGCCCTGAAGGGATCAGGATGTCTGCACTCATACATGCATGTGTCACCTGGCTCCTCTCATGTCATAAACGTGCCACCAACAGCCTCTGTGTTCAAAGCCTGCACAAACTCACAAGAACACCACTCACACCCTCATCCGACAATGATTCTATGTGGAAACATCCTTTGCACATTAATGTGGGCACACGTATGTTCCAGTGTAGGTGGTGTGTACCTGGAAGATGTGAACCCCAGGGAACCTCTTCTACCAGCTCTGCAACAGGCTCCTGGAACTTAGGGGTAAGGCCCTGTACACTCACGTTCTTCCTGGCATCTTCATGCTGGGTCCTTAAGCTCCCAAGGAGCAGGTCTGCTACCTACAGCCTGCTCTTTGTGCTTTTATTCATTTGAAAACATACTAGTATGTGTGTTTCATCCACCTGGATGCTGAACATACAAATTTGAATGAGTCACAGCTATGAACTTGAATGCAACATCCCTGCACAAACTGCCATGTCACTGCAGGGTGTCAGGGGTTGCCCTAGTGTGTCTATCAGTACAAGTACAGGCAGGGTTCATGTGTACTCAAGATTCACAGGAATAGGACCCTGCATGCTCACACCTAGGGCAGGTCACACCATGGCTGTTATGCTGACAACAGGTGTATTCCACTTTGCAGAGATGGTTGTGAAGCATACTGCTGGGTTACAGAGGCAAATCTAATACTCAGCTGGGTGAGATGACAGCAGGGCTTCATGTAGCACATGTCCAAGACCAGTGAGGAGTCCAAGGAAAATGGTCTGGCCCAGCCCTTCCAGAGGCTGGAGTCTACATAGGTGAGAGACCATGAGGTATCATTGGGTGTGGTGGAAGAAGCCCCAGGGTAAGAATTGCCACCCCAGGGGCCACCACCTGAGAAAGCTTTTATTCAGGTCATTGAAGGTATTTCTGGAGAAAGGCCGCCACCAAGCAAAGCTCTGAGAGGATTATAGCCCCTGCTCAGCTCCAAGCTGCAGAGGCTTAGTTCCAGGCTGGGTGGGCGGGTTGTGGGGATCTTGCCTGCCAGGAGGAGGCTGCCTCCATCCCAGGGGACCAAAGTCAGTCTGGGCAGAAGGAAGAAGATATCTTGGGCCCTGTTTCCCTTGTTCTGATCTGACTCCGGGGCTCCCCACTTGCTGCTGCCCCCCAGAAGTCACCAGAGACACAGTGGTCAGGGCTGTGCTGGGTCCAGTGTAGGTAGGGTAGGAGGTTTCTCTGCCAGGCATCCCTGGGGCTGCCCGGAAGCTTTGGGGGCCTTTTGTCACCCAGACACACCTGAGCATTACACAGGTTGTCTCCAGTGCCCTGCAGAGAAGCTACAAGCCTCCTCCCTGCACTAAGGTATCCCTGAGCTCTGGGAGCTGGGGAACTGTGAGCACAAGTTTCCCCAAAAGGAGGCAAATCAGTGTCTTCCACCATTTCTGTGCTTGCACTGGGGTGAGGCACCACTCAGACTGGTGGTGAGCAGTAAGAGCCCCCTTCCAACCCAGGGTACCAGGGAAGCAAGAGGATGGAGGGCCCCCAGGGGACAGGCCTGGTACAACCACAGAGGGCCTTGACAAATGACAATGGGCTCTTGTGCCAACACTAAGTGACTTCAAAAGTCCTGCGGGCAGTCCAGTTTGGTTCCCAGGAAAATGCAAGTGGGTGTGTGGGTGCTGGCCTTCACACACTTCCTCCCAAGTTGGGACCTCCTGGATATCTGCAAGCAGCTTTGCACCTGGGCAAGTGACAAGCACACTCAGGGTCCTTCCTTTCTCTCAGGTCGTTCAGGCTCTTCTGTGACAGTGGTCACTCAGGAGGGAGGGACAACCCTTCCACAGGACACAGCAAAGGTTCTGGTCACAAAGTATGTCGTGAAGACAGGCAGGACAATATGACAGGTGGAAACTGAGGCCCAGGAGGTGTTTGGGGAGTCAGGTGGAGAGAATCCATCTCTCAGGCTTGGGGACTGAAAAGAACCAAAACCCCAGTTGGTTTGGGGTTGCATGGAGAGAATGAAATCAACCCGATGGGGATGAAGGCCCCCACTCACCCAGCAAGTCCAGGTGCCAGACACAGAGCTAAGCCTGGCAGCTGCCGCACACACGCCCCCATAGCAGTCCTGCCAAGTGGGGGCTGACAGCTCTGTTTTATTGATTAGGAAACAGAGGTTTGGAGAAGTGAAGTAACTTACCCAAAGTCACCCAGGAAATGACAGATGTGGGTTTCAGAATTACTCTCTAATATTGTCCAAGGAGGACTCTGGGGGGCCCCATTTTAAGGCCCTGGAGGGAGGGTGGTAGGGGCAGGGAGGTCCTGGCAGGCCCGGTGCCTAGGGGACAGGGTAGGACCAGCCGGCAGAGCTGCTGACAGGGAAGCATGTCCTCTGTGTCTCAGCCCCTCCTGCAGATCCTGCTTCCCCTGGAACTGTGGGGACAGAGCTACCGGTTCCCTTAGAGACTCAGCCCAGGACTGTCCAATCAGCCTCCTGCCCCCTCCAGCAGGGCAGCCACTAAGACCTTGAACAGTGGCTACCACGACTGAGGAACTGAAAACTTCACTTAATTTTACCTAACATGCACTGAAATAGCTGCACATAGCTAGTGGCTGCTACCTGGGGTCCAATTCTGCTCTTTTAAGAGGGAGACACCAAGAAAGGCAGGGATTCCCTGACCACTGCACAGTCAACCTGGAACCCAGAGCTCCTCATTTTCTTCCTGGGTGACTGTCTTTGCTGCTGCCCACCTATGTGAGGGGAAGGGGTCCTGTGCCAGGCATTTATGGAACACCTAGCATTGAAGTACAGCACACATAGCCAGGCCTTCAACAGAAAGTCTAGTAGGGCTGACACCCAGGTGGACAAGTGACTCCCTGAAACATACTGTGTGGCTGTGAACATAGAAAGACACTGAGGGATGGCTAGAGAACAGTGTCTATGTGTGCTGGGGGTTGGGGACTGGGATGGCTTCCTGGGCAGTGGACACAATGGGATGAAGAGGAGGCGGAAGGGTCCTGCCCTGAGCCGATCTCACGTACTAAGATGTTGTACCATATCCCATGGACATGTACACTTTAAAGAGAAAGAAAGGGGGGCTGCCGGGCTGCTTCTTCCTTCCTCTCTGAAACACCCCACCCCGTTTTCCACAGTCCTCCCACCCACACACAGGGCCGCACCAGACCTCGCTACATTTTCTGTGCACACTGCACCCACCAATCAGATTACAAACGCAGAGGCAGAGAGGCTGACTCAGGCAGGCTCTGCCCAAGGGGACAGGGGTTAAAGACCGGGGCACAGAGAGCTCAGAGGCTGTTCCTTCTCTCTGCTCCCCTCCAGCCCCAGCCCCTGAGAAATGCTCACAGTGATTTAAAACCTCCTGGGCCAGCTCTAACCCCCAAGGGACTGTTTGTCCCCAAACAGGACTGGCTCTCTTTTTCTCCAGGAGAGAGAACCAGGGCCTCTTCGGGGAGGTCTGGACAAGTTCCATGGAGCTCCTCAGAAGGCAGAGCCGGCTGCCCTCGCCCCCTACCACAGGCAACTGCAAAACAGGAACCCTGCAACCAGAAGAGACTTTCCACTGCGTCAGCAGACGAGGATGTTCCCGAAGCGGGGCGCCGACCTCCCCCTGCCAGGCACAGACTCCAGCCCTGCTCCTGGAAGCCACGTGCGTCCCAGGGGCCTCTGTGGCTCCAAAGCCTTTGATGGGTCCTCACTGTCTTGGGCTAAAGAGTCTGTGTTCTGGGCCAGGGTTTCAGCAGCAGCCCTCCTTAACCTCGGCAGGGGGATCTGCTCACCTTTCCCCTTCATCACTGCCATCCCCTTTCCGGTTCTAGAGCCGTGTGGCCTGCAAAGTCGTCTCACGTTCACCACCCTTTATACCTGAGACCCAGCTCCCTCTGATTTCTGGAGGAGCTGCAGGCTGTTCCAGCCCTGTAGTCACCTTTTCCCGCAGACCGAGATCTCGACTGCACCTTCAGATTTCCCACGGTGCTGGTGGGGATATCCACCTTACTAAGGGCTGGTGGTTGATGTCCTGGGCTGGACTCTGTCTCTCAGAGATGACATGAAGAAATGAGACAGCAACAACCTCAGAACAGATGAGCAGCCTGGGGACCCCCAGGGGAAGTGACTTGCCAAAGGTCACGCACTGACGTGGCATCAGACCATAGATATGATGATCCCTTAAGGGCTAGGTTTGAAGAGCTGTTTCCCAAACAGCATGAGAGGTTTGTGGGGAGTTTTTCAAAGCCCCACCTGTGCCTCAGAAAAGGGCTGCCCTGGCTCAGTCTCCTCTCTCATTTACAAAACACCCAGGAAGCACCCACTGCTGCCCTAGGCAGGTGCCAGGCCTAGCCTCACCCCATGGGATGGTGGGAAGAGAACCCAACATGGTAGTGGAGACTCAGGAAATGCCCTGGGAAACCCCCAGAGCTGGCTCCAAGCAGAAGTCAGGACCACAGCTGGGGTTACTGAAGGAGGAGGCCCACATCCCCTGGAGGACAGGAGCAGAGGGCTGGCTTTGGGGTACTTACTGCTCTGGCGGGCACAGGGCTGGGCTCCATGACTCAGTTTGGAAAGGCTCAGGGCCCATGAGTACCCCTAGGAGGCTTTCCCTGGCCACAGAGAAGGGTGCAGGGGCCCTAGCAGCCCTTCCTATCCTGCAAGTTCCCCTGAATTGAATGTGAAGATCCCCTTTCAAGGTCCATTATTGCTGGGGGAGACGGTACCCCATGACAAGGGGAAAAGGCCCCCCGGCAAACCATGCTCACCTGGCTGGAGCAGGACCCAACTAAATCACAAGCCTCAGCTCCAGTGCTAGAGCTGGGTTTACAAGAGAATAAGGGTGGCAGTGCCATCCAGGCCTGCCCTGCTGTGTGACCTTGGGGCACTGTCCCTACACCCTCTGCAGAGCAGGCCAGCTGGCCTTCCTTCCCTGCCTGTGGCACTGCCTGGGAGCTCCCTGAGAAGCGCCGGGGGTGGGGTGGGGTGTTGTTTTTCCCTGAGTTGGCTCCCTCGAGAGTGGCTGCTGCTTGGCAAGCCCCGGGAGAGTTTCCTGTGGCAGCTGAGGCTTCTGGGGAGTGTGAGGGCAAGCATGGCCCAGCACATGTCCTGTGGCATCATGGGCAGTGAACAGGGGGAAGGTGTGAGCGAGGGCATTTTATATCATGCGCCTAATGTCCAGAAACCCTTGTCCCTCCTGGACTGGGTTTTGCAGCCCCCTCTCTGGGGTGGTGCTGAGCACCTGGGCAATAGGCCCACTGATGAGTTCTTCCCTTTGGAGGAACCAACTTCTCCCGAGGGACCAGAGACACATCCATCAAGGTAAACACCTCCTTTGCCCAGAATGCCTCTCGCCCGCGCTTCCTAGCTCTGCCAGCTCAGAACTGTCTGTTCCTGAGGACCAGGGCTGGGCTGGCTCTCCATCCAGATCGATGGATGACTTCACAGAGGCTGACGCCTGCCAGCACCGAGGCTGTCCTCAGAGAGGTCTGACGCTGTGCCAGGGCTCAGTCCCCTGCCTGTGCCCCCTAGCTGACCTCTGGATGCCAGGGCACTGGCTGCGCAATGGAGACCCAGGGCTTGTGCCAATCCCTCATTAGGTGGCAGAACAAAACCTCAGCTTTTTGCTATGTGACATGGGAGCGCCCGGCTGGTGCATGCCTCCTTCAACACGCTAAGAACACAGAGGGTCTCTCTTACCACTTGGCCCTGTACACGGGCACACCATGGGCTGAGTCTCCACTCTTCTGGTCTAGGGCTGTCCTGTGAGACTTTCTGCCATGGTGGAAATGTCATGTAATCTGAGCTGTCCCCAAAGTAGCCATGAGCCTTCTGTGGCTACTGGGCGCCTACAGTAGAGCCAATGCCATGAAACCTCCGAACTTTTACTCTGAATTAACTTAAACGTACATCAGCCACACGTGGCGAGTGGCCACCACATTAGGCAGTAAGTAGTTTTAGACCCAGCTCTGTCATCCAGTACTCCCTGGCTGTGAGTCACTGAGCTGTTGAGGAAGCCTGGGGCGAAACTCTGGCTAAAGAGCCATTCAGGATCATCTCTTGCCTCCCTTGCTCTTTCAGTTCGAGTCATCTTAGAGTTTCTGGGGACTGAGTATGGGCTGGGTGCTTAGCAGAAACTCAATCAAGGCTGATGCAGGTCCAGCAGTGCTCTTTTAATCCCCCTGTCAGTTCCCACCAGAACAAGGAAACAGTTCAGGGATCGCTTCTGCCTATGCAGTCACCAAGAGTCACTGAGCACCCTGCACCTGCCAGGCACTGTGGTGCAGTGATGAGTAACATACAGCCCCTGCCCCAAAGAGCTCGTCCATCCCCTGGGTGGTCTCTGGCACATGGGTTTTCCCATCTGAAACCAGGGCTCACAAGTCCTTGGGTGCATGAGGATGTGATGGGAGAGTGGGCAAAGGCAGGGCTGTGTGCAGGGCTGCTGGGACCTGAGAGGAAGCAAGTCTCAAACTCTGCAGGCTGCTGCTTCCGGTAAAGACCCAGATTCTCACCAAAGCATCGCTGTTTGGTGGTTTCTCACGAAGGAAGTTCAGGGTAAAAATAGCTCAGAAGGGACTCAATCCAGCTAGTTACAGGGTAGTCACTGCCTGGCTAATTCATGAAAAAGGGGAACAGGCTTACCAGTAGCCATATGGCCCCCAAGACTCATCCTCCACTGTGGGAGGGGGGCATTCTACTCTGTAGGGGATGGGCAGGACCAGAGCTCCAGAACTGGAGAAGTCTAGGTCCTTCCACACCATCTGGGGTCACCCTGATTTCCGGATGACACAGCCTTGCTCACTTCAATTCAATCCTTGGCCCGATTTCCAGCCACTCTGTGGCCCACTCTCAAGGATGGGCCATTGAGAAGCACTCTGGCACCAGCGCCTTGCCAGCTGCCTCACAAAACCTTCCTGTTGGAAGAGCCATCAGCAATACTCATAGCCCATCTGGCAGTCCAGCCCGGTGGTCAAGGACAGGACATCTGGGCCCCCACTCTAAAAATGATGATCTCCCGAAGCCAACCAGAGGTGCCCCAGTGTCTCACAGCTGGCTCTCATTTAAACCCAGGAACAAGGACCAATATGGGGCCTACTCACCAACACAACACCAAAGCCACATGTAGGGGACCTTTGGCATTTGCCCTTTAAGTGTTCTGGGAAATGCTTTTTCAAGGTCTTGTACAAGATGCTTGGAGACTCAGGTAGGAAGGGACCTTTCAGCCCTAGAGTACAAACCCATCCCTCCCTACTCATTCTGCTTCCCAGCATGCACTTGTCAGGAGCCTGATCTGCAGCCAACCACCTCTGGGAAGGAGGGCGCCTCGCCACTCGCCACTCGAGTGGCTCCACCAGTGCTGGTGAGGGTCTCTGGGTGCTTGTAGCACCCGGGCTGCATTCTGACAAAGGAGTAGTCTTAACTTAAGACCTCAGCCTCTGCCTCCACCGAAAGCTTCCTAGAGGATTCTTGTTTCTGCAAAGGACGAAGCCTTGTAAAATGTCTGCTGGAGAGCCAACACTCCACCTTTGGGAGAGGGATATGGGGAGCGCCTGCCACTGGGCTTGAGAAAGAATGCTGCGCCCCCCCGCCCGCCGCGTGGGCGCACAAAATGGGCCCGATACACGCCGGTGCCACTCTCCCAGCCAAGCCTCAGGCTGACACCATGCAGCACACGGCGCTACCCACAATGCACTGGCCCTCCTCTGTCACACACAGGCACGCACACTAGCCCCCGCGCCAGGAGGGAGCCCGGGTCCGTCCCGCGGGCGGCCCGGCATCGACCCCTCTGGCCCCACACTCACCTACAAGTTGCTCAGGTCGAAGTCCCGCCCTGGCGCCCGCTGGGTCTGGGGGCCGGTCCGCAACGGCTGCGGCGAGCGACTAAGGGCAGGGTTCAGCCCGCGCTGAACAAAGGCTGCACGCAGGCAGCGGGCGCCGCCTGCATCCCCACTTCGCGCCCGGGCGGCGGCGGCGGCGGCGGAGACGCGGGGGCCCGGGAGGGCCCGGCGCCCGCTCGCTCCGCGCTGCCCGCTCCGAGGGCGCCCGGCTCCCGCGCTCCCGCTCGCTGCCGCCCGCCACCGCCGCCGCCGTCCGGCTACCGCACCGCACACATCAATTATTCATCGCCCGTCTCCAGCTTCCCGGGCGAAGCCAATCACAGGCGGAGGCTCCGCTAATGGGGCCGCCGCGGCCGCCGCCGAGGAGGCAGCCAGCCGCGCGCCCGGGCGCAAGCGACAGCCCTCCAGGGACGGGGATGGGCTGGGGGTGCGCGGGGGGGCGGTGGCGCACTGGGCGCGCTGGCGAAACTTCCCAAGGCCCGGGCCCCCGCGGGCGTGACCACCCACCCTGCGTGTACTGGCGTGGGGCTGGGGGCTCGGGGGAAGTCGGGCGCGTCGCGGCTGGGGGAGGGGAGGCAGGAGGAGGAAGAGGAGGAGCGCGGGAGGAAGATGAAAGGCGAGCAGACCTGCCTCGGCGTCTCCAGGGAGCCCCGGCTCGCGCGCGCCCTCTCCGCCCCGCAGCCTCACAGTCCGCACCCCCGCCCCCTCGTCAGCCGCCCGCACTCACTCGCGCGCGCGGACCGCCAGCCTAGCCACTTGGCTGCGAGGAGCTCGGGCGAGCAAGGATCGCAGGCAGCTCACATTTCAAACTTGCAGGCAGGGGTGGTGCCGGTGCACGCTGCTGCCGAACGAACGCACGACCCGACGAGCGGAGCTCCAACCTCCGGGCGGGGGCGGGGACCAGGCCCCTTCCCTCCCCCGCCAAGGCAATTAATTGCTAGCGCCACTTGTGCGAGTGGGGCTCCCGGAGCGCTGTCGCCCGAGGGGGCCGCCGGGAAGGCGCTGGCAGTGCAGGATGACTTCGGGTGTCTCCCGCCCCGGGCCGGGAGAGTCTTCCCAAAGGTCATGCTAATAAGGGTCCCGGGCGGGGTGGGGGTGGAGAGAGCTGGACCGGAGGCGGCCTCGGCCCAGGGAAGGGCGGGGCAGGCTAGAGGCATCTGATTAAACCTCGGTCCGTTTAAAGGATTTTCGGAGCGGGTTAGGGGGCGGGGATGGTCAGCAGCCTGGCATTTTACTTCCCTGGCACAAGGGGCCTTGTCACCTCTGGGATTCCCCGAGCGCGGGGCCCTGGACAGGGTGAACGCGCGCGTGTACGCCCAGGCTCCCCGACTTCAGGGAGTTCCTATGCGCTGCAGCTGGAGGCGCGAGGGAAGCCGGGGGTGGCTGCAGCGTGCGGCCCGGCCCCGCCCCGCCCCGGGAGCTGCCGCCTTCCTGACATTGCATCCTGCGGTAGCTGCGGCCTCTTCCTTCCAGCCAGTTTGTCGCAAGGGCTCCAAGCTTTGAGCTGGGCTTGCCAGCTCGCTCTGTGCTGCTCCCACTGACACCTCGGGAAGCTTACTGGCTTCCTTACTCCTTGCCTATGCCCCTCCCTCTTCGGACGACACCTAACTACCTCCATCACCCCTGGGGAGAAACTTATTTTTGTAGCCCCCTCCCCTGACCCTGCTTACCTGCCAGTAAAAGGTGCTTGAATGGGGACCTAACTGGCTCCCAACAGTTAGGAAGGGGAGCCCCCATCCTTCATTCCCCAAAAAAGGTAGCCAGGTCGTCTTTCAAACTCAGCTCTGGGAGGCTGTGCACTGTCCTTACACCAGCCATCATCAGGAGGTGGCAGGTCCACCTGCCTTTGAGGTTGCTGCTCCTGATTTCTTCCCCTTTTTCAGTAGGAGCCACTGGTTTGTCCCTACACCTTCCTGTTTGTCCTGCTGCCTGCCCTGGAAGTGGTTAAGACAAATCACTTCTAGACATTATGTTCTTGCTCCTTGTTTGACATAAATCGTTAACAGGCTCTAATCCCACCCACTGCCACTTGAAATATCACTTTCGGGATGGCATTTGGAAATGCAGTTGTCATAGGCTTTCCCTCTGAGGAGCTGGTTAAGTGGATTAATTCATACTTCATAACTTGCTGCCTTTTGGACAAGAACTAGCTTCCTGCGTGAGAGATTAATTGGCATCTTCTTCCTACAGGGCCAACTCCAGGGCAGCCAGGGCAAGGATGTCCCTCCTGCTCTGCAGGCCCTGCCCAGTCTAATCTCTTCTTGGATTACAGTGGCTTCTCAGGGGACAGGCTTTCACTCACTGAGGCATTGGTGACTCCAGGCAGCTCCACAGGGATCTGGGACCCCCTACAGGCCTGGGGAGGACTCTCCCACCTTTTCCACTGTAGGTCCCTCAGAAGGTAAGGCCATGTGCTCTCCCCCACATCTCAGAAGAAAATACTTAGACTAATGTCCCAAAGACTGGTTTCTTTTGTTCATCTGGTTTTAGCACAATGCCAGGGCTTGGGCCTTGATTTTCCAGAATCCAAACAACTAAGTCCTCAAATAACCGGAGCACCTCATCTCTCTTCCTTTCCTCCCAAAGCTCTGTACAATGACAATTCACAATTTTAATCTGACCCTTAGCACCTTCTCGACATCAAAGGAGATCGATCTCTTGGGTTCATCCTTCAGTTACTCTGTGTATGTTGGTCCCATGAAGCCACACACACTGAGTTCAGAAAGACTGCCCTTGCAGGTTGAGCCAGAATTTGTATTGAAATGGATCAGAATTTACACTGCAGGAATAGAGACCAGGAAACTAACAAAATTGCCAGACTCACTGTCTCCATCCCACCCTCTCCTCCTAGTTACTCCAGGAACCCACCAGGGTAGAATATATAACAGTTTAAGAATTTCCCCAGGTAGTCACCACAGTTGTAATTCCAGCATGTGAGAGGCTGAGAAGGAGGAATGCTGGGTGTTCAAAGCCAACCTGTGCTGCATAGTGAGTTCAAGGCCACTCAGGAACAGAGTCAGACCCTGCCTCAAAAGAAAAAAAAAAAAATTCCCAGATAAGTCTTCCATCTCAAAGTAAATACTCCCTCCAGCATTTACATAATTAGGAAAATAAAGTGTTTGAAGCAACCCCTCAGCACCCCAAACAGGAGGCCTCTGAGCCCAAACTAGGCCCTTCACATGCTAATTTCTGAGCCAGCTCCCCGAC
The DNA here is from genome assembly GCA_004027455.1 of Hydrochoerus hydrochaeris. Classification (NCBI taxonomy): domain Eukaryota; kingdom Metazoa; phylum Chordata; class Mammalia; order Rodentia; family Hydrochaeridae; genus Hydrochoerus; species Hydrochoerus hydrochaeris. The sequence continues at coordinate 641,093 of PVLA01000189.1, read as the reverse complement.
CCTTGAAGGTCTCTGCCCAGCTGGCCGTTAGCAAGCTCTTTTTAGTACTGTGCTCCTTGGAGTGCACAGAAATCCGGGCACTCCAACCAGCGCCTGCTTCAGAAGGCTGTCTCCTTACTTGGTCCAAGTTCCAACTCCTCTAACTTTCAAAGCTGTGCTCAAAGGCCTGGGGCCCGGCACAGCCGCACCTCCCCGGGGCTCCCCTTGATAACGATCTACAGCAAAGAGGCCGCAGACAAAGGCGCTGTGCGCCTTGGCGCGCAGACGCTCCGCGAGCTCTCCAAGTGACCTCGGCGAGGGGGGGGCGGCCCCGGGGGAATGACTTGGGAGGGAGAAGAAAGGAAGACGAAAGGGCGAGCTGCAGCCCTGCGCTGCGGCTCCTTGATGAATGCCCGCCTGCGCTCAGGAGGCCCAACGCGGGATCAATAGCGGTGGCTTTTCTCTGGGTATTTGAACTCCTCCTGCCGCGGTGAGGAGCCGCCAATAAATCACAGAAGTGCAGCCGGGAAGGCCCGGCGGCAGCGCGCTAGGAGAGAGGATGCTTGCTTCCTCTGGCTAGCGAGCCTGTCATCCGGAACCCACCTCAGCGGGACCGACCGGCTGTGGGGGGAGGGAAACGCTGCAGTCAAGCTCCAGGGCCCAAGGCTGGGGCCTCCTCTAGGGTTCCCCAGCTGCCCAACGTGGGGATGGGCCTCCTGGATTTTGTCCCAGCCCAGGGCGGAAGGGGAAAGGAGCCAAGTCACCTACCTGGGATGTAGGTCACACATGGGTCAAAAGTGGCATCAAGCTGGGTGGCCTTCTGTAGAAGGCTTTGTGAAGTGGGAGGCCCAGGGGCTGGGAGGGCACTCAGAAGAAAGGAAGGACAGACCAGGGCACAAAAGCCAAGCTCCCTATGAGCTGGGGAGGCACTGCCTTCAGAGCTGGAGAGCTCTGCCTTCCTCAAGCAGCACTGCTGATTCAGCAGGCCTGAACAAGGATCCTGAGGCCTGGAGATGTCACCCAGGCAGGCTCAAGCACTCAGAGGGAGGGAGAGGTGGACATGGAGGCTCCGGATGTGTGCCCACGTGGATATGACAGGCATGAGCTGCCTATGTCACCCATGCACCTTGACATGCCTGGCCCCACTCAGCATGCACAGACAGTGCAGAGTACAGTGTGGACACTGGCCTCTGCACTGTCACTCAGACAGTCACTACCTTACTCATGGAAGGCTCACCAGCAGCACTGGGTGCTGGGCTAAGGGTGCCAAGTCGACGCCTCTGCCCACCACTGTTCCCTCTGCTGCCTGCCCCTCCTCTTTCACCCTGGCCAGCCTCTTGCAATCTTATCTTGGTCTTAAAGATGGAAGGCACAGGTGAGGTTCAGCTTGCCTTTTGGCCAACACAGGTGTCCCTGGCCCTGCCCACACCTGGGGACACAGTGGAGAACCAGTGCTGGACCCTGGCTTCTCTTCGGTTGGTACTACTGGTCATGCAAGTTTATGAATGCTGAGTGCTTGCTGTCATTGCCAAGCACATGTTCAGGCACTTTCCAAGTCTGAACACTCCCGAAGCCCTCTCTGCTGAGGGAGATAATTATTTCTACCACACAGAAAGAGAAGCTGGGCACAGAGAGGTTTAGGCAACTCTGGAGGGAGTTGGGTTGAGACAACGTTTTGTTATGTAGTCCGGGTTGGCTTCCAATTTACAGCAATCCTCCTGCCTCAGCTTCCCAAGTGCTGGGATTATAGGCATGCACCATCACACTTGCTAAAACAACTTCTGCAGAAGGATTTAAAGTATATGGCAATCTAGCTATGAAGCCTGAGCTGAAAATCCCAAGGTTGGACTCTAAGAGGAGAATGGGGACCATGCAGGTGACAGGGCCCTGAGAATTGTGATGAGAACTCCTGACCCGGCTATTTTATATTCTTTCCAGCACACCGCATTAGAGATTAAAACAATTTCTTACTGTACTTCTTTTTAAAGTTCAGCATCTCTGCATTTGTAAGCATCCACTTGACATGTACACTTGGCCGGGTCCCTGCCTGAGAGGGGCCGGGACATGCTGTGGAGGAGACCTCTGCACCTCCCAACCTCTCGTTGTAGCTGTGACCCCAACCTCTTCCTGGATTCATCCCCAACTGGGCTGCTCATCCCAGATCCAGACTACATTCTCAGAACTCTGCACTTGGCATCTGCCCAAATCCTATAATCATTTCATTTTGAAAACTATACCCCACACATCCCCCTGGCATGTCCGAGAAGCCCTCGGAGTTACTGGAGATCCAGGAAAGCCTCCTGCAGTTCTGAAGGAGATAGGTGTAGAGCCAGGAGGGGACCCAGGAGACCCAAAATGGCCATTCAGGTGGCTTCTGTCTTATAAAGTTGCCTGCCCCCAACTTGTTCAACCAGGAAGGAGAGGCCTGGATGAGACTGTGTGCTTTGGGAGACCTCTGAAGGTGACCTGTGGGCCGAGGCTGGCCTGCAGGAGCTGCAGGAGCGATGGTCATGCTTCTGGGGTAATTGAAGGGCTGCAGAGAGAGGGGGTGCACCTGGATTTGGAGGCTAAGGGTCAGGAAACAAGTGCTAACTAGCTAGTGGCCTTGGGGGAAGACAAAGCAATTGGGCTTTGGGTCCCCCCTACCCCTTTGTCTAATGGGAGTGAGACCACCTGACACCAGTCCCAGAGGAGACCGAAAGAGACAAGGTCGAGGACTTGAGATAAGCTGATCTGCAGTGGTGTCAGGGGCAAACTGTGTGTCCCCAAAAGATGCTGAGGTTTTAGCCCCCCCCATCTGTGAAGGTGACCTTCATAGGGAAACAAAGGTTTTGTACATAATCAAGTTAAGATGCAGTCATCAGGGTGGGCCCTAATTCAGTAGGACAGGTGTCCTGGTGGACAGACTGGTAGACAGAGTCTGACACATAGGCATACCAGAAGAATGCCTGTCAGGGGAGGGCTGGAGTTGGCCTCCAGCTAGGGACCTGCTAGCTGCTAGGACAGGGACCTAGAGCTGGTCCTTCTCATATCTTTGGAGAGGTCCTGGCCCAGCCAACACTTTGATCTCCACCTCCTGGTCTCCAGAACTGTGAGCCAATCATAGTTCACTGTTCAAGTACCTGGTTTAGGGGACCTGACTATGGAAGCCGTAGCAAACTAACGCGTGGATGGTCCATTGGAACCCTAAGTCACAATGCATCATTACTCCAGGTGCTCTGGCTTGGTCAGTCAAAACCTGAGCCCTTACTCTGACCCAAAAGATCCTGTATGAGGGACCCAGGCCCTCCCCTCTCTTTGATGTCATTCTCTTCAAGTCCCTGTGCCTCATATACAACAGAGCTGGAATATGTCTCTCCAGGTCACCAGGTATCACTGGCTCCCTCCCTGCTTCTGGCAGGCTTTCCTGTGGGGATCCCTTCATGGGGGGCCCTTCCTCAGCCCAGCTGTAACAGGCTACAGCTCCTCCCGATGTGTCTCAGGATGCTCTCTCCTTAGCTTGATGACTGGTGTATTTCAATTATTTATCTTGTTTAACACTGTCTCCCTCGCTAAAAGGCAAGCTCCACGTCAACTGGGACTTTTGTCTGTTTGGTACGTGTTATGTTGACAGTATCTAAAATATGCCCAGCAGATGCTTGATAATATTCACTCCATGAATGAAACAAGGGCCCAGCTGCCTGAAAGAATGAGTGAGTTAAGGAATGAATGAATGCACAGTAAACTATCACAAATTCCACTGGGCCATGGTGGCCTCGATACCCTGTCTGCCTACTCAGGGACTAGGTCCCAGCCTGCTGCCTGTAAAGACAGGGCTGTTTCTTAGAGGAGGGGCCTGCTCAGACCGGAAGCTGGGGCTGGTTAACAAAGCGGCTGCCCCACCACCGAGGCCTCTAATGAATCTCTTCCCATTGATTTTTAAAGTGGCCTTGGAAGGCCAGGGACATAAATGTAGCTCAAATGTCTGCTTCAGCAGTCCCGGGGTTTTATTGCTTCTCCCAGGACATAGCTCTGATAGGGGGGCTTCCAGGTAGCACCGGGCTCTCTGATGAAGGTCCCTACTGTTGGGAATGTGATTTTCCTTCCGGTGGCGGAAGCTGTCTGTCCGCTTTGCTGCCTGATTTCTCTCCCATGGATCCCCAGGCAAAGGCCCGCCCTGCCCCATCTCCTCTGGTCCATGATGTCCAGCTCTTTTCCCAAGTCCTTACCTGCCGATTTGGAATCAGCAACTCATTCAGCCCGGAGTACAGAGGCCCCCAAGTCACCTTTTAAATAAGGAAAGCGAGGCTCAGAGAGGGGACAAGGCTGCCTCCAATCACCCAGCAAATTAGTGAGAGTGCCAGTACAAGCACCCAGAGCTTCTGGCTTGTCACAGGCCCAAGCCATCTCCCCTGTTGCCTCCTATAGTGTCAGGAGCCTGCATGGTCTCCAAAATGACACGAGGTTTTCCCCTTCTAAGGGCTGTTTGGTCACCACTCCTCATCTTCAGGCTCACAGTGGGGAAGTACAAGCAGGAGGGATCCAACTAGGGAGGATGCACCTCCTTCTTTCCCTTGTGCATGCAGAGACTGGAGACTGGACCCCAGGCCCTGCAGCTCCTTTCCTCATCTGCGGGGTGAGTCCCATGCATCAAGAGGGGTGGGAAATACCAATTTGGGCTTTAAAGAGGGGGAGCTGGCAATTGGGGGCTGCTCAGGACTGGCAGGGAGCACCTCATCAGCCGTAGTACGTGCACCCTCGGCATCCTGCGGGCTCATGGAAGCCCAGGCCCTTGACGTTTAGAGTGTATGGAGAGATAAAGAGGAGAGACCAGGTAGGAGAAGCATGTTCCGGCCTCTCGGTGTGTTCTGGGCGGCAGAGAGCAGTTTCACGAGTCTCCAAGCCTTTCTGCCAGGAATCCCTCATCACCAGCGCTGTCTTCCTGCCCCCTGTCCCAGCTGTCCTGGTGAGAGGGGAGCGCCCAGATGTTTGGCCCCTTCCATCCCCTTGTTCCTGGCCCATGGAAGCCTGCGGGATCCAGCAGCTTCCTTCACTCTTCAGTGTGGTCCCAGGTGTCCCTCATCTCCAGGGGCTCCAGACATGAGCAGACAGGCCACGGAAGAATGTCTGTCTGGGAAGAATCCAAAGGTGGCCGCCCGGGCAGGGCAAGGAGTGGGAGGCCTGATGTTGAAATCAGGACCTGCAGAGCTGAGCTCAGCACAGTAGTACGCACCTGGGCCGGGAGGCCAAGTCTCCAACCGAGAGAGATGCTGCCTCCACAAGGTTTGGGGGCCCGCTGTGTGACCAAGCACAGCTTGCTACGCCCCTCTGGGTCCTGGTTTCTCCAACCAGGGGAGAAGTCTAGGGCAGCTGCTCTACCTCTCCTGGTGGGTAGGTGCACTAGTCTCCCTGAGTCATTATAGAGCTGCCCCTTGCTAATCCCCCAGCTGGGCTGAGTAGGAGGCCTCAACATCCACCAATCTGCTAAGGTGAGTGAAGGAGGTGCTTCTAAAGCAGTGAGTCCACATGGATCCATTCTTACCTATTGTTTTGTGCTTATCTCTAAGGGTATGATTTTGGGTTAGGCCGGGAGCTCCCTAAAGGCAAGGATTTTATCTGTTTCATTCCTTGCCATATCCTTAGTGGTTTTGTACTTGGCCCATAGTAAGTACTCAGCAAATACTTGTTGAATGACTAATGGACCATCATCAAATTATTATCCCTGATGGTAGGATTTCAGCTTTACTTTATAATTTTCTGTATTTGTGATTGTCTTACAGGTCTTATGTATTATTTTTATGATTAGAGGAACCCCCTCCCCCATAAAACCACTTTCATTTCGAAATTAAATAAAACTGAAGGAGAGGCATTTTCCCTCTGAAAGCCGCTGTGTACCATTTTCAGAACCAACAAACCCATGTCTCCAACTGTGCTTCCAAGGCCCAGCCTGTGGGCGGCCCGGGGCGGGACATAGACAGTCGGTCCTTCCCCTTCCTTCCCCAGTCCCAGCAACTGCACCAGCCTCAAAACTGTCTTTCCTGCCCCTGGCCCCTACCTGCTGAGGCAAGCCTGGTCATATCTCTCTCCTGTCCACAACCTCCCTGGCTCCCGAGGTCTACTGAGATCAAGTCCAAATTCAAGTTTCGTGGACGGATGTGGCCCTAGAAGAGGTTCCACTGCCCTTGGCCTGGGTCACTTTGCAGAGCCCCCCCAAGGCATATAGCAACCCTGGCCCACCCAGCTGTATGGGGGTACTGTTCTCCCTAAAGATCCCCAAACCAAAGTACTAGGCAGCAGCTAGGTGCCAGGTGAGCATGGGATTGGCAGAGAGGCTGTACCCAGATCCCACCTACTCTCCAATCTCTGGGCTTCTCCAGGAGAATGGGGAGCCCGGCCCCTCAATACCCCCACCAGCAAGTTCAAGGATCACTGGGGATCTCAGCCCTGGGGATGCCACAGTTTGGGAAGCTTTGGTCTGAATGGGTGTGTCTCTCTACATTGGTGCTGAATTCTGGTCCCCAGGATAATGTACTAAGAGTTGGGCTCTTAGGGAAGTAATTAGGCCATGAAGGCTCCACCACCATAGATGAGATGACTTCTCTTATAAAAGAGACACCACATAAGTGTTGCTCATGAATCACCATGCTCAGGTATTTTGTTACAGCAGCCATAATGGACTAAGACAGGGGCTGGACAATGTTGCTTTGCCCTGCCTCGGTTTTCCCAGTCATAATGCAGGGCAATGTCCTGGAATGTGCTGTGTGAAGGTACAGTGCTGGGAACCAAGCCAGTGCTCAAGACAGCTCTGCTGCAAGGGGAGCCCATGGCCCCCCTTGGGCCCCAGACAGACCTGGGAGCATGGCATGTAATTGAATTTGGCCTAATTACCTACCAGTGCCCGGGAACAACCCGTACCACAGAGCCTGGGTGTCTGGGGTGCGTGGCAGTGGTGTCGAGGAGACGCAGCCTCCAGATCCCCCAGGTGTCCATGGAACCAGAACCAGAAGCTCTGTAGCCCTTGACCTCTTGGGTTCTCAGAACACAGGGGCAGGCAGTGCTGATCCTGTCCTATGGATGAGGAGGCCGAGGTTCAGAAGCAGGTGCCCAGTACAGATACAGAGTCAGAAGGAGCAGAGACAGGACTGGGACCCACATCCCATGCAGTGCTCTTCTCTACACCAGGACGCACTTCCCTGCCCTCCTCTCTGGGCAGCTTTGTTCTTAGGAGCCTCTCAGGCAGGGTTCTGCCCTCTGCCAAACCTTGCCTAAATGTCCAGCCTTGAGGCCCTGCCACTGTCCTTCCTAGAACATCACAGTAATGACAAAGACCTTGTCAGAAATGTCGTTCCTCCATGATGGTCCTGCCTGCAAAGGGCAAGGATGGTGGCCTCCTCATTCACGCCCTGTCTGGTATCCCACGCAGGGTAGAGGATGCAGCGCTGCCTTTTAGGCAGACATCTTTACCTCTGTCTCACTGATGACCTGACCGGAAGGGCAGAGACTCCTCTTCGTGAGGCCTGGGGGGCTGGGAGCTTTGGATACAGGATCTTGCCTTCGGGAACGGAAGGGACCCGCGTCATAGCCAGGACTGTCTGGATGTGGACTTACTGCCCCTCCCCCCTGTTACAGCCAAATCACAGAATGAACAAGGCTCACCTACTTACAAGCATTCCGGTCCAAGGACAACTTCGGGACAGGAATTTCAGGTCTGGTGAAGTGAGTCAGGACACAGACTGTCAGATGCCTCCATGGAAACTGAGCTGGCTGCCCCCTGTGCTGAGGCACAAGCTGACCCAGCTCTGCAAAGCCTCTACGGCCCCCATTCCTCTGGCATGTGGTCTTCTTCCTCCTCCTGGGAGGCAGCCCGGCCTGAGACCCGGCTAGGCTGTATCTGGGACAGGGCTGCGCAGGTCTGAATTCTAGCCCCACCCTATGCTAGTTGAGTGACCTTAAGCAAGTCAATGACCTTCTAAGTCTCAGCTTCCTAAACTTTTCAGAACAGTAAAAAGAGAGAATGTATATGCAGCATTTGCCTATCAGATGCAATGTGACCAGGATGAGATAAGAGAGAAGCCCATTTCCTGATTAGCAATAGCACCAGCTGAGTGTCTTTTACTCAAAATGCCTGGGCCCAGAAGTGTTGGGGAGTTCAGATTTTTTTCAGATTCTGAAACATCTGCCTACACGAACTGAGATACCTTGGGCATGGTGCCCAAGTCGAAATGCTAAATTTTTTGATGTTTCATATACACCATGGACACATAGCCTAAAGGTAATTTTATACAATTTGTCTTGTTTTTTTGAGACAAGGTTTCCCTACATAGTTCAGTAGGGAGCTCACTATATAGCCCAGGCACACCTCAAACTCAAAAGGATCCTCCTGCCTCAGCTTCTTGAATGCTGGGATTACAAGTGTGCACCATCATACACAGCTTGGGAATTGAGAATTTTGGACTGGCCATGCTGTAACTGCAAGAATAATGGTGATGTTAAAAGTCACTGGACGGCAGTAATTGGCAGCAATATTTAAAATAGTGGCTGTGGGGTGAGTAAAAGAACTGGTACTAGTGGCACCAAGGAGGAAGACAATTAGTGATAATATTGTGTGGTGCCAACCCAGCCCCAGGGACAGTGTGGCACAAATGCTGGGAAGATTGTACCCTTTCTGTGCCAGTCTCTTCTTGCATAAATGGGGTCGGGCCAGGGAACCCTAAAATGTCTCCTGCCCTCCGACATTCACACCTGAGACTAAAAGCAGGAAGACAGCAGTGAGACCACCAAAGCGTCCATGGACTTATCCCGTCTTTCCGGCCCCTCACATGGCATGTGCCCCAGCCAGCCTTCTTCCACGCACAGCCATTCTTTATCTACGGGGGAGGCTGGCACCCACCCACCTGTTTGGTCTCCTTCCCTGGCGTGTGACGGAGGGCCCAATTCTCCCTAACATCAGCCCTGCTACACAGGGCTCTGTCAGTTCCCTAAAGCCATGCGGCGGAGGCTGGGTACCGTACGGTGTAGTGTTAGAGCGCATCGGAAGCCCTGGTTCATTAAGACATAAACACAGATAAAGTCACACAACTGCAAAATTGCTGCAGGCCGACCTCCCCCATCAGCCACTGGCCCACCTGGCCCTACCTTATTCCTCAAATGGCTGAAGGCTGATGCCTTCCCTGGCCACACTGGGCCCCCCGGGGCTCCCAGCACAGCATCTTAGGTAAGAGGGAGCCAGTGACAAGTAACACACCGCTGCCTTGCAGCATCCACCACCCCGGCAGTCTGAGCACACCTTGTGTGTCACAGCTGCCTCACCACGGGGCTGGCTGCCCATTCCCCAGACCCACTTCTGCCTCACTCGGCCTCAGGCTGAGATGCCGTCTTTAGGTCACCTGTGTGACTGTGGGAGTCACACACTGAACTAAGGTGGATCTTCCCACCCAAGGTGGGGGCTGAACTAAAGGCTGGACCTTGGCCCCTGGGGCCACAGCAGCACCCTGAGCTCCTTCCTTAGAGGAGCAGTGCCTGCCTCTCTCTCTCTCTCTCTCTCTCTCTCTCTCTCTCTCTCTGATAGACTCTCACGATGTAGTTCAGGCTGGCCTCATTCATTCATTATATAGCCCAGAAATTGTGACAGTCCTTCTGCCTCAGCCTCCAGAGTGCTGGGATTACAGGCTTCTGCCACCACAGCTGACCATCTCTACTGTTTTTCTCAACCTGCAGTTCTGTTCCGAGAATCATCACAGAGGTCCTGTGCCCAGAGCAGGGTGTGTGACTCTCTCCCTGGGGACTACCTGGGCACCTTACTCCCATAGCTGCCCACAAGGAAGTGCATGGGTGCCTTCACCTGCCCGCCACCTGGCTTCCCCACAGGGCTCCACAATGCACTCATTTTCTGCTGCCTGGGCTCATAGTCTCTCTCCAAGCTGGGCCTGCACAGCTATGGACTGCACACAGGAGCCCCTCGCCCCCAGCCTCAGGCAGATGCTACACATCTGGGGTGCACATCTGAGAGGGGCTCTAGACCCCACAGAGCCAGGAAACGGAGTAGAGCAATGACGTCACTTCCTTGGCCCAGGGCACTCAGGAGGGGGCAGAGCTGAATCGCAGCAGGCATTCAGGGTGGGACTGGGCTTTGGGCCCTGTGGACGGCGGTCCTGGGGCCTGGAGCGAGTGGCTGCTGGGGACAGCAGCAGGGACAAGCTGCAACTCTCCAGATAGCACTAGCAGTGCAGGCAGCTGCAGTCCCCAGGGGCAAGGGGAGAGACAAAGGAAGTAAGGAGAGTGGAGGGGGAGGGAGGGACAGGAGAGAAAGGAGAGGGAGAGAGGAGGAAACAGAGCGCATACACAGGTGGAGGACTGTTCCCCTAGCCTCAGAAGGAGGCCTCAGGCTTCCAGGAAAGGGAGCCCCTGGCTCCACCAAGGAGGGCAGCTTCCCTTCCCGCAGGGCACTGACCCAGTTCTGATCTTGGCCCAACCCTCCCCACTGTGTGACGTAAGCATGGGACTTAACCTCTCTGGACTCTAGTTCCCTCACTGGGGAAAGGACAGGTGCTTTCCATGGTGGGAGGTTGCAGGGGCTCCCCAATGTATCTCGATGGCAGGTGACTCTCCCCGAACTGCTTCCACCCTAGCCAGGCTGCCCTAGGGGCTTCCCCGCCCAGCAATGCAGTCTGGCAACACTGCCTTCTTTCTGAGCGTGTCCCTACCGAGCTCTCTGGGTATAGACAATCTCCTGTGCCCACCACAAGGTCTGCACAGAATGGGGGCCCTGATGTTGCAGGGGTGAATGTAGCTTATCCTTTTCTCAGAGTTCCTGCTGTCATTATCATTATGAGCCTGTGTGAAAGGCAGACTCCTAATTTCTTTCCCCAGTAATTCCTATTTCCTGCCAGAGACAATACTGTCTCTTCATCCAGAACAGGTGAGACTGGGTCCTTTGGAATTCCCTGCAGGAGCCCAGCCCCAGGCAGGGTTTCCCATCTGGCTGGCCTTGACAAGCCAGAAAATGACCCTAGGAATCTAAGGATGCATCTAGTAAGGACTCTGCTGCGAGGAAAGACCTTGGCCAGTGTGGCTCCTGAACCAGTAAGCTTCCGGTACTCTTTGTTTCTGGGCCCAGAAAGAGCAAACACAGCTGGTACAGCCAAGGTGGCTCTGCCTCCTTCCAGCCACCTGCCAGGCCACCACCCTGTCCCCAGTGAGGGGAATTACCACCTTCCACTGCAAAACACAAACACCTGGTTGCCCGGGCGTGCTGCCGCGATCCAGATGGCCCCTTGAGAAGCAGCTGGGTTGCCACGGAAACAGGATTACTGCCACTGCAGCCAAGAGACCTCAATTGTAGAGCCATTGGACCCCAAGCTTAAGAAGGAGAGTGATTTGCATAAAGCCACACAGCTAGGCTTCAAAGCCTTGTCTGTGAAGCAGGGTTTGACAGATACTCAGAAGTGCCATGTGCAGAGCCCTGAGGAGATGACAGCTAGTGCTAAGTCCTTTGTACTCAGCGTTTCCTGAGGCTGGGAGACATGGCCAGGGTCACACACAGCATGGAAGTGGCAGAGCTGCGGTGGACCCAGGCTCAGTTTGATCCCAGAGCTCAAGCTGGACCCTTACATTAGGTTGCCCTGACTCCAGCTTCCAGCTCTGGTCTCTCTTTATCCTGGACCAGAGCTGGTCCAGAAGAGAGCTGACCCTGATTCAAGGGCCACTTGGAAAGTTGGAGAGAGAGAGCGCTGAGGCCTGCAGGCTGAGAGCTCCAGTCACCAGGGCCCAGCCCCAGCCCGAATCCTCTGTGCACCCTGACCCGGAAGCTCACGCTGGGCCACAGTGCATGGACTGTTGGCTTGGGCTTTCCTCCTTGCCCCGTGTGCACAGGCGAGGGGTGCCCTACATTAAGTCTGGTCCCAGAGAAAGGAGAGAGTAGTCCCAGCTTGGGGAGAAGGGGTGCTGTCCTCGGAGCCCCACATCTACCCTTGGGTCTTCCTTCCCAAGATCTATCCATTTGCTGCCATTGATCCTTCTTCACTTCTTAGACAAAGGTGTGTGTGTGTGTGTGTGTGTGTGTGTCCCTCAGTTTCCCAGTCTGTACAGTGGGCTGGTTTGTGAGGCTCGGCACTGATGTTCATAAAACATTCAGTTCTCACCTTCCTTTCAATCTGGAATTTTGGGAAAGGCTGCTATAAGATTTAGAGGGGAGCCCTCAAATTTGTTTCCTGGGGGGAAACCCCTAGGTGCTGCCGCCTGCTGTTTACTCCTGCAGGCCACAGCCTCCCCCTCAGGGCCCAGCTTCCTCTTCTGGGTGAACAGCAATGTGCTCCCAACTTCATGGAAGACTACTGGTTATCTATCTATCTATCTATCTATCCATCTGTTTTTTGAGACAGGATCTTTTGCATAGTTCAGGCTGGCCTCTAATGCACAGCGATCCTCCTGCCTCAGCCTCCTGAGTGCTGGGATTGCAGGCGTGTCCCTCTCTACCCCCGCCTGTTGTAGATACAGCTGAGGTCCTGGAACCCCAAGAAGGGCTGTTTCCAACTGGAATGGGGTTCTCCTCACCTCCTGTCCTGTTGGAGGTGGGTGTGGCTGGCATTCAGCTTGGTCCTACTTGCAAATAGGGTCCACTTTCTCCAGACCCAAGGATTTGTTCCACCTCCACATGTGAATATCTGCCTAAGTGTGACCACCAGCACATTTGGGATAAAATTGCTGACACCATAAGGCAATTAGTCAATACCAGGCCCTGTTCTAAGCACTGAATACATGTTAAGTCACTTAATGCTTGTGATATAGACATTAAGATCCCCTCTCATCAGCCTGGTGTGGGGGTACATGCCTATGATCCCAGTATTTGGGAGGCTGAGGCAGGAGGATCACCACGAATTCAAGGCCAATCTGAACTACATAGCAAGGCCCTATCGCAAAACAAGTGAACAGATCTTCCATTACCAAATGAGGACCGCATGTGCAGTGAGGGTGGGTGAGTTTTCTAGGATCGCAGCGTTGGTGAGCCGGAGGCTGGGTGGCGTTTGGAGCCAGGCAGCCTGCTCTGCAGTGCATGTGTTCAGGTACAGCTCTGCTGTGTCAAACAGCTGCACGGCTTCTGGAAACCGGCGCAGCTCTGGCTCTCTGCTCCTCACTGTCCATGGGACCATGAAGGTCGAATGAGTTCAGAGACGGGAAGGTGCGTCACCTAACCGATTGGGATACGTCACTGTCACACGCTAAATATTGTCACTTGTGAGCAGTTCAGTCTTTACTATGTCTTTCCCAGGTTTCACATTAACCCATTCCTAGACCACAGGGCTCAGAGGATGGCTTTGGAGGGAGTCACATATTCCTGCTTGAATCCCAATTCTTGCTCTTTGGAAGCCAGGCTGTCTTGGTCACATTACTTTATCTATCCAAACCTCAGTTCCCCACCTGTAAAATGGGGTGGACACAAGTACGTGGGATCATGATGTGGGGAGTGCGGGGTTTACAAGTGCTGATCCAATATGCGCTGTATCAGAATGGAAAGGGATAGAAATCCGATCTTTTCCTAATCCCGACACTCTCCCTTGACTCCCCTGTAAGTCTAAACAGGCATGATTGATAACAACTGCACCATCGTCAACGCCTGGCTGCCTAACCCAGAAGGTAGGACAAGGCGGTGGTTTGCAAGGCTTGCTAAGAAAGTTCCGGAACCAACGCGCCCACTTCCTGTTGAGGCCCTGCTCCGTTTCACTCTCCACCCTCGAATCCCCTGAAATCCCTGCTCTGGGGGCGAGAATGCTAAGCTGCATCTTAAAACCAAAGCTCTGGCTTCCCTAATCCTCTTACCTGGCTCTTTCCTGGGCAGAATTAATTGCTGCTGATGGCTTTATTAACACTCGGCGTCCTCAGGATGACCTGGGGTGTTGGAAGGGTTACTGCTCTGGCAGGACCTCTGTCCTGAATATTCCTTTGGGCTATGCAGCTGAAGGCAGGTATAGAAAGTCTCAGGAAGGTGGCACTGGGCTTGCAGGGTGGCAATACTGTGGCCCTGCATCTCCAGAGGGGCCACTCTAGCTATTCAGACACACCTGGACCCCTGGTCACCTGCTGGGAAGCAGGGATGGCCTGGCCAGCCATCTAGTTCCACTTCGAATCCTACCTGCCCACTCCCTGAACCTCAGCTTCTTCCTCCAAGTAGGAAGGGGCCTGCCTGGGTCATTCACCGAGCTGGGAGGCCATGGGAGGTGTCACCATGGGAGGAATTCTGTCTCCGCTCCTCCCCACAGAATGGAAACACTCATTTATCTCAACCCACAAGAATAAGGCTATATATATATATATATATATATATATATATATATTTGTGGGTCCTGTGCTCAGAGTTGTGGCATCAGAAGCAAATCATTCTTGCCCTTAAAACTCTTGGGTCGTTAGCCAGGTGTGGCTACATCTGTAATCTCAGCTCATAGGAGGCTGAGGCAGTAGGGCTGCTGTGAGACTATCTCAAAAAGCCGAACCTATTTTTCATTTTGAGAAGGTTTCTGACACTCACGACTTTAGCATTTTACCATAGCCTTGAAATGGTGCAGATGCCTCAGAAGGAGGGAGGAAGTCACGCTGAGGTAGGGCGTGGCCCCCCACTGTACTCCCCCTGGGGACTGTCCTCCTTTCCTGGAGCGTTCTGGGGTGAAGACTGGGCAATGTGGCCCACAGGATAGCTGAGGGTATCCAGAAGACCACTGCCTCGCCAGCTGGCTTCCACCTTAGGGACGCTGTGACCTCCAGCTAGGCAGTCCCCCTTGGTTTCACTTTAACTCTCTTCTAAGTCCACCACCACCCTCGGTGACTGGCAGAGAATGGACCAGGCTCTAGCACTGGAGCTAGACCTGGGCGTGGCTGTGCTGGTCTTTGTTGTGACCCTTTCTGAACGTGGAGAGGGAGAGCAGCTCCCCAGTTATGGCAGTGATACTCAGTTTCCTTTTACAACTCCCGCGTGGAAATCCAAGGACGCGAGAGAAACTCTTAGTAAGGCAATCACAGCTGAGCAGATTGGAATCCAGCTGAGACGCCAAGAGTGGGGTCTGGGTGACTGAACCCCAGGCTCTGCCACTGCCTCATCCCTGCCCCATCTGCCAGCTGTGCCCCTTCCTGGCACGTTCTGCCCTCACACGGAGCCAGCAGGATGCCGGAAGGTTTGTCCACCACTGTGGCAGGCACAAGGATGACACCTTCTCTCCCCGTCCCCTGGTGCTCAGCAGACGCGGTTGGTTCCTGGCAGGATGAGCCCAGGTGCCTAAAGCAGATAACGCGCTTAATGACTGTGCTTTTCTGTGACTTTCTTCCTGCGGGGGGGATCTTCTAGGACTCTCCTAGAGAAGTGAGGTGCCTGGAATATTCCCTGCAGGATCTCCACCTGGGGACCCATGTCAGACACCGGCCTGGCCACCCCACTGCTTTCCTTATTAACCTTTGGCCTCTACTTTGCAGACCCTCGAACCAAGCAGGAGGTGGGGTTGTGGACTCCCAGCTGGACTCTGGACTGGTGGTCCTGAGGGTCCAGGAGAGAGGAGCAGGCCCATTTTGAGAGGACTCTGCGCCTCCTGTGAGCACCCGGCCCCCAGGCCTCTCCTCCCCTGTGGTTGGTGACCTGCCACCGCCTATCCCTTTTGGACAAGCCTGGAGAGCAGACACCCCACCGCTGCCAGGCCTCGGTGGCTCTGTGTCCTGCACACCAGGCTCTGTGGGACACAGTGAGGCAGTGGCAGTGGTGGGGGGTTGTGTCAGGATGAGCTAATCCAGCAGATGAGAGGGAGACAGGAAGAGTGGCCTCCCGACAAGCAGAGGCCTGTCCCTGGGCTCTCGGGGAAACTGCTGAGCCAGCTGGGAGACAGGGCTCTCCTCTCACCCACCCTGCAAACCCCAGCCAGGCTCAGAAGAAACCCATGACAGCACTGCCGAGCTGTTTACCAACTACTGGTGTCCCCTGTAGAAAGTGTGGAAATAAAGAAAAGGTGTCACCTCCTACCCACTAGATAGAGCCATTATTTATAAGCTGACATTCGGGCCAGTCCTTCTGTGGTCTGTGCTTAGGTACATACATCCCTGTTTTGTTTCTGGGCCTGGTTGAGGTCATAAGACCATACCAGTATTTTGTTACCGGCTGAAAAAGTTAACATTACCTGTCCGACCCCCCCCCCCACCCCCGCAGGGCTTGTTTTTAAAGACTGAGTGGCCAGGGAAGGCACAGTCCCTTTTCCTGGGCCTGCAGGCTGTTTCCACAGCTGCCCTCCCATTCTCGGTGCCACTATCCCCCCATGGCGCCCGCCCCCCACTCCAGGGACCATGAGAATGACCCGCCTTTTCCCCAGTTCCTGGGTTTGGGAACATCGTGTCCACAAAGGCCCTCCCACTGTCCCTCTTCTCCAAGAGCAGAGCCAGGCCACCGGATCCCAGGCCCCATCCCTCAGGGAGCTGGAAGCCAGGGCCACTGCCTCAGGACAACCTGCCCCGCTGAGTCATCCAAGGTCACTCAGAAGACAGGGCAGCTCTCAGGACTTGAGACCTGGCCTCCCAGAAGCAAATCCTGGTCCAGGAGCCAGGAGACCCACTTCTGTCTCCCTCTCTTAGCCTCAGTTTCCCTCTCTTTAAATGGGCTGGCTGATAGGCCCTCCCGGCAGCACAAGGCCAGCCTAAGAACAGGTTTCATCTACCACACAGGGCTGGCTGCCAGTCAGCAACCAGGGGCCTAGTGATGAAATCCAGAGCCCTTTCCAGGGGGGCCCAGCAGCAGGAAGGAAGCCCTGTCCCTCCCCCACATCCCAGCCCTGCTGAGCTCAGGGGTGGGGGCGGGGTGGTGTCCTGGAGGAAGTCTGCTCCAGCCTTGAAAAGGTGCCCCAACCTGCAGAGCTGCGCACAGCTTTGTCTGAGAGACAGCTCTGGCAGGGTGTCCCTGAATGAGGCCATTTGTCCTCCCTGGTGACAGGAAGGTGGTTGCATGCTCTGGAGTGGGCAGAGGCAGAGAAGTTAAGAGAGCAGCTATGAGAGAGCAGGAAGGTAGAAAGAGATTCAAGCTTGGCTACTAACAGAGACCAAAGATGTTCCTGCCACCACAGGGGTCTGGGAACTCCCCATTCAGCATGGTAGGGGTGAGAAGATTTGTTTTCAAAGATCTGGAGAGAGAGGGGTGGATGTCCTGCTCTCCCCTAGCTTAAGGACTCCAGCAAAAGGTAGCAATGACCTGGCTGGCTGACGTCCCTGTCCCTGCTTAAGGCTCTGACAAAAAGCCCCTGGGATCAGTCAGGGCTGCTGTACAAGCTACAGTAGAAGCTTCCTGACACTGTGGGGACTGCCTCTCCCAAATGTCTTTTTCCTGGGACCACAGGCCACAGATGGAAGGGTAGGGACCCCCACATTCTTGGTTCTTTACCTCCTACTTTGGCTGGGCCCGGGGCATATTTCAGTTCCCTCCTGTGATCTGCCAACACCCCCACGAAGCACATCAGGGAACCCAGGCCGAGCAGATACTTGGGGACAGAGCCAGAGAGTCTCTTTGCCCGGACTTGTATTCTGGCCACATTCTTAGAACAGAGGGCGGACAGCGCATGTCCTCAGGGCCAGGCTGGCTCCCAAGGTGCTGCATGGAAGAAGTGGGGGGGGGGGGCGGCTGGGCAACGTCCTTGTCCCAGGAGGGAACTAACTGGACAGAGTCATCATTAGGGAACTCCAACCCAAGACTGCCACCCTAGGGCAGCACTGTCTCCCAGAGAGCAAATGGGGATGCCTCCGACATTGTTTCAAGCCACCCCGAGTCTGACCAGAGCTGACCCTCTGGTCACTTTTAGCCCAGAGTAGCCACTCTGGGAGCTCCGACTGACACAAGTCTCTGCCTGTCCCTAAGGATGCAGCCACTCGGGGGAGGGGTGGTGCATCCTCAGGGGCTGCCTCTTCTGCCAGGACCATTCTCCCAAGCTCTACTGTCCCTTCCTCAATCAGGCTCACCCGCTTAGGACGGCCCTGGGAAGCCCCATGCCTCCCAAACCTGTCCACATTTCACCTTGCCATTAGTAGTGGGACATGTCATGCAGCTGTCACTGCCTCAAGGAGACAGGTAAGCCGCTAAGAAAGACACTGCAGTCACTGCAGGCCCTACCTGAGCTGGGGTGGGCGCTCCATGTCTAGCCCTCAGTCTCCTTACCTCTGGGTGCTGGCATCCCCTATTCTATTTCAACATGCCCTGGCTGTTGGAAGGATCCAGGTGAGGGGCTGCAGATTTATTCAAGTGTGGAACACGGCTGAGGAACACAGGCTCCTGGGGACCTTGGAGATGGCCACCACCTGGTGCTCGGTGCCCACCTAGCCAGCGGGTATGGACAGCTCAGTACTGAGGAACTGACGTTTCAGCACAGCCTGCCAAGTCGCTGGTGGCGGGGTGGGCATGCTACGCAAGAGAAGTATGTAGGCATCAAGGAGCTGGGGGGCTGGCCAGGTGACCTTCGGAGGTGAGGGGGTGGTGAGCAGCCAGCCCCTAGCAGCCTTCACGGAGGCTGCTGACTGCATGCGTGCGCGTGCTTCTGTTCCCGTGTGCGCGCAGAGGCTAAAGGCTGCACCAGAACAAAGAGCTGGGGGCTGGGCACCAAGGGCCCCACGTGGAGCCGCCTGCTTGCGCGGCTCGGTGCAGCGTCTGGCTGGGCTTAGCTCCGCACCGCCCAGCTCCATCTCGCGCGCACACACGCGGCACACGCGGCGCCGCCCCGCGCTGCCCGGCACAGCTCCAGGAGAGCATGGCCACCAAGGCTCTCAGCCAGCTCGCCTGACAAAGCACCTCTCCGCCCCCGTGATCTCATCCGCGCTCGGGCTCCAGCCGACAGTAACAGACAAGGAGGGGGCGGGCAGGGAGAAAGGGAGAGAAGGACACCCACGTGCACACAGGCGTGCAGCAGGCAGCATCACACCGGCCTGGCCACGCATGCACACACCCATAAAACCATGCACACACCTACACAACCATACACACAGCTGCCCACACAGCTCGGGAACAGCCACACAGTCCCGGGCCCACACTCCCCTGCTTCATATCCCAGAGCTCACTCCACACACCGAACCACCACGTACAAAGCCTGCATCCTACACAGCCACACACCCGAGTCACGCACACACCCACAAGCCACTGCCACACATACCCAAGCCACATTCCCCAGTTATGCACCCCGTTGTGCAATGTGGGCCCACATATAAGAACCGAGACCCCTTTCCCAGCTGTGCACACTAATTCCACCCAGAAAGACCAAGAGGAGCAGGAAGCTGGACATGGACAAAGACCATAAGGGAAGGACAGATAGATGCCAGAGGCCCACAGGACAAAGGAGAGGGAAGACTGGACAGATGAGTCTGACAGAGCAGGTGCTCCGACAGACAGGAAGAGCCCAGGTCACAGGCTCTCAGAGGACCAAGAGAGAGCTCAGGAGGGTGAGGGCTTCTGGGGCACAGCCTGCAGTGCCCAGGGCAGGGTTCCAGAGTGTCACCACCAACCCCTAAAGCCAGGAAAGGCCAGCCCCGGAGCAGCCTCTGAGCACATGGCAGCTTCTACCTCCCCAGAGCCTAGGCTGTCCCCACCTGGCACTTTCCCCTTGAATAAAACTAGCAGCCAAGCCCAGGCCCTCTCGGATTGTCCCTAGCCTTCCAAGCAGAGGACAGCCATACTTTACGGGAGGTGGGGGGTGGGGAGCAGTGTGTGTGGGAAGGGGCGGGGAAACTGGGAAGAAGTGTGCACAGCTAGGGGTGCGGATGAAGGACACACCCAACCTGGGATTCGGGGCAAGTGACACTAGAAGGGCCAGAGAGGTGCACAGGGCCCCCGCTGGAGAGCCCTTCACAGACCCTGGGCCAGGTCAGAAGTCCCCAGATCTAGAACCCAGCCAGCCCTGGACTCACCTGACACAGTGGGCAGAGCCAGCCCTCTCTTTGCCCAGCTCAGGAGGCTGGAGTTCAAGTCCAGCCCTGCTGCATATGAGCTGTGTGATCTCAGAGAAGTCCCAGGATCTCTCTGAGCTCCAGGGTCTTCACTGATACAAATGCAAATAATATTCTGTCTCAGGAAGTTCTGAACTGCTACAAAATTGCAGGTTGTGCTGCCAGGCAAGGCAACCCCATGAGAGTCCCCGTGCCCTGTGCCCCCTCTTCCTCCACAGGGGAGTAGGTGATGCGTCCTCTTTGCCTTCTGCCTCTCTGGCTATGCACTCCCTGCCTTGGCTTTGCAGGGATGGAACTCAGGGGTTTGTGCATGCTAAGGAAACCCTCTACCGCGAAGCTACCCTGCCCAGTGTGGCCTGTCAGATAGTAGTTTCCTCACTGCGCCACTTTTGCTCTCCTGTTCCAGCCACTGTTATGCACCCTGATCTTCCCAGGGGTCTGGCAGCTGCCCCCTCTTCGGTAGGAGGAGAGGTCTGCAAGCTCTTGCTTCCATTATACTCAGGACAAAGACCACAAAGCAACCTTCAAAGCAAGCCCTACCTGTTCATTTGTTGCCGACCTTGGCAGCCTGACCTTTGCCACATGTCACCGCTGGACTCCAAAACAGTTCTACCATAAAGTCGTGCTCTTCTCCCACCCTAGGACCTTTGCACATGCTGCTTCCTTTACCTGAGAAGCAAGCTCATCTTCCTCTTCACCTATTCAACTCTTTCCTGACTTTTGGATACCTATCCCAGAATGGTCTGTGTCCCCCAGACACCCTATGGCACCCCTGACTTTTCCTTTATGGGCTAAGCACAGCTTCAGCAGACACAGATACACCCCCCCCCCGCATATACACACACCTGCAATCATTTGATTAATGGTTTTCTCTTTTTCTATAGCCACAATACTATAGGCTACCATTTGTTTTTGTAAATAAAACCAAATGGGACTAGCCACACTCATTCCTTTACACATGGTCTATGGTTGCTTTCGTAGAGACCACAGGCCTAAAATAGACTCCATCTGATCCTTTATGAGAAAAGTGTGCAGAGCCCTACCCCGGAACCTTGGCTTCTGGAGCCAGCACCCTGCCTGTTTGGTTTCCTGGCTGGCTTCTGCACAGAACAGGTGCACACAAGAGAAGTGTTGCTTTGATACGGTGGGATGTTTCCCTGTCTCAGTCATATTGACCTGGGTCATATTATTACAACAGCAGAACCCATCAGGAACGGATAGCGCACTTGTGAGATTCCGAGGCAGGTTTCTGACAAGCAGTCCCATGGGACAGTGCTGTCCCCACACAGACAAGAGCGGCAAGGATTGCAGCTTTTGGCTCACGAGGCCCTGACACACCTTTCTAAGTACAGCACGGCGCACGAGCGTTGGGCAGAAGCCCCGAACAGCACGGCATGCACAGTGCATTCACAATCGAGCGTGGACGTGCACTGTGAGAGCCCCATAAGCGGTTTCCAGAAGCCCACTCTGGATATCTATAAAGAACTGGCAAGCTCAGTGACAGTGTGTACTTTATTGTTATGCAAGGGATTACTGCTTTTGCAACTTCGTCTTCTTCAACTATTCGTTGTTAATCAATAAAAAAATGTTAACGACACCCAGACACACTGTGTAGGCACTTTATGTGCATTGCGAGACAGGTCCCATCCTGCCTGACTTCCTGAGGAGATAAACTGAGGCACAGAGACCACACACAGAGCAGGGGTCAGGCTAGAAGGTCACGGGTCTGTCTGGTTTCAAGCTGGTGGGGCTGGTGGCTAATGTCAGACTGTATCTTTAATGTGCTTAAAACTTGTGAGACAGAAGGCTGCCTGGCTCTGTGGGTGGCCCCTACACCCCACATGATGACAGCATCGCAGTACAGAATGAGCCATGTTATTAGGAAGCCTGAATGTACTGCTGCGTTTTTCTTTTGTGTGTGTGTGTGGTGCGGGTTTTGTTGCTGTGCTGAGACAGGGTCGGCCTATGCTGTCCAGGCTGGCCTTGAATTCATTGTGTAGCCCAGGGCTATGTAGTCCACATTGGCCTCGGATTTGTAGCCATCCTCCTGCTTCAGCCTCCCAAGTGCTGGGATTACAAATATGTGCCACCATGCTTGGTTCCTGTGTTTCGTTTTCAATAAATTTTTAAAATGAATGAATGAACAAACACAGTGAGGTATAAGGGTCTAGAATTCTGGCCCTGGAGTCCAGGCTTATGACCCTAGGAAAGCTCTTCTGCTTCTCTGAGCCTCAGTTTCCTCATCTAGCCAAGGTGAACAATCCCAGAGCAATGTTACTGTGTGACAGAACAGAGGATGCACCCCCTGCCAGAGCACAGGACCCCTTGGTGGCCCTGCTGTACCCCTGGGGGCTGGGCGACTCCTTCAAAGAGGCTCACACACACAGACCGTCTGAGACACGAGAGCATGGCAGACACCCCAGTTTATAGTCGCATTCTATTCCCCACCTTTCGATGGTGCCTCCACAGCCCCCGGCAGACACTTACCAGCAGACTTGGGAGTGAACTTGTCTCGGTTTGCAGCACACACGGCCAGCAGTCTGTAACCGAGGTCCAGGTCGAAGCCTTGCTGGGCTGCCACCCGACTGACCACCTGCCACAGAGAAAGCACAGGTCAGTGGCACCTGTCCAGCAAGCCCAGGTCACAGGTGAAGTGGGCAAATGGTCCCACTCTGTTGGCTCCCAAGCCCCTTCCAGTGGTCCCTAGGGACACCCTGCCTTTATCTTTAGGACAGACTCATCCAGGGAGCCATGAACTCATGTCCCAAGTCCTGGGCTCCAGGAACTCTTCCTGTCCTCCTCAAACCTCCTGAGTTCCCAAAGTACCACTGTGGGGTACTTGCTACCCCTGGCTACTTCTAACTCCTCAGCATCTTGTGGGGGTACTTTTAGAAATGCAAGCTCTCAGGCTGGGTGTGGTGACTCACGACTATAATCCCAGGATTTAGGAGACTGAGGCAGGAAGATCACCATATATTGGAGGCCAGTGTGTGCTGCGGCAGGGGGGATGACAAGCTCTGGCCCCTATCCACTGTCCCTGTCATCCGTGTCCCATGAATCATACAGGAACTATGGGACACAGCCTCCCAAGGATTGCTGCAGGGTCCCTGGCTGGCTGGGTGAGGCTCCCAATGCTGCTCTGTACTCGGCTCTAGGGCTTAGAAATGCAGGACTCTGGTGCTCAGTCTGCATCTGTTCCCATTTGAGTCTGGGAGTGGCACACACAGGACTCCCATGCCCTTGTCCCCAGAGGTCCCACCCATCCCTAGCGGAAGGACTATCAGGCCCCAGTCAGGGTGCAGTGCGGAGCTGGGGTACTCTGGAGGCTCCAGCACATCTGGCTTTGCTCTGTCCCTGCCCATCCCTGGGTGTCCCGTGACTGCCAGGTCTGCTTCCTCCTGCCCGCCTTCCTCATTAACAGCAACCAAATTAGGTTTCCTTATTAAGAAGGAAGGGCCTTGGAAAATGGAGGCGCCGTGCAAAGCATCTGGACTGGCCATGGCTGAGTGGGAAAGGAGCCTCCCACAGGTGGCAGCTGGTGCTTCTGAGAAACAGAGGCTGCAGTTGGCAGGTCCCAGAGGTGCTGCCAGCCTCTGAGGGGCTCAGGCCACCAGGAGCTCTGGCCTGGGCCCTGGGCCCTTCAGAATGGCTCTCCACTCTGTTTCCGGTTTCAAGGGTCTACAAATGGGATATGAAGGCTGAAGGGGGTTAGGAAGACCCAGCTTTCAGTGTTTCTTGGAGGGAGCCCTGATCCCCCCTCTCCTGGGGATTCCTTGTGCAGAGTGACATCTGAGCCAGGCTGTGTGGAGAGGACCACTGTCATATTACGATGTCTGCTCAGCTTGCAAACAGAAGCCTTGACCTAGAACACATCCTTCTCTCTCTGGCCCTCTGTGTGTCCCAGAGTCTCTGGGCCACTCCAAGTAGAGGTGTTTAAGCAGAAAGACCAAGGTTCCTACCAGGCTGGCCTATGCAGGATTCCAAGTCCAGTCTGCCGGCAGCTACTGCCTGCAGGGCCAAGGAAGACCAGGATCACTGCGCACAGACACTGCCTGTAGAGCCAGCAGGGCAGCCTCAGGGTGGACGCCAGAGACAGAGCCATGCAGCCGTGTTAGGACTGGAGCAGCAATGAAGGCACTGTCTGTGCCCACGGGTAGAATGCGGAGGACACCGGCTGCCAGGCAGGAGGGCTCAGTCAGCCTCTGTGGTGCCATCCAATCCCAGGTCCCCACACGGGGGGGTTTGTTGCCTCCTCTCTAGACAAGGGCACTGAGGGTGAGTTCCACCCACGGCTGGTCAGCAACACAGCCAGAGGTGTCCAGGGTAGTCTGGCTACAAAGCCTTGGCTCTCTCTGAGCAAGATCACTTGACTGGCTCACAAGGGGTTAAGACCACAGCGCCCAACCTCCAGGGAAGACCCTGGGGGCCTGGATCAGGGCAGGAAGGCAAAGGTCCCATGTTTGGCCAATTCAGGCTCATCCTGTGGCACTGGTTTTAAAAACAATACTGGCTGCCTTGATCAAGAGGCGCTGGAGCCGAGCCCAGGCTGCAGGGGTGACAGCTGGCCGGACAGCACGCTCATCTGCTTGTGGCCGAGACCCCTGGACCCTGGTATTCAGAGAGGGCAGGCACCCCTTAGAGGCACACAGTGCCAGGGCGACCCTGGAGTGTTCATATGCTGCCACTCGTGTCCCCCTGGCTGAGGACCCCAGGAAAGTTCCACGAGGTGGCCTGTGACAGGCAGCCAGGGTCAAAGGGTGTTCCCACTACGGGGAGGAGGGGTCCTGGAGGAATCAGGACTGCTCCCTCAGCACTCAGGCCAGGGGAGGCTGGCAGGGGAGGCACTGACAGATCGGGGTGCAGCCCTCATGTCCCTGGGGAAATCATGCCACACAGGGATAAGAGAGGAGACTCCAAAAGGACCTTATGGCCGGCAAGTTGCATTCATCCCCCAGAAGGAAGTATCGCCCTAAAAAGTGGTGAGCCTCTGGCCACTGAGCTGGCTGGGCAGGGAGCTGGCTGGGGCAGGGTCCTGCTTCCAGCAGGGGCTGTGAGGGAAACCATGGCCCACTTAGTATCCATCTTTTTCTACCCCCATGCTGTGCAACCCATGGGAAGTTACTTAACCTCTCTGAGTCTCAAATTTCTATTCTATAAAGGAACCAGAATGTCCCCCATCTCTGCAGAGGTACATAGTGAGCTGACTGTTTCTGGGCTCCAGTTCTGTCTATACAGCTACACTCAGGCCCCTCAGGGCAGAGCCCTTATTTCCTACCTTGCTACCTCTCTCAGCATGCGGGTGCAGTGAAGGTGGGTGTGGAGACAGGTACTTGTGCCTGCTTTGAAGTCAGGCATGAGGCTGGGGGTCACTGTTGCCACTTGCTGGTTATTCTACCTCTAATCACTTTTCTGGGCCTCAGTTTCCTCTTCTGTGAAATGGGCACAAGACACCCTCTCTGCCAGGATGGCCGGCCAGGACCCAGCATGTCGGCTGGGCTCTGGGCCTCCTTCCTGTTGTCTGTACATGTCACTGAGGATATACTCCCTCAGGGAGGCCAGCAGCGAGCGGGTCTAGACAGCCACCAGGAGCAGGGCACCCAGAGCTTGGCCCCGCTGCTGGAGGAGGGAGACATGGGAGGGACGTGCCCACGGTATGAGGCAGGATGGGTGGCTGGCTGGTGGCCACAGGGCCCAGACCCCAGAGCCTCTCCCTTGAATTGTACCTGAGCTGCTTAGGAGTCCATGGCAAAAAGTGTGCCCATTTGCTGCGCATGGCTGCTAAGTGGGTTTTAGCTTCTCTCCTCGGAGTGAGGCAGTTCCAGTGGAATCTGCAGCGTGCTCCTCGAGGTCACCCCTGGGGTTTCAGCAACCTGGGGCCCTGGCTGCTGCTGGCCAGGGAGGGCAGGAGCCCACCCAGGACCCTGGGGACCTGGGACCCCCGCAGAGCAGAGCCCAGCTGCTGGAGAGATTGGGTGGGAGCACAGAGCAAGGACCAAGGACCCCTGGGGCTCTGTGGACGGGCCCAGGCTGGGGTTGCTGCTCCCCGTCCTGCCTCACTAGGAAGGGGGTGGTGACGCAGCCCCTGCCCGCACCCACCTTGGCGGGGAGGGTGACCTCCGTAGCGGCCTGTCCTGCCACTGCCTAACAACAGACACGCTCAGTCCCCTCCCGCTGTATGGGTGGGTCGGTGAAGGGAGGCAGGGGACCCCAGTGCACCCTCCGTCGCTGTCCACAGCACCCTCCAGGGGCCTCGTTCATCCCTCGTCCAAGGACGAGCCCCTCACGGCTCTGGTCCCCCCCCCCCATTGCTTACCGCCCTGCAGCTCACACTCAGGCTCTCATCCTCAGATCCACAGGCGAGTGAGCTCTTTCTGCTTCCTTCTTCCCCTTCCCTCTGGTCCCGCCCCTGTTCCAGCTCTGGCCTTAGGGCCTTTGCACATGCAGTTCCTTCTGCCTGCAGCACTCTCTTCTACTCCTCCTAAGGAGGTCAGCGCCGGACAACTTTTCTGACCTGGCATAACCTATTTACTTCTCCCACACTGGAAGGGAAGCTCTCTCAGAGGGGTGCAGAGCAGACCCATGGCAAGCAGTTGGGGAATGTTTGTTGAATGAATGGATGAGCCATGGGGTGAAGCAGGGCCTGTTTCTGTTCATCCAGGAGGGCTAAAGTGCCTGACCTGTTCAGTCTTGAGTCCCACATTCTAAGCAGGTTCAGGATGGCATGTTGGGGGACAGTGGTGGCCTGTCTGGCCACATGTTGTGCATGTCCCCACCACCTCCTTCCCCTGCAACTGCTGGCAGCTGGGGTGGGAGTAAGGAGCCTTGGATAACATCTGTCTCTGTGCATGGGGCTTAGGCTGAACCCAGATCCCCACAAAGAGGATTAGGGCAGTTGGGGGAGGGGAGGGGCTCCTGAGGGCCAGAGCATGGGGAAGACTGGGCCATACAGGTGGCCCTGATTCGGCCCGGTGACCTGGAGGGCACCAGATGGTATTGGCTTTCATACACAGGGGAGCCCCGGCAGGGTCTGGGCTGCAGCATCCCAGGGGCCAAGAGCATGCCCTGCGGAGCAGACGAGCTACAGCTGAAACCCCAGCCCCTTCCAAGCTGTGGGCCTGGGGTCAGTGCAGCCTCAGCGTTGTCTATACAGTGAGCAAGGGCACAGGCCGACCTTATCCTGGGCTCCAGGGATGCACCTCCAGGGCCAGCACTGCCTCACCTGGGACAGGTGCTTTGTGACGATGCCCCAAGGTACTATCACTGCTGCTTCCTGTCAGGAGCTTTTCTGGAAACGAGCTGGACACAGTTCCCGCCTGCCCAGACCTCCTCCCCGGGACGGGACTCTCCTCCCTGAGCTTCAGTGCAGGGTCCCAGCAAGAGGCTCCTGAGAGGCTACCCTGGCTGGCCACATGGTGCTCTCACTTAGGAGTGCAGGCCATATGGCAGGGGACACGCTCAAGCTAAGAGCAACCTCACTTTGGTTCTCTTAAGCCTGGCAAATCGTGCCACTGGCTGTGGCCTCCACCCAGTGTGCATCCCAGAGTCTCACCCGCTGCTCTGTGCTCTTGGACATCAGGCTTTTGCCCAACCTGTGCAAAGCAGCAAAATCTCCACATGTATAAGCCGCTCCTGTGCCCAGCCCAGCCCGGCCAGCCCCGGGCAGCTGAGGGATGGATGCCTGTCTCCCCACCCCTTTATTTTGTATGTGAATCTCTCTGTCATCTCTTTACACATCAGCCACCCTGGCTACGGGGACATCAGGCCCAGATAAGTCTCTCATCTCTGGCTTCCTGGGACTCATTTGGCAGAGGGGATCATACATGATAAATGCAAATCGGTCAGTGTTTATTTGGCTCGATGGGTGGATGTAACAGGGGCTTAATCAATGCTTCCACGGGTGGGTGGAAGACAATAAAGAGCTTGGTGAATATTTAGTAAATGGATGAATGAATGATTTGACAAAGAATGGCCAAAAACCCTCCATGGAGCTTGTGGCTTTGCTTAGGCTGGAACCTTGGCCCCCAATGGGGGTGTTGCGTCTACCTCACGCAGTGTGGGGGACCCTTGTCATTTGTGGGGGATGCTCAGGGGTGGCCACTCACCGTGAGGCAGCCCATCAGGCTCTGCTCAAAGGGCCGCTGGAACGCGCGCGGGTCGCCACACCAGTCCAGCAGCTCTGTGGCGGCATTGTGGAAGTTGGCGGGATTCTGTAAGTGCTGCGGGAGGGAGAAGAGACAGCTTGAGGCTCTGAGCAGGGCTTGCAGGGGTAGCACTTAGGGGCCTCGGGATCCAGAGGCTTCTCAGATCCCCCCTTCCCCCAGCAGTCAAGGTCAGCAGCCCTACCACAAAGGACAGTGGTAGAAGACACCCCAGTGTCTTGGGGCTGGGAGGGGCCCCACAGGCTTCTGGCAGGGAGGGGCATCTGGCCCCCATAGCTGCAGGCTGGTGCTCCCTGGCCCAGGACAGGCTGGCCTGGAGATGACAGTGTCACCACAATCCATCCACCTCCCAGCCTGGGGCCTGGCCTGCCATGGTTCTGGCTTCTCAGGGTGGACGGTGGAGGAGGCCACGCCCTGCTAGGAAAGGGACCAGGCACATGGAGCTCTGGGGTTCAGGTCATGCTGTGCTTGGTATGTGCCTCTGTGCCCTAAGTTTCTGAACCCTGATCTCTCAAGCCCTGTCTGCCTCAGTTCAGGGTACCGGCTTTGCAGTGTGGAGTCCCCTCCTATTTGAAGACTGAATTCTAACGCATGCACCTTTCAGTTTCATTTGAGGCCCAGGGAAGGGAGGTGACTCTGGGCACCCTGTCCAGGGTGACACTGAGCCCTGTCTTCCTGGCCTCTCTGAGTTGGGTAGTGAGACCAGCAGGGCATGCCCAGAACCAACGGCATGGTACAGCTATCCCTGGGATTCTGGGGTGGGATTCGGCTCAGGAGTGCATGTGGCTGATGGTGTCCCCTGGGGGTCCCCAGGGTGTCCACAAGGACAGAACGTGAGACAATGGCTCAACTGCAGGATAGTGGCAGATCCTGGGTCCCTGTGACCCACCCTGCAGCATGAGCCTGGAGCCGAGGCAGGTCCCCACAGGAGAGGAAGGTGTGGGTGCTATAGGAGCTCCTGAGGGGCAGGGCTGGGGTCATGTCTGCCGTTCCCTTCCATTACTGCCGAGTAGGATGTCCCCTCACCTTTGCCAGCTCCAGTGCCCCTTCTGTTAAATGAGGACCACGGACCGCAGTATGGCAGTAGGAATTTCTGCTTTCTGCACTTAGGGTCCATGACCATTGCTATAGCGTGGTTTGCCCAGGGCAAGGTTTAAAATCAGAGAGAAGAAAGTGCTGTGCATGAGTCTCCACCCTCAGTGGGGAAAAAGAAGAGGGAAGCGAAGGTGAGAAGGAAGGTGTGTGTGGGGGGGGCAAGCAGCAGCCGAGCCCCTCCCCAAGACTGGCAGGTGAGTTTTCCCAGGAGGTGGCTCTGTCTCCCTCCTCCCGGCCCCTTGGGGCACAGCTGCTCAGCACCTGCAGAGCTGCTGTCTGCAGAGGGTGTTTGCTCTCTGCCCTCAACTACAGCCAGACAGAGGGCTTCCCCGCCTCTGCCCCCCGCCGTGCCCCTCAGCCTGCACCTGGCTTGCTGCTGCCCACCAGCTCCCCTGCTAACCAAGTTGTTCCATTCACTTATGTGATGTCACAGCCAATTAGCAGGGTCAGCAGCCATACATGCTGCTCTTTCAGAGCTGTTTGCTCTCTGGTGGCCACAGCACCCTCTGTGCATCCTCTTCAAGAACACTATTGTTTTGGCCAGACTTCTGTGTGTTTGTGTGATTGCTTTTGGGGGTGGGCTGGGAGGACAGGGTCTCCCTCTGTAGTCCAGGCTGGCCTTGAACTCACTATGTAGCCCTAGCTGGCCTTGAACTCATGGTGACCCTTCTTGCTTCAGCCTCTGAGTGCTGAGATTACAGGCGTGCACCACCACGCCTGGCCTCCGTGTCTTGCAGCCTGAGATCCTTGCCCCTGCCCTGCCAGTTTGTTCAAGCAGGGAATCTCACAGATGGAGTAAAAGTCTGGAACATCCTGAGCAGGCTGCGGGACAGCAGCTCTGTGGCCTTGACTGAATCCTCTCCCCTCTCTGTGCCTCCGTCACTTGCTTCAGTCATGAGAGGGCTGAACTACACAGAGAGACCAAGTGATTCTGTGATATGTGCGGGACACACCTGGGCCAAACCTCCCCAGCCTCTGATGCCAGCAGCCCTGGGGATATCACTGAGCTTTGGAGTCCTTGTCTGCAAAGTGGGGTGGTGACAGCTTGTGGGGTTGGGGCCAAGGTTAGAAATGGTGTGTGTGAGGAGCCAGTGACAGAGCAGTGCCTAGGGACAGCCTGCTCCTGCTGTGTGTGAGGCTGTGCTCTAATCTTGGGTTTTTTGAAGGGCCTGGAGGGTACAAACAGCCTTCTGCCCCCCTCTGGAGCCCCAAAGGCTGGCATGAGGTGCCCCTGCAGGAACGGTGGGTGGCAGCTGCCTGTCTCAAGGATGCCTCTCTGCTGAGCAGGCCAGCAATATGGCCACTGCACAAGGGGACACAAGGACACAGGGAGGGTCCAGCCTAGGCTGGGATGAGAGTGCGAACTGGACCAGAGGTAGAGGCCCTGGGGGCGGGGCTTGGCTGATGCCCTGCCTCAGCAGAAAGCTGGCCCATCTCCATGACTCCTCAGAGGATGCGGCGACAGCCCATGGCTGCTGACTCTTCTGACAGGTGGGAGCAGGGCACACACACTGCCCAGGGCAGGGCTGGCTACCCTAGAAGCAGTGGATTCATCACACACAGCTACCCACAAGTCCATCTGTGAATTAAATGGTCTGTCTATCCTTGCATCTATCCATGTGTCCATCCATCCATCCAAAATGGATCAACCCATTCATCCATCTACCTACTCATCGACCCAATCGCTCATCCAGTTGCTATTTATCTGTCTCTCATCCACCCATTCATTCAACCACTCATTCATCCAGAAGTCATTTAACCACCCACCCTTCCACTCATCCTTCCATCGCTTCTATTCAGTCACCCATCTAACTGCCATCCAGATGCCTATCCATCCACTCACCCATCCATTCCCTTATTTGTGGGGCCACGCTCGTCCCAGATACTTGAGCCCCTTCCTGCCCTGAGCACCAGGCCGGACTCTGCACCCTCAACGTGTATGTGTGTGACCGGAGGGAGGGACTGGAGAAGAGGTGCAGGATGCAGGGGGCTCTAGAGGGCTCAGCGGGCACCCGATAACCTGCTTGTGTTCACACAAGGACACAGGACTCCATGTGTGTGCAAAGCAGGCAGCTGAGGCTCCAACATTACTGCCCAGCATTTTACAGGTCACGCAAAGGGGTATGACAATTTTTATTTTTGTTTTTTGGTCCTGGGCCTTTGTACTGAGCTACATCCCCAGCCCTTTTTGTGTCTCCCTAAAGTCTCTAAGTTGCTCAGGCTGGACTCAAACATGCAATTTTCCTACCTTAGCCTCCCAGAGTCCTGGGTGTGAGTTGGGATGTGGCAATTTAAACAAGGACAAGTGGCTCCTAAGTGTGGGGAGGGGGACTCAGGCCTGCGGACCTATAAATCTGAGCTGTGTGTCCAGCTTGGAGGGGTTGCTATAGGGCAAAGCCCAGGAGGGAAGAGCTCCTGTCTGCAGGAGGAAGTCAAGAGAGAGCAGGTCTCAGGAGCAGTCAGGTGGCTGGTGCAGGACTGAAGTTGAGGCTGGGGTCACAGCCAGCCGACCTGGGGAGCAGGAGGCAGGTGCAGGTCTGGTTTGTATCTATGACTATGAATAGAGGTGCAGAACGGGTGTGTGGAGCCGCCGGGTCAGGTTTAATCTGAAGCAAATCTTTGATCTCCCCTGCTCAGAGCCATGCAGCTGCCCGAGATGGCTCTGCCTAATGTGAGGACACCACAGGTGATGGCGGGGAGCTCTGTCACCCCAGCTGTCAGCTCAGGGTCCCTGAGCTCTGTACAGCCACTCTGCAGCGAGATGCTGAGGACAAGTCACTACTGCCATCAAACTGCCACAGGCCAGGGCCGGACAGCGTGTCACCCACAATACCTCCAGGCGACCTATCAGGGAGGATTGTGGGCTGCATTTAATACATAGGGAAACGGAGGCTCAGAGAAACAAAGCGTCCAGCCTGAGGTCTCTCCACGGGGACACGGGGATATAAGGACTCAGTCTGGGACTCCGCACCTTCCCGACTCTTCTGTCTCTGCGTGCGCTGCTCATGGCCACCACTGAGGGTGCCCTGGAATGGGGCCCCCTCCCACCGATCCAGAGTGGGGAACCCAGGTGAGCTGCATGCGGGCTTGGAGTCAAGCAGGAGGAAGTCCTCCCAGCGCCAGGGGCCCAATGTGGGGTTGTGTGACTTTAGGCTACCCCCCCACCCCGTTTTCCTTTTCTATAAAATGATTTACTTGCCAGGCGTGGAGGTACATACCTATAATCCCAGCACTCAGGAGACTGAGGCAGGAGGATCACTGTGAATTCAAAACCAGTATGGGCTACGTAGTGAGTTCAAGGCCAGCCCAAACTATGCAGCCAGACCTTGTCCCCCAAAACCAATAATAATAATGAAGATGATAAAGTTAAAAAAATAACTCCCCAGGACTTTTTCTTCTTCTTTTATAATGTTTATTGACCAACAACCAGGGAAGAGGCAGGGCGCTAAGGTCTGGGCAGGGAGGTGGAAATATTAGGACTTCACTGTATTCTTATCCCAGCCCAGAGCACATCAGCAGAGCCCAGAGAGGGCGTCACACTGACCCACAGTCGCTCAGCAGGGAATAGACAAGGCAGTGCTGAGTTCCAAAGCCAGGCATGTACAATTCCAGCATTTGGCTGGTCCCTGCTGGGGAACCTGAAAGCCCCTCACCAGATGGGTAAGCAGGGAGCCCAGGCCCGGCTCCAGCCATAGCCCCCGACATGGTTTCCCCAGCGCCCCCGCCTGCATACGCATGCCCACCTGCTTGATACACTGCAGCCGGTCATTGGTCTGCTGGATATGCCTGTCCATAGAATTCATCCTGGCCGTGTCGCTGGGCTCTACCCGAGAGCCATGAACGTCATCCAGCCTGTGTGGAGAGAAGAGGCATCACTGGCTGGGCCTTTTACCCGCCCAGCATCCCTGAACCCCCGGCCCCTACACCAGAAGGCCGGGGCCCTCTTTACACCCCAAGGCCTCCTGTGCCCCTGGTCACCCTCTCATGGGGGGCACAGCTGGGGCGTCCCACGAGGCTGAGGGCAGGAGAGACCGTGCTGAACGTGGTTTGTGACTCAATGGGGGGCACCCTCACCCCTGATTCCTGGTTCAAGGTTTAGCCTATTGGATACAGCCAAGTGCACATCTCTGTACAAGGGCAGGGACCTTCACGTGACAACCTTCACGGCACAAGCGCTGCCATGTGTCCCCTGCCACAGACCTTCCACGTGCCTTCCCTAAGCCCCTCTGGCTTTACAGCTACTCACAAGTGTGTGGTTCCATTTTCTTCCTTTTACCTTCCTGGTCAAGAAGAAAGGCAGATAAGGAGGAGCCTCCCCCAGTTCCAAAAAGCCCATGCACCCCCAGGCCACCCAAGAGAGACCATGACAGCATGACAGGTGGCGCATCCCCACCCTCCTCTGCTCAGGGGCCAGGGTACTGCTGCACACTGCGGGTCAGATGCAAGGCTGGACAGCAGCCCCCTCGTCGCCCTCTTACCCTCCTACCCTCGTTTCCAGCATGTCACCAGATGTCCCCTTTACAGGACACTGCTGGGTAGGGGGCAACACATTCTCTCCTTCACTCTTCACCCCACTCTGGGAGGCTGGCACTGCCTCCACATTAGAGAAGCAGGCGCTGAGACACTGAGGTCTCAGCTGCTCACAGGCCAGCCGGGCCTTCTCATTTTCTAACAGCTGCACAGTATTCTGTGCTACAAGAAATCATTTGCACCACTAGCATCTGAATGCCAGCCCCTGCCAAGGGCTGTCCCATGGTCTGAGGCCTGCTCAGGTGACACAGGCTCCTGAGGGCAGTGTCATATCTATGTGGGGGCTCCCCACCAGCCTGATGATGTGACAGAACTGAAAGTCATTCCCATGTCACTAGAAGGACCTTTGAGACTCGCACGTCATACACATGTGCCTTCACCTAGAGAACCTATCGGAAGTGGAAAGGCGGGGTGGCACCATTACACGAGGTCAGGCCAGGTGTGGTGGCACCTGTAATCCTGTATCCCAGCACTTTGAGAGGCTGAGGCAGGGGGATTACAAATTGGAGCAGAGCCTGGGAAATGTAGTGCTTCGATGAGACCGTGCTTCAGAAGTTTTAAAACGGGGTTGGAGTGTAACTCAGTGACAAAGCCCTAGGTTCAGTCTCCAGGATGGCTAAGAATATAACAAACACAAGACCCACAAGCCAGGTCAGCTCAGCAGCCAGGGAGCCTGAAGGGAAACCCCAGGCGAGGCAGGTCTCAGCCAGTCCCCAGGCTGACTCGTAGGGGGCTGTGGGGCCCAGGCAGCCAGCAGGGGTCACTGCTGACAAACCTAAGTGCCCTCAGGGCCAGACATCCACACTGTGCCTCAGTGTGTGTGTGTGGGGTCTCCCCGGGTTTCCCCTTTGTAGGACACAATGGCCTCCACGGAGGCTTAGGAGGTCTCTAAACGCTTTATCTCCCGACAGGAACATTTTTCTGGATGGACTGGCATGCAGTCCAGGCATTTCTCAGAGCCTGGAGACTTGGTACCCAGACCTACCTGGGCTCAGAGCTGCTGCTTCTGCCAGGGCAGATGACCCAACCTCACTTTAGGAGAAAAACTGCAGAGCTGGGTGTGGTGGAGCCTATAATCCTAACACTGGGGAAACTGAGGCAGAAAGGTCCCAAGTTTAAAGGCAGTCCAGGCTACCCAGTGAGTTCAAGACCAGCCTGGAATGCATAGTGAGACCTTGTCTTGAGACAGAGAGAGACAGAGAGACAGAGACAGGGACAGAGACACAGACAGAGACAGAGAGAGCAAAGCAGGGACAGAGCTGTCCAAAATTCCTGTCCATATCCACTCCTGGGCAATCCTATCTGCAGGCTAAGATTGAACTGAATTGGTTTCTGGGTTCAAGGATTCCCAGGATGCCACTGACCAAAGGCAACCCAGGTGACCCTCCTGCTTTCTAACCCGGAGGCCACATGGCATGTCTGGGCTGGCTCCTGACCCGAGAGTCTCAGCCCAGGCCAGGCTCCATCCCGCAGGAATCACAATAGGCGCAGCCAGGCTTGGGACACCTGAGATCAGGGTGCCAGGGCAGAGGCAGCTTGAAACACAGCACAGGCCACAGACACAATGGCATGGCTCGTGCATCTTCCTGTCCACCAGAACATGTGTCACTGAATAAGGACACCACACAGGTGAGATGACATTGCTGAGCCACCAAGAGGAGCAGCTGGAAATGGAGTAATGAGCACCAGCAACACGTGGGCTGGGGCGTGGTCCCCCCAGTACACTGAATAAGGCCTTAACAGCTGGGGTCTCAGGCATGAAGACAGGAGAGACGGTGTTTGTCAGGAGTACTACCTGGGGCCCAGCATCAGACCAGGACCTGGACACAGGCCCAAAGCAGGTACACAACTGGTCCAAGGTCACACAGTCAAGAAGCTGCTAGCTACAGCTGTGACTGGGCCCCAAAAGCTGTCCTCCTCGTTTCACCCACCCAGTCCAAAGCCATTACATTTCCAAGGCCTTCTCTTCCCAAGCTCTGTGCACTCTCCAGGGCTGGGAGGTGGCAGCGCTTGGCAGCCAGCAGAGGTCGCCCTTGGCTGCGGAAGTGCTGGATGGTAGCAGCCTGGCTTTTCAGCCACTCAGATCCTCCTCAGAGATCCTCTGTGGCTGCAGCTCCAGCACCCAAGGAGGCCCAGGCTACTCCTAGCAGCTCACTGTCCCACACCCATGGCCTCAGCTCCTGGGTGCTGTTTATCTGCCCCTAGGTGGGTGCCATCAGGTGACAGCCTGGCTGGAGGCCTTGCAGCCTCTTCAATCTGAGCAGAGCCTTGGGGTAGGGCATCTGTCACACCCTTCTGGGCATGACACTGGGCCTCAGTTTCCCCATCAGTACAGGGTCAGACAAGTTGGCCTTTGGCAGCCCATCAAGATTCCACATCTGAGATTCCTGTGTCATGAGCAAGGGCTGTTTGGAAAACTCTACCTTGACAGGAAAAGACACTTGGCTACAAAATTGTCCCACCTAAGCAGATCCCAGGGAGACCAAGAACACTCCCGAGATTTGCCTTATGTTTGGCCAGGCTTGACTGCATGTGTGGAGATGGTGAAGGGGGCGGGGGTGGCTGACTCTTCCTGACTCACGGGAGGAAGGGCATTTGCACTTTTCACCCTGAGCAAAGTGCAGGGAGTTAGTGCTGCTGGGCAAATAGGCTGCAAAGGCTGGGGATCGACCACTCCTGCACCCTTGGCACAGGGAGAACAGAGAGGGCGTGAAGGCCCTGTGGTTCTTCTAAGTAGGGCCCTCGGCTGCCAAGATTGAGGGAGGCAAAGGATCTGGGGTGGCTCCCCCATGAAAAGTCGGGGTGTTCTCACTACCCCAGGGGTGAAGCCCCTGAAGGTGGCAGCACAGCCACTGTGTTGAGTGCAAATGATTTCTTTCCTATATTTCAGGCCTAACTAGTTCATTGGCACGCTGGACACACATGCATCCAGGAAGCATTTGCACGCCGTGCGTGTGTGTGGAGCACCTGCCTACGTGCCCCTCTGCACACTGCCAAGCAGTTACGTGCGCACACGGGCTGCTGGCCCAGATGTACGTAGGCACATGCATCTCAAGACAGCTTGCACAGGCAAGTGGCGGGTCCCCAGGGAGCTGTGTGAGCAACGGTGTGCAGAAATGATTCAATCACCACACACATCTGCAGCCTGGGTCCCCTGGGGTGAGCAGTGCCAGCGGTGACAGAGCTCTTCCTTCACAGCCTGTAGGGAGCAGAGGCCGTGCTCCCAGACATGGCCAAGGCTGGTGCCCTGAGCACTGCTGCAGCTTGGCAGTGAGAGAGCCTAGGGTCTACAGGTCCTGACCCATCAGGCTCAGCTGTGCAGAGGGACATATGTCTTGGGCCCCAGCACCTGCTACTCTGCCTGAGCCAGCACCCTTGTGGTCCTCCTTGGCTTGTCCCACCTTCTACCACTCCTGGGTGTGTCCCATGTCACCTACTGCCTACCTGGGCTGTTCACTGCCATCCCTGTCCCCTGTGTGCCCCCCTCCCCCAAGCCCATGCCGATGGTGCTAGATCAGAGGTGACTTTGCCTCCATCTCTCCAGCAGCTTGAAAGTCTCCCAAGTGAGCCTCCCCTGAGCCCAGCCAGCACCCCAGCACCCCACAAATGCTCACTCATTCCACACATAAACAGCTGGGTGGATGTTTGGGCATTGTTACGTGTGTATGTGACCCAGGTGGCCGAAGCTGAAGGTCCAGTGACCCAGCATAACCATAGGATCCTGGGACTCAGGAGATGCCAGCACCCTGGAGGTTCTCAAGAGGTGACACATGAACCACTGGTGGGACAAGGATGATATCAGATGGTCCCCAGGCAAACCTTTTACATTTCCCCAGTGAGGTTTCTGGATAAAGACAATGATCACAGTTGAATTCATGAATGGATTTACAGTGAAGTTAAATTAGAAGGCAAGGTGGGCTCTAGAAACGGTTTGGACACAGTGTGAGTCGGAAGACGGTGACCAAGGCTGGGAAAGCTCAGACGTGGGCCAGTGCTCTCCTCATCTTAGACGGAATGAGCACAAGCTCAGAGAGGTGCAGGACCTTCCCTGGGCCCCCCCTCCAAGCAGGCAGAGCGCCCACTCCTGACCCACAGTAGCCTGCCCAGCACGCACCCTGGAAGCAGAGGGGTAGAAGCCAAGCAGACAGTAGAAGAGTCACTTTGACTTTGGGGCCCTATCCAGGGGAGTCAGGAGGAAAGGCAGAGGGACAGGAGCCAGAGGGTGGGGAGCAGCTGCTGGGACCAGCTGTTTCCCGCTGGGGCCAGGCAGTGGGAAGGGGTGACGGCTGTGCACAGGGTGGCCTGGTAGGCAGGGGCTGGGAGCCAAACCTTCTGGCTGGGGGGGGGCCACGAGAGGCCTTTTACCTGCTGGAGCCTGGGTCCTCAGTGGTGTTCTCAATGGATAAACAGGAAGAGCTACTCCCTTCCCCTTCCCTTCCCCCACCAGTGGGGCTGAGAGAGTCAAATCACGCGGGGCAGCGCCTGCAAGGCGAGAATGTGGATTTGTACCACTGCGCTTACAAACCCGGGCCTCCCCCAGTGACAAAGAGCAGCTGGCCCGCACAGCTGTGTCTCACAGCCTGATCAGAATGGAGTGGTGAGTTCTGGGGAAGGTGACCTGACAGAGGTGCTGGCCGCCATCCTGGCCACACTGGGCTGGGCATCCAGCTGTATTGGGTGTGCCCTGTCCCTTGGAGCACAGGTCACCCAGCAGGCCTAGGCAACTGCCCTGAAGTCAAAGCCTTCTACCGTATTCTGGGTATATACCAGTCCCTGACCTCAGCTTATCCATACAGCTTTGTCCCCTGGATGGCTGGTGTCAGCCCTGAACTGTCCCCTGGGGTGTTCTCTTGTCCCATTTCACTTGTGTTTATTTCCTCAGAGTGGAAAGAGATAGAGAAACTATGGAACTGAAGTAAACCAGCCGTGAGACTGTCCAGGTCACCTGATTTGTGATGCAAAACTCCACAGCAATGTGGCCATCACTACCAGCTGCTACAGAAGAAGGAGTGAGGCTCAGAGAGGCCTGAAGGCCTTGCTCAGGGTCATACTACCAGAGGGCAGCAGCACCAGGCCTCAAACCCGGCCTAATTGCAGAGCCCAAGTCTTGAGTCTCATGTTCTCCACAGACACACGGAACACGACAGGCCTTCTCCACGGGCTGTGTCAATCCCCGGGCCCAGCCACAGGCCCAGAGTGGGCCCAGGCCATCAGCGCTAACACAGTACCCCGCTGGCTTTGCCTCAGGCTCTTGTCTGCTACTGCAGAGGCTCAGATATGTGGTGGTGGGCGCGGAGGGAGGACAGGAAAGCGGGTCTATCTCCCCCACCCCCACCTCGGGGACTGGGGGTTGAACACAGGGAAAGTTAAATCACTTCCCCAGTCCTTTATATTAGTTTGAGTCAGGGTTTCAATAAGTTGCTCAAGCTAGTGTCTAACTTGCAATCCTCCTGCCTTAGCTACTGGAGATTACAGGGGTGGACCATCATTCCCACCAAGGAGGTGTTTTTGACTGTCTCTGCCCTACTCTGGCTTCAAATCCACCCACCTGGCACTCCTGGTACTTCAGGTGGGATGGGACCAAGAGTATTTCCTGGGGAATGACAGCTGGACAAACCCAGAAGGACTACTGGGCACAGAGATGGCAGCCACCACCACTCCCCACACCCAGGGCATGCATGGCTAATCGCTCTCTGCGTTCTCCTCACTGAACCTAGACATGCCCAGCCAGTCCTCTGCATGCCCTCTGCCCAGCCACCCTTAACCACCTGGTACCAGTCCCAGGTGGTCTGTCTGTGATGGGAGAGGAGACTGCTTAGCCTGAGCACCAGGCAGACCCGAATGAAGACTTC
Source organism: Hydrochoerus hydrochaeris (assembly GCA_004027455.1). Classification (NCBI taxonomy): domain Eukaryota; kingdom Metazoa; phylum Chordata; class Mammalia; order Rodentia; family Hydrochaeridae; genus Hydrochoerus; species Hydrochoerus hydrochaeris. The sequence continues at coordinate 601,561 of PVLA01000189.1, read as the reverse complement.
CGATTCCTGACTTAGAGCTCTTTCCCTGCACATAAGTCCCTTTGAAGCTGGGAGCCCTGTGAATGGACCCCATATGGGGTCATTTCCCAGACAACACCGACTAGGGCCTGGCTGGAGCTCCCAACCATTGGCCTCTGTGTCAGAAGGAGGGAAAGAGGTAGAGAAGCCAGTGTTCCTGGGGAAATTGACCCCCCCATCCACTGGGGTGCTAGGATTTTCAAATTAGAAAAACCAAACAAAAGAGTTTTTAAACCTATTTTTTTTAAACTTTTCATTTTTGGGACAATGAGGAGCCAACAGGGCAATGGATGGGAGTGGGGGCAAGTTCTGGCCCTTGCTATCCCTCCCTCAATGGCCCTTGAGAACCCAAGTGGCCAGGGCTGACGGCAAGACGGGGACCTATGTGTGCCCACCAGCCAGGCTCCTGTCAAAGGCTGCTCACCAGGGAAGGGAGGCCAGGCTAGGGGCTCCGGGATACATGAGCTCCTCTGCAGTAGCCCAGATGCCCAGGTGAACTGTGTGTCCTGCAGGCCGGAGAGAAGCCACTGCAGGATGGCTCCTGGGCAGGGAGACCAGCGTCACCTGTCCTGTCCCTTGGGGTGAGGGTGCTACTGATACTCCTGCAGGGGCGGGCCTGCAAATGTCTGCCTTTTGCCAAAATCAAGGGGGCACAGGACGACTTTCACTGAACACCTTATTGATTTCTCCCAGAAGTCATCTGGAGAAACGCCAATCTGAATGGAGGCTCCAGGGGATACAGAGGCTGGAGGCACTTCTAGGCCTCCCGGGAGGGAAGCCCAGGGGCTGCTGTAGGGAAGCTCCCAGCTCCTGGTGAGGTTCTAGTGGCCAGACTCCCCGACAGTCCCTGCGAAGAGAAGCCAGGGAAAGAGGAATCCTGGAGCCTGAATCCAGGGTGTGTCCCCCTTCACAAAAGCCACTCAGGGAGGTGGGGTGCCCAGCCTGGAAAGTTCAGAAGTGGGGCCCCAGCCACCTCCCAGAAGAGTGAAGGCAACAGTGGGAGGGAACAGGAGGTGCTGGTGGAGGCTGGGGACACTGAACCCCTTCCGTCCTTGCCCAAGCAAAGTGCTCTGTGACCAGGGCACAGGGCACAGTAGCCCAAGGGACCCAGGGGTCACAGTTGTCCGAGCTATCTCCCCAAAGCTGCAGAGTTGAGCAGTTCTCCACACCACCCCGAAACCTCCCCTGGTAATTATGAATAATAATGAACACACATGTAGCCTTCCTTATCTACTGCCCGCCAGGCCCCATGCTGAGCTTTTTATGTGACTTATAACAATATAGCCAAAGGCAGAATGATTAGTGCCATCTCCCAATGGGAAAAAGTAAGGTTGAAAATAACTGAAGAACTTAAAACTTGTGGAGATCAGAGAAAGGGGAGGCTGGCCAGGTGTGGTGGCACATAGACCTGTAGTCCTGACATTCAGGAGGCTGAGGCAGGAGAATCATTGCAGTTCAGGACAGCCTGAACTACATAGTGAGGTGTCATTTAAAAAAAAAAACAAAACCCACCACGGCTGGGATTCAAACCCTGGTCAGTACCCAGTAGCACCCAGTAGCCCACCCACTGAGAACCTAGAGATAGTCCACAGTGCTGCATACATCTCTCCACCTCATTCTCTCTCTGACCCATGCAGGTGGGCATCATTGCCCATACATTATAGCAACAGAGACTCAGAGTGAGTCTGTGACTTACCTGAGGTCACACAGCTGGGTGGGAAGCTGCTGGAATGGAACCTGGATTTGACGCACTTTGAAGGTCTTGACCTACCCTACAGCTCCACTGGCTGTATCCACCCGCTGGCTGCAGGCCCAAAGGTGGATGAGGAGATGTCCCCGCCCACCCCACCCAGCGGTGCCCTGCAGCTGGGTACTCAGCTCCTCTACTCTGGCCTTGGGGAAGCGAGAGCTGGGTGAAGAGGACAGGGGACAGAAAGGTTATCTCTCTCTCCCAAAGTCTATGTATGATCCAGGGGCAGGCGGACAAGTGGTCCCTCCCACCTGCTGAAGGGGACTGGGCAAGGAAATAAAACTACATGTCCAGGGCCCTTTTGGCCAGATCTGGTTAGAGGCCTTCCTTCCTTCCTTCCTTCCCTCCTTCCTTCCTTCCTTCCTTCCTTCCTTCCTTCCTTCCTTCCTTCCTTCCTTCCTCAGTACTGAACCTACGCTACGTTATGCTATGCTTTGCTATCCTATGTCTATACCATGCTATACTATACCTCATACCCCCAGCCCTTTATTTTGAGATAGGGTCTTACTAACTCACAGAGTTGCCCAGGCTGGGCCTGAACTTGCATTCTTCCTGCCTCAGCCTCCCAGAGTGCTGGGATTACAGAGATGCACCACCACATGCAGCCATGGGAGTCTTTCTTAAAGGAGAAGGTATTCAAAGAGAGTAGGACCTTACAACTCATCTGCTTTTTAATTAACTTGCCCTGCCGCCTTTAAGTGATTCCGCGCTTACGTTCATTCTTTTGAAAATTCTAAAGTGCTATTTCTGACCTGTGATTTACTATTGCCGTACGTCTCTATAAGCAGTGTTTTAGCTTAAGTGGCAGTTGCATATTAATTACAAAGTTAATTATGTGCTGTGTAATCATGCTGTAATTCATTAGTTTACTCTACACTCTGAGAGCCTCATGCTAATAGCAAGATCTGACAGGGTTTCAGGAATCAACATGAAAGATCCATTGGAAAGGCAAAACAGGGCCAGAGAGGGTTTGGGACCCCAGGGAGATGCTTCCTAGGTACCCCTGGCCGGGTCTTGTGCCTCCATGTGGATGCTAGGCCCGCAGCTGTCCGGGGCTCCAAACAGCCCCGCCTCCCAGAGCTGGCACTGCCTCGGGCCCAGTCTGCCGAGGAAGGCAGAAAACCCAGCTGGCTCTTGCTTTTCACCCCTGGAGGTGCACGGACGGACGGGAACAAAATTTGTTTAAAATTACTTACGGAACAGGGAGTCACTTTTAGGTGAAAAATTAACTGCTCAGATTACCAAAACAAAGTGGCCACAGGAGGAAGTGCAGACAGTGGAGCAGGCAGGGAGGGAGGACTCTGGTGTCAGTGTCCAGCAGTGATGGGGAGACCCAGTCTCAAAGGGTGAGGGGTCTGGCAGTGGGGTTTAGACTGGGACCTCTTCATGTCCTTTCCCTTTCTCTATTGGATGCTCAGAAACATCCAGCGCCCCAAAGGGAGCACTGCTCACATCTTTTCTCCCTTCTCTGTCTCCTGATGGGAAGCCATGGAGTCTCTCTGGCCTGTTTGCAGGCTGGGTGTCCTCTTTAGTTGATCAGGAGGCCCAGAGTCCTCTGCAAAGGGTCAAAGGGGCCCAGCCTAGACAGATACTTGGGCTGCTCTTAGTCACTCTGGGCTATTTTTTCCTAAAACCATCTCTTCCAAGGCCCAGAGCTGTCAGCCACTGTAGGATCATCCGTGATCCTGTGGTGGCATTTAAAAGTCACTGTGAGTAGAGCCAGGCCTGCTCCAAGCACCTCACCCCTCTGCAAATCTGCAGATCAAATTTCAAGCCCTTGTGCAGGTGGGGGTATCAAGACTGTGACCTACCCGGACATAGCAATCTGGTGGCTGAGACCCTCTGCTTTCCAAATATAAACCTGCTTGTTTATTTTTTCTGACAGCTGAAAGAAGGTTGGGGGAGGTGGAAGTCCTTTCCCTTCTGGTTTCAGTCAACAAGAAAAAAGAAAGACTTGGAGCCCCAGCTGGCACGGGAGGAAGATAAATAAGAAAAAACAAAACATGTCCTTGTGCTGCAGTGGAATGTTTTAAAAAGAGGTGAAAGACACAAGGTCAGGGGCAGACTTCATATTCTATCATTTCAGGAGGCTTGGGGAGGAGGTTCCCGGGGTGCTGCCGACTGGACGCTTTCACGGGGAATCATTTTGAGGGACTTTGGAGGGGGTGCATCTTAGCAGCCAAAGCACTGCGGTGTCCTTTCCAGGAAGCACACTGGTTGTCCTGGCAACAGAGAAGTCTGGCCTCCGAAGTTCTGACGGGATACCAGGCTTGGCCCGAGATGCTCCCCCACGATTATCTGGAGCCAAGCCTTCCCCCTCCCCTCAGCAAGCTGGAGGAAAGGGTGCAAAAGTGTCAGCTCTGCACAAACACAGGTGCCAGTCCCTGCTTCTCCCTTGTGCAAGCAGCTACTCACCCCGGATTCATGGCTTCCCTGGGCTTTATGGCTGAGCAGGTAAAAATGCCAGAAATAGCTTAGAAGCGATCCTGCCTCTGCCAGCACCCAAGGGCCCCAGGAGACCTGAACCCAGTGGAAGGCAGAGCCAGCCAGGGCCGGGTGTGGTACACGATACACTCTCTGGAGAGGTTAGCGGGCACAGGGGGCCAAATCAGAACACAGTACGTAGGATTTTCTCAGGTCATCTCCGCCCATCCATGCTTGTTTGGGGTGCTTCTGGAGATGCTTCTGGATTTTTTTTTTTCTTTTTTGGTACCAGGGATCGAACTCACGACCTCGTGTTTGCCAGCCAGGCACTTAAGATACTGAGCTAAATCTCCAGCTTGCTTCTGGATTTAAAGCCCAGTTTCCCGGAGAGATATATTGAAACACCCAGCCTGAAAGATGCTGTCAGTGGTGAATCAGGTTCTGGAAGGAAGAGCAGAGCAAGGGAGAGAGAGAAGCAGGGGCAGGATGGCTCTTGATCACATTGGCAAGAGCACTTAGCTGGCCACCACCAGGAGCTGAGCTAAGTGCTTGACGTGCATTATCTCATTTAACTCACTTTCCAGCCACCCAGCAAGGTGGGCACAATTATCCCACCCTTGGGGGGAGTGAAGGGGCTCAGCGACCTAGCCAAGGCCACCTAGTAAATAGAAGGTAGAGCTGTGAGTCACACCTTCCAGTCTCCAAGGCCCCTTCTCATGCTCACAGCACGAACACCAGGAGAGGGTGGACCAAGAGCTGGCAGGCAGGAGGAATTCACTGCTATTAATCCATTCCCTTTCAGTGCCTGGCATCTCTCCTGCAACCCTCTTTCCTCTGCACATTCTGTGCTCTGTCCCCTGGACCAGACCAGAGCCTCCTCTGAGCCCCCGAAAGCAGATGCGGCAATGCTGACATGGCCTGGGGGTCTTACACTACACCTAACATCACCACTGTCCCCACTGGGCCTAGAACAGTCCTATGACATAGGTAGGAACTGTCCAATCCACAACTGCAGCGCTGAGGGGTCAGACATGGCCAGTAGTGCATCCAGGTTCACACAGCTAGCAAAGGGCAGAGCTGAGCTTCGAGCCCTGGTCAGTCACAAGCCCCTGAAGACATGTTGGACTAATGATGATGACTGTGTGATGAAGAAGGTGGCAGCTAAGCATCCCCAGTTTCTTGCTGTGTGCTCTGAACTGTGGTAATCACTGTAAACACATCAAGTTATTTTATTCTATCAACCCCTGATTGAAGTCCATGGCTATAAATAGCCCCATTTCACAGAGGGGGACATGGAAGCTGAGGTGTGAACTCTGCTAGGCAGACTCCAGAGCTCACACTGGCAATCCATAGGGTGCCCTGCTTCTCCAACCTCAGAGACCCTGCCTGGCTGTCTGCCTATGCCCTGGACCCCGGAGAGTTCTGGGATCCTGCTGGGCAAGCAGCACTGGGGTCTCAGTTTCCCCTTCACAGAGGTCAACACTCTGAAGAACACTTCTCCAGTCTAGGAGAAGCAGATTCTGCACTAAGTCCATGTGCATGTGCGTGTGTACATGTGTGCTTGAGCGTGTACAAACCTTCCCAAGCCTCAGGCCTCCACTGTTCGGAGGATACGCACACAACTGATTTATAACCCTCGCAGAAAGCAGAATTGCAAATCTTACCCACAAATCTTTCTTATCGAGGTACTTGTGACAGGCAGACATGCTGTGAATTCCCAAGAACAGGCAGGCCTCCCCTCAGCCTTGGCTCCCTTCTGCTCCCTGGGACTTGCAGGGGGCCAAGGGTCAGTTCCCTGAGGTCCCTCTGGTTGCTAGCAGTCAGACCAGCTCACCCAGGAGAGGTGATTAGAAACCCTGGCTCCTGAGTGCCCAGCTTGCGATAGTCCTATGGCTAGAGGACTAGAGGTTCGAGTCCTAGCCTCTCCCACCACACTGACCACCCGCTCCACCCTCATCTCTCTGCTCAGGGGTGGGGAGCAGGCCCCATAACTGCCAGGCCCTCACCTATCTCCCCGAGGGCTCAGCCCATCCCAGCTTGCACAGATACGGTTCCCTGGGGGGCCAGGAGATGGTGTCCATTTCCCAAGGCCTAGATTAGCTGCTGAAGTGTTTCTCCCCAGGCCCTTGCCACTGAGAAGTGCTTCCAGGGAGCGACACCAGGGCATACTGCTTAGTGATCAGCCCTAAAGAGCTTGGCTCTGGGTCCAGGGTTATATGGGCTCCCAGTCCATCTCAGTGGAGACTGAAGACCTGGCCCCATGGGGTTGCTGCTCCCATTGTCCCCTCCCAGCCACCCCAGAACTGTGAATACAAAGCAAAAAATAAGAAGCACACTGTGTTCTAGGGCTCCACTTGCAATGCCCTGTCCAGCCACCAGCTTCCTCAGAGGTCTCCGTCGACTTACTCAGTCCTCTTGCCTTCCTGTCCTGAAGACCAGCAAGCAAAGGCGGGTGGATGGGCAGTGCTGGTGACAGGGTGGGCTTGGTTAAGTTCTGCCCTAATGTGCTGCTTGACCCACGCTAGTGTGGCTGCCTTCTCTGAGGTTTGTCTTTTTCCTCTCTAGGAAGCAGGCTGGACTTGCCCCAGTAACACTGGGAGGATTAGATGAAGTTTAAGAGAGGCCGTGACCTTCAAGAAAGGCGTACAGAGCACACATACATGTCCATGTACACAAGTACGCACATGTACACACACACCCAGAGACACACACGCAGAGGTCCCAAGGGTCAGGTGATAGGAATCCCCAGCCTCTCCAGGGCACACTGCCCCACCCGCCCACCCTTCTGAGGTGTCTCTTGCTGGCCTGACTCCAGCAAGCATCTCAGCTCCTCCTACTCCTCCTCCTCCCAGCTCAGAATCCCTAGGCCCCAAACCTATAATCCCAGGCAGGGAAAATGACAGCCTTGCCCAGTAGCCGCCCTGGCTGGCGGGTGGGGAGCTGGGCGGTGGCCATGGTGGTGGCTGGGAGGCGGGCCCAGGACAGGCAGCCGCCGTGGCATGAGAGGTCAATGGTGGGGCCAAATGCCATGGGGACTGTGGGTTGTGGGCAGAAGACAAGGGGAGACAGAGGGATAAGGCTGGCACAAGACCCTGGGCTGGCCCGAGTTGGCCTCTTGTGGGATAAGGGCCAGAGGGTCAGTGAAGGAAGGATGTCACTCGCATGCCAAGAAGGGAGTAGGGTGGCCAGGCCCCTGGACAGCCCACTGTTAGGACACTGAACACTGGCCCTGCCCTCATCTCCCTGGAGTCCTGGGAGGCTACATTTTTAGAGTGGACTTCTGGGACCTGCTGGCAGCTAGCTGGAAAGTGGCTGGCCAGGAACCTGGGTTGTCTTGCCCGGCCAGGCGCTGGGGTTTCTGATGCCTCTGTTGCACCCCTGAGCACTCATCCCACTGGCAGGAGGCCACCACTCTGCCAGGGGCACACTGACTGCATCAGCCACCCACTCACCATCTGTCTTCTCAGAAGCACTGCCCCTTAGTGGGTGAGGCCAGGAGATGGTGTCCATTTCCCAAGGCCTGGATTAGCTGCTGGAGTGTTTCTCCCCAGGCCCTTGCCACTGAGAAGTGCTTCCAGGGAGCGATACCAGGGCATTCTGCTCAGTGACTAGCCCTAAAGAGCTTGGCTCTGGGTCCAGGGTTATATGGGCTCCCAGTCCATCTCAGGGGAGACTGAAGGCCTGGCCCCATGGGAGGCTGCCCCAGCTTCCCCTACCCAGAGCCACAACTTGGGCAGGTCATTTCAGTCTCCAGCCTCAGTTTCCTCATAAAAGCAGCATGGTAAGAGGCTGGGCTTGGGGGTTAGGCTAGGGCACTGTGGCGAGCAGGGATCGAGTCAGAGGTCAAGGCTGAAACTGGAGTTGGGTCAGCACTGGGTTTCTGATCAGCCCTGTCTCAAGCAGGGGCTTTTGGTGGCCCCCAGCATCTGGATCATAGAGTGACCAGCTGAGGCTGCCTGCCCAGAGGATGGTGGCAGTGCTTCTTTGGGGCTGTCTGGATCATCGGAGGGGCTCTCATGTCACCATGAGCTGGGAGAAGAGGTACAGATGACCCTGCTTGGGCCAGCCTGTGCCTGCCTAGGTGTGGCAGCTCTTGGGGCAGAGGCCAGCAACACCCAGGCCTGGACCCCAGTCAGTCACAGGGATGGCCTATCCCAGGCTCACTGTTACTCCATGGCCACCAGCGCTCCTACTGTCCCAGCTTGTCTTAGGCGGGTTACACTGAGAAGAGGGACACTCTGCTGACCCGGTGGCCCAGGTATGCTGCGGGGTATGCAGCGTGACTTCTCAGGGCTGGCTTCCTTGCTGGCGGGGACAGGCTCCTCCATGTCTTCTCCCTCTGTCCATCTGCAACCTCTAGGATGGCATGAGGCATGAGCGTGTCCCCACCCTTGGCATCCTTCCAGGAAGGGGATGGATGAGGCCAGGGGATGAGGGGCAGGTCAGTGCCACCTGCTGATACCTGCTGCCTCTCTCTGCCCAGGAATGGTGAACGGAAGCCAGGACCCCCAAGAGCAGGCGGGTGGCACAAATGGCATTTGTTCCTTCAGCCTGCCTGCTCAGCGTGCCTGCTCACCCACTGCCCAGTCCCCACTTGCCTTGGCCTCACCAGCCCCTTCCCTGCCCCCTTGCCGGTCTGAGATGGCTGTCGCCATAGCAACCCTGCTCATTCAATCCAGGGGATAATGAAGCCAATGTGTTTTTCATTTCCATGAGCTGGAGCACGGAGCAGCATGGAGAGGTGGCTTTCCCCTCTCGCCCCTCCCTCTTGCCCTGACCAGCAGAGGACAGACACCAGCTGGCAGGAAGGAGTGAGACCTGGAGCCACCAAGCTGTCAGCCCACCATGGCAGGCATGTGGCTGGGCGACGGCAGCTAGAATGGCAGGTCTCTGCCAGAGCTCAGACCAGAAGAGTTAGCTGGGCATCATGAGAACAAGTCAGGGTGTGAAGGTTCAAGAGGCTCCATTTTGAGCTGTGTGACCTTGAGCTACTGTGTCTACCTCTCTGGTCTCCCTTCTATAGAATCAAGTTCACCAAAAGCTACCTGGGTCTTACCTAGGGCCCCAATCTTCTTATAGGAAGGGTTTGTATTTTCTCAGCATGAAAATGGGTCAGCAACTGTCACCTGTTGCTACCAGTAACAAGGCATCCTTGGGTACCAGAGAGCTGGTACATACACACTGCCTAGGTGTGGCATTTTGTAAGTGTGAGTCTCCCCCATCTTCATCTTCCCTGACCCACACAGCACAGAGGCAACAGATGTTTGGGAATCTTCCCGTGTGAGTCAGTGGTCAGCTGGCCCTGATGCCTTCTTCCAGGCTGTGGCCCAGGACCTGCCCAGCCCACTGAGGGGGTGAAACCGAGGCTGGGCAGGGTGGGGCTGGGCAGAGGGCAGGGCACTTCTGTAGCCCAGCCTTGGAGCCCTGCACCCAAGGTTGCTGCCATTGCCACCTACCCTGGCCTAGCTCTACTAAGGCAGGAAGCCAAGCCTACGGGCCCAGGAACCCTGGTTGCCTTCTGCAATGATTCAATCACCCAGAGGCTGGTGGCCCTCTCCTGTTTGGGCTGATGGATGAGAAGGAAGAAGGGAAGCAGCAGAGAGAGGAGGGCTGGGGGCGAGGAGCCTGCCGTGGAAAAATCAGTGCAGGACTTGAAAAATGAAGAAATAAACCTGCCAGGAGGGAGACAGCCTCCATCCGTCCTCCATGAAGCTGTCTTAGGGCCAGCAAGGATGCCAGTGATGGTTCCTCCTGGGACCCCTGCCACTCCTGCACCCAGCTGGGCTCAGCCTCCGCCTGGGGAGGGCTGGCAAGGAGGGGACTGGAAGGCATTGGGTTAAATTGGCAGGAGAATAACATGGAGGTCAGGGGTGCTGAAGTGGCCTCTCCAACACCTGCATGTAGTAGATGCTCAGCAGAGGCTGTCGGTGTGACAGTGAAGGAGTCCAGCCCGTAGAGCTCATCACAGGCTGCCCTGATGCCACTTCAGAGGCCAGAGGCACATGACAACCCAGAGCAGCTTGGATCTCTAGGAACCAGGGTCCAAGACAAACCAGTGTCACCAGGACCTGCTCTGCAGGTTGGGGCGTCTCATTATAGTGTCCCCAACCCAGGTCTGAGGCAAGCAGACTGTGCAGGGGACACTGCCTGTCCCTTCCTTGGACCTCCATGGGGCTATTAGGAATCATGCCTGAAAGCCAGGAATGATGGTGCACTCTTAATTGTAGCACTCAGGAGGCTGAGACAGGAGGACTGCTGGGAGTTCAAGGCCAGCCTGGACTACATAGCAAGACCCTGTCTCAAAAAAAGGAAAAAAAAAAAATTAAGTCTGAAACTTGATTGTGACATAAGTCCAAAAGAGAAGGAAAGGGGACAACAAAGTGACCAGAAGGAAACACACCAAATGTCATCCAGCACGACCTCTGGTTGGGATGATTACACCAATTTCATTTCTCATCTTCCACTTTCCTGTGACCTCCAGGCCGTCTACAACAAGCACGTGTCACTAGGGGAGAAAGGACATTATAAAGTTGAAGATCAATAAGTCACTTCCACTAACTGCTGCTTGTGCCAGCCTCCCCCATTATAGGCCAAAGTCAAAGAAATTGGTATCGAATGAGGTGGAGCAGTTTTCCTGTCACACAGCTGCCCCACATGGGCTCCTGCTGTGGCCTGCAGGTCCCAGGAAAAGTCAGGGCAAGAAAGAGGGGAGAGGGTCTAGCTCCCCTTCTTGGTAATGTGGCTTTGGGTAACTACTGTCCATCTCTGTATGCCGGTGTCCTCCTCCTGCCTTTGCCAGCCTCAGGGCAGGGGCCAGGGCTAAGAGCTGGGCAGGCAGGAAGAGGTACCCTGGAGTCAGGGAAGCTGGGCGCGGGATGGAGCGGGGAGCCTGGCTGGGAGGCTGCAGGAGGCGCAGGGCCAGCTTTTGCCCCCTGTTTACAGTGGAAACACAGACTTGAAAAGGCTTCACTTTTCCACTGTTTTTGTGGCCGGTGCTGCGGGGAGCAAGGCTTCCTGAGCCTGAGGCCAGCTTTCCAAGGCCACACCAAGTCCAGCCCTGCACTGGCCTCCAACAGGAAACATTGTGTTTTCAATTTACAGGTCCCTGCCAGGCGCTGCGTTCCACAAACCCAAATGTGTGCACCTCCAGGCCCTGCTGCAGCCGGGAATCCATGAGGGGCCCTGCTCCCTGGGAGCTCCAGCCCGGGGGGCCAGGCAGTTTACATGGCTTTGTTAGCACTTGGTGCACTCAAGATTCCACATCCTGGCCTACCGGATACTGGAAATGCAGAAAAACTGAAGCTCACAGGAAGAAAAGTTTCCCAAGGCTACCAGGGTGCTAGGAAACAAAGAAGGCCCTCATCTCAAACTGGAGAGCTCTAAACAGGGTCCCTGGCAAACTGAGACCATCCCATGCCCCACTGAGGACAGCTGACACTACTGCATGCTTACCACAGGCCAGGCCAGGCCAGCCCTCAGGACATCATGGAAGCGAGCTGTCCGATCCTCACATCACCTAGGTGAGGAAACAGGCCCAGAGGACTAGGAACCCTCTCTAGGGCAGCATGGCTGGTAACCATGAAGTGGGAGTCCCACAGAGCTGCTGGGCTGCCCCATCCAGCCTGCCTCGGTTGTCCTTGGCTCCGCTGCTGCTGTTTGGGGTCACCTTCCCCAGGCCTCACTAGCAAGTTGGTCCTGCCACTCCTGTCCATGCCCAGGTGCTTCTGGGAAATTCCCAGTGAACTGAGATGCTCACAGCAGAAGTGTTCATGCATAGAATGTGTGGGTTCCCAGCCCATGGGAACCATGTGGAGGCCCTAGGGACTGAGGAGGACTCTGAGGGCAGCCCAGAGGGCCAGAGAGATGTGTCTGTGTATGCAAGAGAGTTAAGAATGGGGTGGAGCACACACGTGGTGCACACATGGATGCATGCTCCCAGAGCTGACCCAAAAATCCTGGGACAAACCTGCTCCAGTGTGGAGGCAGAGGCAGGGACAGAGGCCACCCTTGGAAGGGTGTCCCTTTAAGACGAAAGGGGACAGGCCAAAGATAGCACAGCAGAGTGCGGGCAGAGATCGACAGATGGGCACCCAGCCCCAGCAGGCTCTCCAGTTGCTTTGGGTCATGTGTTAGGTGAGACTGCTGTCACCCCCGTCTCTCTGTGTCCCTGTACTGTGTGACCTCGATGTCTAGGGACCAGAGGGTGCCCTCGCATCCAGCGCTGTGCACTAACCTGGGTGCTGACTCTGAGCCTCTCCAAAGCCCTGCCCAGCTCTTGGCCTGTTTTCTCTTCCCTGCAGCAGAGGTGGGACTGACATATCCTCTGACGCCTCAGCCTCTAACATCCTGTCTCCAGGGGTTCGCGTTCAGTTGGCTTCTGTGTGAGTTGCTGGTCTGCGCATGCCCTTTCCCATACTACCCCATTTGAGTAGATACTTTGTTAACATCCCAAGCTCCACCCACACTGGGCTTGGATTTAAAAGGCCAGACCTGGACCAGGACAGCTCAGCTACAAAAGGGACCACCAACATGAGCACCCTTCCTGCCAGCACCCACCCTGGCTGCTTTCGGCTCTGAGATGTGACATGTCGGGTTGCAAGGAAAGCCAGGGAGAAATGGTGCCCAGTGTCCCCTTATGGATCCCAACCTGTGCTGGCTCCCCAGTGCCTATCAAAAGAGCTGCGGTCTGGAGGGGCCATCCCACGCTACTGCTCCTATCCGCCCCCTGCACAACACAACTCGTGTCCAGGGACTGTAGTACCTGTGTGCACTCCCGCTGTCCTTTCTAGATCCTTGCATCCTGCCCCTTCCAGTGGGCACTGCATGTGTCAGGCTGCCCTGAGGGTGACCCAGCTGGCTGGCAGTTGAGTCCCCAATGCTGTAGACTGGCTGCCACAACAATCCCTGCAGAGTCTGGAGGGCACAGGTACTTAGTACCCAGCCCTCTGGGCACCCAGAAAGAGCCTCTGGAAGGTCTAGGGTTCTGAAGATTACAGATCAGGTTCATAGGAGGGAAAATTCTGATGCACCCTCCACACACCCTCCTCTGATCTTCCTGGGTGCCCTCATAAAGCTCAGGCCCTTGCCAGTGGGGAGGGGGAGGGCTTGGCCTTGAGTGTTAGATGCAGCCAGGATGAAATTCTAGTCCTACTTCCCAGTAGTGTGTGGCCATGGCCATTTTAATTCACTCCTCTGCTATTCAGTTTTCTCATTTTTAAAACAGACTTCCATGAAGGCTACATTAGATGATGCATCTAGAGTAATTGGAGTTAGTGCTAATGAACACAGCTATCACTAAGACTCCCCAAGTACATGACACACTCACCAACAAAGTCACAGCCACACAGAGCCGCATGACACAGTGACTGACTGCAAGAGCTGGTGGCCTTGGGCAGCTAACTTCCTCTCTTTTTTTGCAGACTGAGATCCATCCTTAGAACTCTTCCTTCCAGAGAACTCCCCTCACCCCCAAAGTAGCAGGTTGTTCCGGCACCTTGGTCACCAGGCTGCCCTCTGCTGCTTAGGTCCTGATCTGTTCTTACAGCCACCAAGGCAATGCTACCTCCCTGCTGAGGAGTTCCTAGCAGAGGCCTCCCTCACAGGGCCAGGGAGGGCCCTCTGGTCCAGCCCCAGGGAACCCAGCCCCAGGTACAGGGAGCCTGGGGTCTTGGGTCAACTCCTTCTTGGACCAGAGCATGCAGATTTGGGAAACACATGTTGTCCTAAGAGTAAGCACTTTTAATTCTGGCCAAAACCTGCTCTGACTCACTACCTCTTCCCTGGCTGGCCCCATGCTCATTACCATTTAAACACCTGAATTATCACACTGCCTGGCACCAAAGCTTGGCAGATAATTTACTTCCGTTACAAAAGGCCCCTGCGGGGAGGGACCCATTCTCTAACCCTGGCAGTCAGCTTTCTGGGGCGGCAGTGGGGCAGAGGCACAGAGGCTGGGCCTGTGTGAAGATCCATAACAAGAGACTTCAAATGAGGTTTTGGAGAGTGTGCGTCCTCCTCCTTTGTGGCCAGAGAGGTGCTTCCGGGGCCCTTATGCAGACAATCAGGGTGGAGGAGGTGACGCCCAAGTTAGGTGTGCTGAGATCACAGTCTGAGGATGTATATTGCTACCCTGAGACCTCAGCTGTTCTCCTGATTCCCTCTGCCTCAGTTTCCTCATCTACAGAATGGAGATGATTATGGTCCCCACCTCCAAGGGCACCATTGTCATGTAGAGGGAGGATGCCAGTGCCATTATTATTATTAATAAAATATCCTAGTCGTTACCGTCTCTGGGTCCTGCAGCCTAGATTGGCTCTGCGCTTCAGTGATAGATGTGGTGCTCCTGTCCTAGGGGATCAGGGATATGTGGACATGTGCCTGATGCCTGGTACAAATGTGCCTTACAGAGACTGCCACCACTCTGCAGCTGGCCCGAGCACCCTCGCCCACTAGGTCCCTGCTCCATCAGGTGCCACCAGGCAGTGACAGCTCAGGAGGATCGTCAGCTCTTGTGGGTTCCACTGAATGAGGCCAGTGATCCCTTGACTCTGTCCCCTACCCCCAAATTCCAGCCTGCCTCCTGTCCCTGCTGCTTCCTGGTCTGGGTTCTCAGTCACTCCATAGACACATGAGTGTCCCCTTTTTTCAGTCAGCATTTATGGGGTGCCTATGACATGAGGCTCACTACCTCAACACTCATGGCACAGTCACCGAACAGGTATTGATGATGCCCTGGTGCCAGCCTGTGGCTGTCTAACAACATTTCAGTCTGCCCAGCAGCCCCCCGCTGCTACCTGCCTGGGAAAAAGAAGGTGTGCGCTTTGCCCACAATGCTCTGGCACAGGTGCCAGCCCCTGCCTCTCCTCTAGCCCCACTCGACACCCTTAAGTATCTGAGTATGAGTGGCTCCACTCCTCCTCCTCCAGGGAACCTTCCTCTTACCTCATTCCCACAGCCCCCTCCTCTCTGGATCTCTGCGCGTGTCCCAGTTTTCCCGTGCGCCCATATCGTGACCTACACCTTGAGCTCCCTAATGGCTCTCCCAAGAGCAGATCACAGGGCCACACAAATAGTAGGTGCATACTACACACTGTGACCTTAGCAACTGTAGAGGGAGTATGCAGCAAACAAGGGCTGCCCTGCACCCACCTGGGGTCACCATGGCAGCCCTGCACCCTCAGCTGGTTGTACAGGCAGATGCTAGCAACGACAGGAGCTCTGGCCCCTCGTCTGAGTGACAGCACCACCCAGACCCTGAGCCCTGACATCATCCAGGTGGCAGGATGAGGATCCAGCACTGAGTAATTCCTTCTCTGTGCCTTGCCAAGGTCCAGTCACCTCAGTCTCCTTAGAACAGATCCAGCTCTGTCTCTTCCCTCACTCTCCTGAGCACTGCAGAGCGGAAACCAGGCAAGGGATCTGGCAATGTCTGTCCTCTGAAGCTTACATGATATTCCTGGACATTTTCCAAGAGTGGGCACCCAGGGCTGATGTGGATTTGGGGTGATGGTAAGGATCAAAGAAGGGACCAACTTTTTCCAGGGGCTGCAAGGGATGGTTTAGGGAGCTGAATGGCGTAGAGCAGCCCAAAGACCAGACTGTGAGCCCCAAGCCCACAGCACTCCCCGCAGCCTCCCTGGGTGGCCTGGCAAGGCACAGTCCACACCAGGCCTCAGTTTCCCCACCTGGAACAGTAAGGGCTTTGACACCGATAAGGACCCAATACCCTTCCAAGGAGCCAGACAGCCTCATCCACTCCTGTCCCCTACTATCTCCCCCAGGCAGCTCAGGGGAACAATTCAGCTTGGGCGGCAGAAAGTAGTTTGGATCTGAATGGACTCTGCAGACTCCTGTCAAGTCAGAGGGTTCCTGGAAATCCCAAAGTGATGGCCACTACATGGTACATCATGCTCAGGGGACAGCTCTGTCCCTGGCAGGAGGCTGCTAAGCCAAATGCTCTGTGGCCAAAAGGAATAGGGCTGAACCATAGACTGGAAGGGGACAGAGGGAAATGTCCATCAACTACCACGAGGCTTTCCGAGCAGGAAGAGCCCTTGTGGATCACAGGGACACCTGGTTTATTAGCACAAGGGCTGAGCCACACAGGGGCACGGCCTTGACTGTGCTTCTGCAGTGGGGACACGTCACTGTCCAAGGTCCCGCTTGGAGGCTGGCCACCCTTTGCAGGCTCATGTGTTATCTGGGACATGTGTTAAAAACTCAGATGCCTTGGGCCAGAGATTTAGCTTAGCAGCATAAGTGCCTGCCTGGCAAACATGAGGTCATGTATCCAATCTCTGGTACAACAACAACAACAACAATAATAATAATAAGATGGCTGGGTCTAACTCCAGACCTAGAGAATCAGACTCCAGGAAAGATCCCGGGAACCTGTATTTAAACTAGCACCCAGGTGGCCTGTGCTCATGAGCAGGCTGGCCAAGTATTTCCTCTACCAAGAAATGTCGCCCCCCAAAACTCTCACTTGAAAGCTCAGTGAGGACTAAATAGGCAAGTGTCCTCGGGGAAGGCAGAGACTGGAACCCAGAGCTGTCTGAACCAGGCACCACACTGGACCCTTTGCATCCTGAGTTCATGGCCAAATAGGGGCTGGTGAATTCTCCAGCAAAGGATGCATCACAGCAGCCACTGAGGAGCCACCAGCAGGCATAAGATGACCTTTACCACCTCTCTGCAGCTGTGACTGGGGACAGGCTAAGCTTCCTCAAGGATACAAGGACATTCCGTGTTTTTTCCACATACACAGAAAAACGTTCCAGATTGTGGACAGGTTCCAGTCCATCAAAGCCTTCCTGGCTCAATCCCCAGCCACCTGCAGCTGCTGGGCAGGAGGAACGGGGGAGCAGGCAGGGTGCAGGGTGCAGTGACAAAGGCAGGGTGCCATGGGCACCCTGGCTGGAGACGGGGGCGGGGAGAGCTCCCAGGAGGGTCAGTGTCTCTAGCTAGACCATCACACTGACCAAAGGATGTCCAGACAGATGGTTTGGGGGAGGGTGACACAGA
Source organism: Hydrochoerus hydrochaeris (assembly GCA_004027455.1). Taxonomy (NCBI): domain Eukaryota; kingdom Metazoa; phylum Chordata; class Mammalia; order Rodentia; family Hydrochaeridae; genus Hydrochoerus; species Hydrochoerus hydrochaeris. Next base: position 584,346 of record PVLA01000189.1, on the reverse strand, counting down.
CGTTATGAAGCAGAGTCCTCAGGCTCAGATCAAGTCGCTTATGTTGCCTCAAGGAAGTGGCAGAGGGTCCCCAGCAGCTGAGAGGCATGATGTGCAGCTCCCCACATGGGAGCCATGGAGGGTGACACACATGGAACAGGAGATGGATGTGACAGCAGGGCTTCCCAAGGCTTGGAGATCCCCGATTCCCTGCTCTGTGTCAACCAGTCAGCTCTCTGGGGCTCTGGAAGACTCTCTGGGGCTCAGCTCACCCAGCAGTCAGCACAGACGACAACACTGGGAAACCCACTGATGTCACTGCCTGGGGATGCGGCTCTGAGCCTGTCCTGAGCCTTCAAAGGGCCAGAGAAGGGGATAGCAGTCTCCCTGGGCTGGGAAAGTGAGGAAGACCCTCAAGGAGCTCCTCTTGGGTGGGCAGTGGTTGTCTCCATGAGAGGAAAGGAGCCTGGGATCTGACCTTTCCTGACTCCCCACAACACAAGCCTGGACAGAGGCTGGATAGAGCCAAACAAAGTGCGTGGACAGAAACAGAGCAAGCAGCCAAGTGTAGTGTGGGAGGCGGGGGCGGGGCTCCCGGGAACAAACAGGAAAATCTGCTCAGGAGGGTGGAGGCTCTGGAGAGGCTGGGGAGGCACCTCACCTCCGAAGCAATTCCTGTGCTCCCCTCCAGCTCTTGAAGCCAGCATCCTCCACACCTGGAAACCAGGTTCAGTGGAGATCGCCACAAGTCAGACCGACTTGTCTGCAAGTCAGGTGTCCTACTTTTCTGGGGTGGCTTTCACCCTCTGAGCTCCCGTCTCCCCTGTGTACCCATTGTCTGGAAGCCAGGATGGGTGAGGGCAGACTGGTCCCCATGGGGTACTGTATGTGGTGGCTATCTCGGTCTGGGGCTATTTGGGGACTAGGTGGGGAGCTCCACCTACTGCAACCCACGAAGGGGAAGGGAGTGTTCCCTCACTGCTGTGTGAGCTTCTGCCATGGTCCTGCCGGCCTCTTCCTGCACTGCAGGACAGAGGAGCATAGCCACCAAGGAGAGCACATGCTCAGCAAATTCTTCCCCACAATACTGCCTCCCCCCAGTCTCGGTTTCCCCACCTGCAGAGTGGGGACACTGGCCCTTGTGAGCCTGTATCTCCCAGTATGTTAGGAGCCACCATGGGGGCTGCAGGGCAACAGAAGATATGAAGATTCATCATGTGTGTGTGTCAAATGCACCAGGTTTCCAAGGCTCAGCATGGAAACAAGAGATAGAAAACAGCAGCGTATCCAATAGATCATCATTCCAATATGTAATCAATAGGAAGCAGCCATGGTCACCAGACCAGCAAAGAGAGAAGAGAAGGCAGGCAGGAAGGGCCAAGGGTGCAGGAGAGGCTTCCAGGGAGATGGTGCTTAGGGCCCCGGGGCTGGAGGCTGTGCTCTCCTCGGGTAGGAATCACGGTTTGGGGCAGGTGTCAGGACCCTGGAGCACCTGGTGTTAGGGGCACCACTGGGGAGGTGAGAGTGCCAGGAGGGACAGGAGGGGGTGGAGCTGCAGCCCAGGACACAGCAGAGGCTGGTGAGTGACGTGGCCATGAAAGAGGTCCCTGGCAGGCACTGTGAGGATGATGCTGACCTCATCCCATGGACAGGAACAGGGTAAGGGAGCTCCTGGGGGCGGGGAAATCCATGTCCCTGAGAAGCCCCAGGATCCCCGCTGCAGCACACTCTACCCTTGGGGAAGGACAGGGTGTTTGTTCATCAGCTCACCCACCCTCCCTCCAGGCCGCAGCTCCTGACACCTCACTTCTAATTATAGCAGGAATTTCATTAGCTCTGGGGGAAATGCCAGGTTTCCAGCAGCACCCCCTCCTGCAGCCCCCATCTCTGGGTGGCTGGGCAGCCATGGGTGGGCACTGAGCCGGGAGTGCCATCTCTGTCCCAAGTGGCCCTGGTCCCTGGGGAGGGGCTGGTGCCTGCCCACAGACAGCATAGCCTCTGAGCAGCTTGGAGTGCGGGATGCTGCCTGGACACCTCCAAGGGGTGACAGGGTGACGGCTGGAAGGACATCTCTGCTTTGTCCTGCCTGGAGATGACAGGAGGTGGCAACACAGAGCTGCTGGGTGGCCTGGCAGGAGTGGATCTGAGGGAGGTATAGGGGCTGGGCTCATGGGGACCTCGGGGGAGGATGACCATACCGAGGGAGAGTGGGTGTTGTGAGGCCACAGGGAGACAAAGACAGTGACGGGGACAGGCAGAGTGACAGAGACACAGGGAGACACAACACTGACTATCCCTGCAAGAGCACAGAGACACACGAGCACACACATGCAAACACGCAGAGGCCTGGCACACTCGAGACTCGCTCGGAGACCCAGGAGGTCCATGGCAGGTCAGGCTGCTGGGAAGGGGAGACCACAGCTCTGGGGCCTGGATGCCCTAGTGCCACCTCTCCGTGGGTCACTCACGGGCAGCAGGGCCGCCCTGGCCAGCGTGATTGGAAGTTGACACGAGGATCGCAACAGAAAGCTTCTGGTGGGGATCTGGACACACCTAGGTCTCCCTGTTCCTCAGCTGCTCACGAATGGCCACACAAACCCCGCATTGCACCACAGCCTGACCCATGCCTCTGTGCTCCTTCCTGAAACCTAGCGTCTCCTTAAGCCCCCACTGGGGTTGGGACACTGCACAGGGCCTCTGGGCAGAGAAGTGGGCCCACTGGCAGGGTCAGAGCAGGGACACCCCAAGGCAGTGGACCGCATCCAGCCAGGGAGAGCTCCACACTACATCCACCTGGGCAGGAGTGAAGCTCCAGCAGGGCTCCCCAGGGCCTCAGGAGACAACAGGCTTCCCCTGCTAGCCCAGCCTCCCCACTGCCCATCTCAGGGGACCTCTGTCAGACTCAGGGATGCACAAGGGCCCTGGCCAGTCTGCCGCCCAACCGTCCTCGGCAAACCCAACTTCAACTTGAGTATATTTAGCAACAAAGAACTTAGGACATCCAAGGAACAGCTTTTTAAAAAATGAAATAAAATCATCTCCAAGAGCTCAGCTACTTGGAGAGCTGAATTTGAAAATACCAAGGAGACACTGTTGTTGCCACCATAGGCACTGAGCTCCCCTGGCTGGAATCCCTCAGGCCAGACTGTCTTTTTACCCTGCCCACTGCCCTAACGGTCCCTGAGTCATAGGCTAAACTACCTTCTCCTTTAAGGCCTGGTACCCGGGATATAGGGCAAGCATCTCAGTGAAATACCCCCAGGGCAGCTGCAGCGTGCCAGGCAGTAGGAGGTGGCAAAGGAGGGACACTCATTCGATATATTTGGACCAATAGTTTTTGTTTGCCCTTCACCCATTTTAAAGCTGAGTCCAAGGAGACAGAGGCTTTCCAGAGTCACCCAGGGAGTCAAGGGTCAGGTTGAGTGGCTCACGCTGTGGCCTGCACTAACCATCTATCTGCCTGGCCTGAGAGAAAGGGTGATATCCCCACACTGCCAGGCCATTTCCAGGACATGGAGGTATTGATTACCACCTCTGCCTTGGAGCAGTTTTCTTTTTTCTTCCTCCAAGGCTTTCTGTTTCTCATTTTCTTTTCTTTTTTCGAGAATAAACTCAAAGTCGCTCTTATGATTAATTACCAGCTGCCTCATGCTCCACCACTGGCAATTTCTGGAAAGGGAATGAATTACCTTGAAAAACATCCGAAAAGAGAATCCACCGTGAAGGAGAATTTCAAAGGTTACCTGACAATTAGCAGTGGGTTCCCCCAGCTGACTGGAATGTGGGAAGCTCCCCTGGGGAGGGGTTTTCTGCCAGCCTTGTGGGGGCTCCCTCTGGCTCCAGGCAGGAGCAGGCTCAGGGGGTGAGCAGGTGACTGCCCTGTGGCTCCTGTTCTTGGTCCCCAGGGCATTCTGGCTGTCCAGTTTTGAGGACCTCGGTTCAAATCCCCACTCTGCCACTTTACAGCTGGATGGTTTTCTTAGCCACACCAGCCTCTGGAGGAAGCCCAGGCTGGCCTTGAATTTACAGCAATCCTTCTATCTCAGCCTCCCAAAGGCTAGGATTTCAGGTGGGCATTGCCGTGCTTTGAAAGATGTATAATTAGAAATATTCACAGAACCGGGAGTGGTAATCCATGCCTATAATCTCAGTGCTTGAGAGACTGAGGCAGGAGAATAGCAAATTCAAGGCCAGCCTAGGCTACATAATAAGACTGTATCCAAAAAAAGTCTATAAAACTAAAACAAAACGTTCATGGTTTCTTGGGCACTGTCACTCACAGCAGCCCATCTGCAATGGTATCACAATTGTTCTCATTTGTAGATGACACCGTATGGCAGGAAAGGGACCAGCCCAAGGTATACACACAGGGAGCTGAGATTCCAGCAGCAGGAATTAGACAGAGCTCAGCACCCAAGTTCCAGAGCCCATGGTGGCTCAGCCCTGCCACCTGCCATGGGGACATTGGGCTCCCCAGCATGCCGTGGCCACAGGCAAGGCCTGCATGCTGGGGCTGGGGTCCTCACTCTCCCACTGGCCCAGTGCCAAGGTACCACAGGACAAAGAGCAAAGGCCTGGTGTGTATTCTTGCAAATTCTCTCCTCTGTAGGCTGAGGGCCTCATAGGCACTGTCTGATGTGTGATTAGGCGTGAACAACCCTCCAATGCCATCCCGTGATAGACACTGGTGTCCAGGCCAGAGGCTACACATGAAGCTTAGCCTCAGGACCTGCTGGTCCCAGCCACTCTCAGGAGCTCATGAGGGACCCGGTCCCCTGCTCAGGCCAGGGCCCACTTCACGTGTCTCCTGGCAATGGTGGATGGATGCTCCAGGGGATGGGGGGCAGTGTTAGCAGTGTTGGGGTGACAGGAAAGCTGACATTCTGAGGATTTCTGTGTTCCAGATATGTGTTCCCTGGACACAGCAGCAGGGCAGGTACTGCTACCCATTCCCATTGACAGACAGGTAAACTGAGACCCAGAGCAATTGTACAAGGTCACAGCAGTTGGGCACTGGAGTCAGAATTTACCCTTGCAGTTCGACCTCAGTATTTGTGACCCACCAGCAACCATGCTCTCTGCCTAGCTCAGTGAGTGGCCCATGCATACCCTCAAGACTCAGGGTGGAGTGGGCAGGGCTGCCGGGCTGTGGCATCCTTCTCCCGTGTATGCTCCCAGCAGCCACACCAGAGACAGATGAGGTCAAAGAGGTGCAGGGCACACCAGGACACAGGGACAACCCAGTGAGGCAGCAGCACCCAGCCCCACCCATGAGGGCCATGGCGCCCCCTCGCGCCACCCCCTGCCCTTGAGGCAGGACTTCAGGCCACACAGGGTCCTGAGATCAGGGCACAGTGCACACTTACCTCTGTGGTCTGAGTGTCACCAGAGTCCCCGGCACCAGTCAGCAGCTCTGGGCCCTCAGTCCCACTCCATCCTCCTGAAAAGAGAGTAGGGGTCAAGTCAGGGCAGTGATGTGGTCCCCACACACCACGGCCCCACCTGTGGTTGAGTCCCCAGCCACAGACCGTCCCTAAAGGGGCAGTCACATGTTTATTCAATGCATATCATGAACCCTCAGTGCTGTGACAGGGGTCCCCAGCCCCAGACAATGAGCCAAGAAAAAAAAAAACAGCATAAAATTTAACCAGTGCAAAATTAAAAGTGAGCCCCAACAGAAAGAAAGGCGCAAGGGCTACACAGCAGACATGATCATGTGGCCTCTTCAAGGAAGTGAAGTGGGAGGCTGAGGCAGGGTGAGTCATGCCAAGGTGCAGGACCAGCAGTCCAGGCAGGCACAGGAAGAAGCCCTGGCCCAGGAGAAGACCTCGAGAGTGGGACAAGGGAATGCACAGGGGTGGGTCCGTGGGGATCAGTCACAGAGGGAGGGGATGCTGTGGAATCAGCACAGTTGAGTGGCTCATGTGACCTGAGTTCTAATTTGGAACAATCGGCAGGGCTGTGGAGGGAGAGGGCTGGGGGTGGGGGAGTGGGCAGAGAAACCAGGGAGGCTGCTTCAGGGTCCAGGAGAGACACAGCAGCAGTGGGCAGAAGCAGCAGGAGCTGCTGGGATGGGGTGGGGCTGGCAGGAGGGAGGCCAAGGTTGCTGTTTCAGGGCTACTGCCCTGAAGCTTCTGTGCCCACTGGGGCCCGGGGGAGGCCTCAGGCCAGGCCACTTTACTGTGCATCAGGCCAGGAGCCCAGGGAGACCAGGGTCCCCCAATAAGGCCTGGTGTCCGGCATTGGCTAATGATGGGGTTCAAAACCCGTCCCAACCCCTTACAAAATGTGTGGCAGGAACGTGGATCTTAAACCTCGGTGGGCTGTGCGGGCACTGGAGACTCCCTTTATATAGATGTACAGACCAGGAAAGGGTCAGACTTGCAGGTGGGGCCCGGAGTATCTCGCAGGGCCCAGTGTCCCCACCCTGCCACCAGGAAAGACAATGACCTCACCGCCTGCCCTTTGGGCACTGACAGCCCCCAAGTGCTACCAGCCGGAACATAAAGAGCCCTTGGGTTTGATGCCCCAAGGTCACATGAGCATCAGGGGCTGGAAGGGAACCGCCGGGGCCTCCTGCCTCTCTCCCCGCCACCCATGGCTCAGGCCTCCCCAAGGCATGCTGGCTGCAGAGCCGCTGACAGAGAGAAAATCATTCTTTTGGCAGCTGAGACACAAGCCAGAGCTGGAGAACTCTCACTCATTCGGCCAGCGCTGCTCAGTCCAAAGCCTCGCCACACTGGCCCCTTGACACGGAGCTGATGCCAAGATGCAAATGGAACAGAGGAGAAGGGACCAGTCCAAGGTCACACAATGACAAGGAAGGGCATGAGGATTTGAACCAGTCCCTGGTCAGGGACTAAAGTCTACAATTCATGACTTATCAGGAAGAGACTTCTTCAAACAAAGAAGCAGTCACAATTTGTACATAAGGCCCAGAGAGGTTCTCTGGCTTCCTAAGGACACACAGCTAAGAAGCTTTTGAGAACCCGGCAGGGATAAAGAAGCTACCTGCCCTGAGCCTTCAGGGCCCAGTAGCTGCTCACTAGAGGGAGACTCAGGAGCCAGGGCAGGACCATGACAGAGGCACTCACTCTGGCCCTCCCTAAAACTCAAAGTCTGTGTGGGTTTGGCTAAATGGTGAGACAGAGAGGAGGCAGAGAGACATATGCCCCAGCCCACACAGTCCTCAGGGATAAACACGGCAGGGGACAGTGCACAACTGCGGACATATGCAGCTCCCAGCGGTGGGCAGGGCAGAGCAGGACAGAGGTCCATGCTGCCCAGCAGGATCCTGAGGCTCGAAGGAGGACAGGCTGGCAGGGATTGACCAGCCTGGGTCTGAGGCAAGGCAGAGGCCTCTAGGGGTGGGGACTGTGCCCAAACCAAGACGAGCTCCCCCAACCACACCTGGTGCCCTGCCCACATTTCCTTTGGGGATTCCTGAGAAGGAACTGGGGAGCAGGCGTGGTGGAGGCACCTGGTCCAGTCTGCATACTGGGCCAGGCAGAGTGGGAGCTCAATCCCTGTTGCACCATTTCCTGCTGCTGTGCTGTTTCCGGGCCTGAGGAAGTTGCTCGGCCTCTCTGCGCCTGTCTCCTTTCTCAGCAGGATTAATTTTCCCTCCAGGTTGATGCAGTGATGCTGCACTTTGGCCATGGCACAGAGCTAATCATAGACCAGGAAGGGGTCACATGGCCAGCTGGGTGCTCTGCTGGCCAGAGCAGGGACACCCAAGCCCTCCCAGCATGTGTGCACACACGTACCCTGTACCCAGGCCATGCAGAAACAGGTGTCCGAGCAAGAGAGTTCAGTGGACAGGGACTCTGAGCTCAAGGTCACACACAGCTGAGTGGATCAGAACCACTGTCACGTGAGCAGCACCTATTCCGGGCCAAACCTGCAGAGCTGACCTGAACTGGCTAAAGCCATGCTGCACCGGACAAGGCAGCTACTCCTCCCGTTTAGGAAGGGGTGAAGGCTGCAGAGCCAGCCCCAGCCCTCCCCACACTCTCCTGGTAGCCAAGGCTTCCTTGCTTAGACACCCATTGGGCAGGCGTCCCCTGACGTGACCTTAGGGGACAGGCCCATTCCCCGTGGTGGCCAGAGCAGGCTCCAGGAACAAGGCAAATATTTACCCCTGATGGTTACCCGGACCTGATCCACAGGCTCTGCCCGCCTCCCACATTCCTGGAATATGCGTCCTCTGACCTCACTGAGCTGGGGCCCTGGCTAGGACCCACTGGGGAGGAGCCCGGCTGCTGGCCACTCACTGCCGAGGGGAACTGCAGGTGCCCTGGGTGAGCCAGGCCGGTGGGGTGGGGGCACCAGGATGAGGCCATCCCAGGGTGGCTAGGCTGAAGCTGATGCCATCCATGACGGGACTCATCAGGGGTCCTGTCACCAAGGCTGTGCTCCTGACACCTGCTACTGAGCACAGACAGCCAGAGTGAGGAACTTGGCCTGCTCCTGCCTGTGGGCTTTGGCACAGCTCCCAGGGTCACTGCCTCCAGGGCAGATCCTTTCCCCAGGGATCCAGGAGGTCCCAAATTATGGACAAGGCTGCCCCACAGGGCCCAGAGGTCTCAGTGAGAGACCCCAGCCATACCTAATGGCTCTGTGGTCCCCCTGTCCACCCTTCAACATCTAAAGTGACCATCCCCTCCCTGAATTTCCAAACCATTCTGATTGTTTCCTTCCTTCTCATGTAGTTAAAATGGGGCACCAGGTTAAATCACGGGGGCTACAAGGGCAGGGAACTTGCTGCCCTACTTCCAGACACAGTAGAATAGCGCCCCGAGGCTGGGCAGGCCTGAGAGCTCAGTGGAAGACTGGACGTCCTCTGCATCCCATCCCAAGAGCAGTGACGACAGCTGGCCTCAAGGAGCAGATAAAGCAGACACACTTGCCAGGACCACATGCCTATAATTCCAGCACTCTGGGAGGCTGAGGCAGGAGGACCATAAATTTGAGCCCAGCCTGGGCAACTTCATGAAAACATATCTTAAAATAAAAAATAAAAAAGGCTAAGGATGTAACTCAGTATGAAAGCCCTGGGTTCCATCCCTAACACCACACACAGAAAGAGAGGAAGGAAGGGAGGGAAAGGAGGCAGGCAGGCAGGCAAAGAGAGAAAAGACTCAGCAGGCTGGAAGTCTGGAGTCTGGGGAACTCTGGGTGGGGCTGCCTCAGAGCCACGAGGTGCCCGGCTGTTCCCACTTCCTCCGAGAGCAGCCTGCTGACCCTGCCCTGCAGCCTCAGAGGGCCCTGTTCCCTGACTTCCTCTCTCCAGCTGAAATCACGGCAAGGGGAGAGGGGTGGCAGGGCCAGGTGGGGGAGTGCAGGGCTGGCAGGTTGGCATCAGGGGGAGGTCACAAATTTGGGCAATGAGCAGACCTTGTGAGTCCAGGTCTCGGGCAGTCCCACCAGCACCTGTTGCTGGCCTTGCAGAGATTCTGTGTATGCAAACTTCCTGAGGCCAGAGACACCCCCGACTATGCAAACCTGGTGCTCTGTGCTGGCATCAGGGACTCAAACAGAGGGTGTTGAGAATAGGCGGGGTTCTCAGGACCATGGCCTCTAACATCTCTCATACCTGGCTGTCTCCTTAAAATGGGAGCTATAAACTAACTCCTGGTGACCTTCATTTACCTACACCCTTGGACCTTGCACAAGGACTGAGGATTGAACCCAGGGTCATCACACTGAGCTACATCCTAAGTTGTTTTTTAGATTTTTAATTATGAGACAGGCTCTGACTAAAGTTGCCTAGGATTGACCTGAATTTGCAATCTTCCCAAAATGCTGGGAGGACCAAACTGGACTTTGTTTCCTTCTTTTAGCAACTAATGACCATGACTTCTGTCTGCTAGAGGTTGAGAAAGACAAAGGTAGCAAAGTCCAGCACCCAACTGCCTGCAGTCTCCAAGGTGTCCTGAGGAAGAGAAGACAGGGGATGGACAGATGGTTTTGGAGCAGTTAGGGGCACAGGGCCAGAGGGCCGGGGTGGGGGGGTGTGCTCAGCTGGGTGCAGTAGAAGCCTTTCAGGGATGTTGGGCAGGGCCTGGGTAGGGAAGAGCTGGGCAGGAGACAGAGCTGTGAGCAGCTTCAGTGACCAGGAGCACTGCGACCATGGGGCAGGGCTACATGCAAAAGCATTGCCCTGGGTCCTGCCCAGGCCAGATGTGCCACGTTTTCAAGGACAACTTGGAGGACTATCTCCAGCAGGAGATCTGGCCAGGCCTGGAAAGTCCTCCCTCAGTCTGTGAGCACCATCCCAACCCAGGGGATGAGTTCCATCCATCCTGTGTCTCCACCGTGCTCGGATTCATGGTACCCTACCTGTGTCTTGCCACCCCTGCCTAAGCCGTGGCAGTCGCTGGGTGTGGGGCTTGCACAAGGCGGCAGGCAGGCTAGAGAGGAGGAGCCCCGAGGCCTGTGGCTGTGACACACAGCCCACTCATACTGGGAGAAGCAAGCAAGAAGGGTATCCGCTCTCCCCAGGTCTTCCCTTCCTTGTCTGCCACATCAGTCCTGTCCAATGGCCACAGCCTCCTTTCCCAGGGCCAAGGTCTTGCTCAAAAGGGAACCTGGCCTGGAGTGGCCAAATCAGAGTCCCTGGTGACTGCAGGGGATCCACCATTCCCAACACCAAAGATCTAAACTGAAGTCTGGTCTCTTGGCTCTGCCCACACTGATTGGCTCCACCCATGCTGCTAGCTCCACCCACTACTCATATGAGGAGGGTCTGTCCATCTCTCGGGTGTCCCCAGTCCCCAAATCCCTGCAGCATAAAGGGCCCTAACATAGGCTCTCAAAAAAAAAAAAAAAAAAAGTCCCTGGAGGTCCTTGGAGAGCCCTGAGCTCGAACCTGCAAAAGATGGACACAGCCCAGGAGGGACAGCGCAGGAAGCCCATGGCCAGTGTGGATTCAGGTCGGTGCTGCTACTGGAAATAGGATGAAGGAGTTGAGGGTCCAACCCTGGCCCATGAGCAAGACACTGCTTCTGTCTAGGGCTTGCTTGCCTCCTCTGAATCAGCCTGTCTCAGACCTTGATTAGCTGACATCACACCCTGAGAACATGCAGGAAGGTCACAAGGCTGAAGGGCACGGGTTCCATCAGGGCCACACACAAGCAGCACAGCACAGAGTGTTCCCAATGACCCCTTCCTGGGCCAGGGGCCAGGCCCTGGCTGTCACGTTCCCCAATCAGGCATCCCTCTGGGATTCTGCCCACATGTGGGCCCAGCCAGTCTGAAGCGGTGGCTGAGCCCCAGATGCATAAATGCCGGACAAAGGACAGCACTGTTCTTTCTGGTGGGAGGTGGCAGCTCTGAGCACAGGCTTTAATGTCACCCAGACCTGGACAGAATCCCAGTTCTGCTGCTCACAAACCCAGTGGCCTTAGCCAAGTCCCTGTGCTGCCCTCTGTCTCAGTTTCCTCAGTGGGATTGTGTGGGCAGAGAAGGTCTTACTGAGTGACAAGTGTGTAGCCCAAGCCCAACCCACAGGGAGGCCAGGTGTCAGGAGCTCTTGGTATTTACGGAGTCATCAGCTTCCACTCCAGGAGTGCCCAGGGGATCACATGAACTATGAGCGCTCACACTTCCTTCCATGGCCCACCCCAAGGCATCTCACCTTCTCGGACTCTAAGGGAGCCAATCTTCCCACCACAATCTGCTAAGGATGGAGTTCAAGTCCTGCCCTCGTCTTAGCCCACTCCCTGGGCTCCCAAAGCCTCCACATCTGCATCTCTCCCTGCGCCATGTAGGAGAAGCGGTTGTCTCCCAGGTTGCTGGGAGGAGTCCCTGAGAGGGAGGCTGGGATAAGACCAGCAATGGGCTTTGAGGAGTGAGTTCTGGGCTCTGCTCACCCTGAGTGGCCCTGCCTCCCCAGGCAGCCTGGGCCCAGTGCAGTCTGAACAGCACCCACTAAGAGCAGGTTCTGGGGCTCCCCTAGAGGTACTGAGGGCCTCCCCAGAAGTTTCCCAGTGAGCCCCTTGGGGCAGGCCTAAGATGCCCCTTCTCTCCCAAATCTGGGTCTCCCTTATTCTTTCAAGAAGAGGGTTGTTATGGTTTATATCCATATGTCCTATGTAGACTCTTGTGCTCATAGATGGGGCTTTTGAAAGTATTTGAATTGTGAGGTGCTATATAGCTAAATGCACTTAGGAAGTGGGGTCTGGTAGGAAGAGGTGGTCACTGGGGGTGTGGCCTGCAAGGTGGCTCGCCCTTCCTGGTTCCTTGTTTCACTCTCTGCTTCTGGGCCGCCCTGAGGTGAGCAGCTCTCCTCTGCCAGACCCCTCCACCACGCCTTCCTGCCTCGGAGCCAGCGGACAGCGGACTGATTGGAGCCAGCGGACAGCAGACTGATAGCATGAGCCAGGATAATCCTCTCCCACTTTAAGTTGCAGGTATTGGGTATTTTGTCCCAGCAATGAGGAAAGTGACAAAGATAGGGGGCTCTCTCAGTCCAGCAATCTGGTTGCATTCTCATGGGAGTGTCCCCCTCCCTGCCCATTCATCCTTGGGATGAGAAACTGCCTGTCTTGGCCCTAGAGGGACCTAAAAGGAAGAGCCTGAAAGGTGTCCTTTTCCTGTCTCCACAGCATCAACACTGGGCCTGCGAGTACAGGTGTGGTATGGTCAGCACGTGTCCCCAAAAGTGCATGTGTTGGAAACTTGACCCCCAAATTCATGCTGATAGTGTTTGCAAGTGGGGCCTTTGGGAGGTAATTAGGGTTAGGTAAGGTCATAAGGGTGGGATCCCCAAGGTGTCATTAGTGGCTTTCTAAGGAGGAGACCCATGCTGGCAACCTTGCCCTGCTAAGGATGGAGTTCGAGTCCTGCCCTCGGCTTAGCCCACTCCCTGGCCACATGATGCCCTCTGCCACAGGATGCAGCAGGAGATCCTCATCAAGCACAGGTCAGCGCCAGGCTCTTGAACTTCACAGCCTCCAAAGCTCTGGTCAAATAAATCTCTAGTCTTTAAAAAGTATTCAGTCTCAGGCATTTTGTTACAGCAACAGAAAATAGACCAAGACAAGGCCATGGCAGGTGTGGCATAACCCACCTTGGACCAAAGATTAAGCCTGTTGACACCTGCACAGTATTCACCACACCTGTCACAGGCCAATTTTAACAGACACTGTTTACAAACAGGATTGCATGGTCCCCAAAGCCGATTTTTCTGAGTAATGTCACCTCCATTTCACAGGTACAGAAACAGGGGCTTGGAAACATGAAGTCACTGCCCAGTTTTAGGAAGGGGCAGAGCTGGATTTAGCACAGGCTCTGGGCTCCAGAACCCACATGCTGCCTCCCTGGGGGCCTTGGACCAAAGCCTCCCAGCCTGACCTCAGGTGCTGCCCAGGGATCTGATGTAACTGAGCTGGGGTGGATAGTCACATTTTTCTGGGGAAAAAGGCACACACTTGAGGTGGGTGAGCCTGGTCCCCTGCTTATCTGTCCTAGGTTTTGACCTTTTGTAAACAGAGCCCCACCCTCCCGGCAGAGCAGTCCGTGGGCCCAGATGTGGGTGGGACAGATGAGCGGACAGCCAGGGAGGCCAGTGCAGCACACAGCCAGATGACACACAGGCCCGGCCACCCCTGACTCACTGCCACCATCCTGTGACTCCACCTAGTGCTGGCACCCCCACCCTCGCTTGTACCCCTCAGCCTACTGCCGCCTCCGAAGTCTCTCCAGCCGGGACGAGAAAGCCACAGAGGGAGGAAGGAGCAGTGGGCCCCACCCAGGCTGAGAGGGACACAGGGACACCCAGAGGAAGAGGCCAGGGGCATGGCACCAGCTCTGCCTGTGCTCCGGGTGGTGCCCCACCCACCCGCCTGTGGACAGACATGCAGGGTCTGAGTGTGTCCCGGAGACGCCTAGTCCACTGTGGGGACTGAGGCTGGCTGGGACACCTTTCCCTGCCACTTGGCTCCTCTTGACTCAGGTCACACTCCACACACATGTGGCCTCTGCCTGCCAGCTCCTTTCCCTGAAGCATTCACTCTGGTCACGCCAGTGTCTGGACTGTCACCTGCCCCTGACTGTGCCTTGATTGTGTCCTGCCTCTGCACTGTCACCCATGCCAGTCCTGCAGCCCGGAAGGTCCCCATGGTCTGACCTGAAGGAAAGGGTCACAGAGGCTCTGCTGTAGACTCCCTAACCCCAGCTGACACCCCACCCAGCACCCCAGGATATTGCTGCAAGGCCCGAGTGATGTATTAAGGCCACTGCACTGAGCTGTCACCACCCTATGGGAGGGGCTCAAGCTGCTTGGGAGCAGGGATCTTCCCATGGCGAGTGAATTCCAGGTGGCTCCTAGGCTGTCTCAGCCCACCCAATGCCACAGTCACTGAGACCCACTCCCCTCAGTGCCCTGACCCTCCTTGACCTTCCTGTGACACCCCTGGCTGTTGTCCCTAGACACAACGAGCTGGGCTGGGCACACCTGGCAGAGACAAGTGGGCCAGGGCGTAGGGAAGACCAGGAGGGAAGGCCCCTCCTGCCTTCCAACAAAGCCCACTGACTGGGTCACCATGTTCCACCTCCCACCACAGGAGCTGGGGGATGCAGCACCCTCCCAGCCTGGATGGGATGTGACAAGGGGCCTGGTGCCCTGAAGTATAAACTCATCCTGCTCCAAAATCACCACCCACAGAACACTCACAGCTGGGCAGAGTGACTACCTCTCTTCCCTGCTTCTTCCTACAGACGAAGGCTGTGGGTAAGGGACTTGCCCAAGAGTACCAGCAGCAAGTGACTAGTCCTGGACCATGATCCCAGGTCTCCAGGCCCCAGGACCAAGCCTCACTAGGGGCCCCACCTCGTCCTGTCCCAGGTCACCAGTACTTGTAGGATGAGGAGGGGCATGAGTCCCGCTCCTGCTAACAGGAGGGCTGGAAGGGCTGGGGCAGGTCAGAGGCAGGGCAGCATGACAGCCAGAGGTCGGGTTTCCTTTCTCAAGAGGGCACGGCTCCTGGCTCCCGGCGGCAGCTCCCACGGGAACGGGGGCAGGGCCAGCCTTGGGAAGCTCAGGGTGGGACGGAGGCGGTGCTGGGCAGGGTTTCCCGTTGGGGGTGGCAGCCCGCACAGAGGCTGGGTGACCTGTGTGGTGTGGTCCTGGGGACACGCCAGCCTGGATTTTGCCTCATCCCTGGCCCAGGCCCATCCTCCAGCTGGCCCTGCTTCCTGTCTCAGTGGCCTCACCCGGCCCAGGGGAGAGGGAGGACCCTCAAGGCCTCTGTAGAAACCAGTGCTCACTTCGGGCAGAGCTGTCAGGCGAGCCCGGTGTGCTCGGTGGCCTCTGGGCCTCCCAGCATTCGGTCCAAGGGATGAGGCCTTGGCCAAAGTGTCACAGGAGCTGGGCATGCACCTTTCAATGGGCAGTGGCTACACAAAGAGTGCAGAGGTTGGGAGCCAGACCAGTGAGGGGAGAGACGGAACACAGGCCCTCAGCCCCCTCCCTGCCCCTTGTGGCTCCCAGACATCTCCATTAAGGCTGCTGCCAGCAGGCAACCCGGAAAACAGGCAGGTCACAGCAAGGCGGGCTCTCAGCTGGCCTCTGTCCACCACACTCAACAGCCTTTTCTGCTTCGGCTGGCTGGGAAGCACTGCAGATGGGGGCTGGGCCACTCTTGGGAGGACTCAGGGACAGAGCAGAGCTGAGAGCCACGACCCCTCCCAAGGTCCTCCCAGGGAAGGTGAACCCTGTTTGGAGGAAGGGGACCACTTTCCAGCCAGATATATCTGCTCAGTCCTCGAGAGACTCAGAGACGTCTCCACCTCTCCTGTGGAGGAGTCCTGCCCTGATGCTGGGTTTCACCCTCTTGGATGGTGGCTGACATGGACACCACATGACAAGGTCACAAGGTTTCTGCAACAAAAGAGAACCAGGCCACCCAACAGCAAGAGAACAGGTGCTAGAGGGTTTGACAGAGGGTCTGGAAAGTAGCTGTGTCACACAAATCTGCTGAGTTAGCCAGGGCTCACCAGGCACACAGTTAGGCTCCACTTCTGTGCTCCTGCCACGGAGGCCAGGACTCCATAGCACGTTCTGGGGCACGGCAGACTGTGGCTGTACACAGGGCTTACTGTCTAGGCATGATGATGTCTCTTGGGCACTTCCTGGCAAGGAGATGCCACTCTCTCTGTCCTGGGGGTCATTCTGTGGTCAAACCCAGGGCCTGGTCTTGGCAGTCAGAGCAGGGAAGGTTTGAGAACCCAGGTAAGACAAAACCAGAACAAGGCTTTCCCTAGCCCAGGACCCTACACTTGCGCAGCCCCAAATCACAGCCTCTTGGCCGCGGCCAGCATGAAGTGCTTGCTGAGACCAGGAAAGGAAGCAGTCATATGGTGCTCAGGGTTCCTACACCTAGAAGACAAGTGCATGCGTGGAAGCACACACGTGTACACATACACACACACACACACACACACACACATGCACAGAGCCACTCACTGCAGGTAGACATGTAGTCCAGCAGGACAGGGGCTGGGCCAGCTCGGGTTTCTGAAGGACAAGGGATGGGCTGCCTTTCTTCACCCTTTACTTCGCTCTTTCTAAATGCTGGCTTTCCACTTCCTGGACACGCTGGGGACATGCAGGAGGGGAAGCAATGGGGTAGCGGGTGTGTGCACCCAGCCTGGCTGCCTCTGCCTGGTGTTTTCCTTCTGCCTTACCCGCCCCAAGACCAGATGTTGGGCAACTGTTGGGTCAGCTGCTCCCAGGGCAGAGAGAACCCAGAGCCCTGGTCTCGACCAGAGGAGCCAAGACTCAGGGAGGCACCAGCTGTCAGTGAGGTGCACCTGGGAGCTGGCTCAAGCTGGATTCCACCATGGAGAGGACAGACGGGGTGAGGAGGGGGTGTCTAGTCCCACCTCATAGGTGGGCTCTGCTTTTGGTTTCTGCATGGGGGAAAGCCTGTAGCCAGGGGCTCCAGAGCCTGGCACCCCCAGAAGGCAGGCCTGGCTGCTCTGTAGGTGCCTGTTCTGCCTCAGATCCAGAAGCCCACTGCATAGGCATTTCAGGAGGCTACAGAGAGCTAAGGTGAGGCCACAAGTTCCCGAGCAGAGGCACCTGCAGAAGCATCACGGTGTCCCTCCCACCACCCTTCCATCATGCCACTTTAGGATCAGGGACAAGGCTGCACATGGGAAGTCAGCCAACCCACAGCATCCAACCCTGGGGTCCAGGCTTTCCCCAGTACCCACTATGCAGGAGCTGTCTCCCTGCCCCCAGGCTGGCCTGAGCCCAACCCCTGCAGAGCGACGGACTGGGCTTCCCAAAGCCAGGCCTGCATTCTCAGGGTGCACAGGGCTCCCCACCTCGACGGTGGCCCCAGCCTGGAACCAAGCCAGCTCCATCTCATCCACTAGCTGCTTCTTGCTTGGGCAGGCAGCACAGTGGGGCTCCAGGGTGGAAGAGGAAAAAGAATGGGTGTGGAGGTTGAGAAAGAAGCAAACTCCAGGAAGCAGACAGAGCTGGTGAAGCCCAGCAAAACTGGGGAAGGCAAGGGACAGCCAGGAGAAGAATGAGAAACCAGGAAGAGAGAAGAGCCCTGGAGAAACAAGAGGAGGATGTGAGACAGGATGGGGGAAAGGGCTGGGGGGGGGACAGAGAGCAAGAGGAGGGACACGAAGAGGAGAGCAAAGTGGAAGGAGAGAGGAAGAAGGGAAGGAAGACCTGGAGAATGGAGGGATGGCAGGAGATAAGGCAGAGAGACAGACTGGAGGCCACGGAAGGAGGCAGAGGTCTTGGAAAACTGGGAGCGATGCCGAAAGCAGGGCCGCCCACCGCACATTAAATACCTAACAGGAGATGACAAATCAAATGGGAATTACTGCGGTAAAAACATAATTAGAAACTTGATTGAAGTTAAACAGAATTTACATAACACTGCAAATTAACTTTACATGGAAACTATTCACTGGGAAGGCATGAAAAGGCATTTCATTAGTAATCTATATTTAAACAATAGGCACAATGGAGCCCTCTGATGAAGAGCCCTGAGCCTCCCATCAGATCGGGTGCCAGGGGCTGTCAAAGGACAGGGGGTGTGTGGAGGGAGGCATAGGTGCTCCCGGCAGAAGTGGGCAGGGGCCAGGGTGGACAGGAATAGGACAGATGGGAATCTGGTGCCAGTTCTGTGTCTGACTCCGTGTGGCCTTGAGCTGGGGTCTTACCTTCTCTGGGCTTCTATTTGCGTACTTTCAAAAGTGAGGATGTGGGAGAAGCGATTTGTGTGTCTGGATGGTGAGGTCTTAAGACCACATGGGCAATGATATAGGCCACGGTAAGCCTGTGGGCTTTGGAGTCAGGCAGCCTAGTTGAAAGGACCTCTCTGTCACAATAGCTGTGGCATCACACACACCTTGTCCTCTCTGGGCCTGGTCTGCCTGTCTGATCAGTGGGAATGCATCCTGCCCCACCTGACCTCACCAAGGCAGATGAAGGAGTCCAGGAGTGCGTGGGTGGAGCCAGGTTCACAGAAACCCAGTCTAAAGGCCCAGGGTCACCTGTCTCATCTGCCTGGCAGGTAAAGTACATTACCCACAGCCACCAAGGCAACACGAGCCCTGCGCCTTCAAAGCAGCTTTTGCTGCCTTCTCTGGTCCCAGAGGCAGAGCCAGAGGGCATCTCCCCCAGCTCTGTCCCAAAGGAGCAGGTCGCAGTCTCTGCCTAGCTGCACTGATTCCCAGCCTGGAGCTGTCTTGTCAGCCTGTGCAGACTCCTATAGCCAGGCTGGACTCTGCTGCCACAGCTCCCCTGGCCTGGATGCATGACTATAAACACCCCCACCCCTCCAGTTGTGCCTCCAGAACCTGTGGTCTCTGGATTCATTTTGGCCACCTGCCCCTCTCTGCACTTCCCTGGTGGGCCCAGTGTGATGGACATCTAGGGCACTAATGGCTTCGCTAGAGGTCACTGGTACAGTACCTATCCCACCTCCCCAACTGTGACTGCCAACTCTCAGAGGGGAGGGACCCTGCCGCCGCTCTGTACACGCCACCCTGAGCCCTGTGCAGGCACAGTGAGGGAGCTCGGCCAGTGGCCCTAGTGTGCTCCTGTTGCAGGCCGAGGGGCCGGACACCAAACCCTCAGCTTGCGCTCCAGAAACCAAGAGTATGTCCTGGAGCATCCTGACCCAGAGCAGACACTGCTGAGACAGCAACTGGAAGACTGAGTTGGAGATAAGGAAGAGGCAGATACTGAAACAAACACACAAGCTCCCCCAAAAGGCAGAGGACGTCTACTGTGAGCTAGATGCTGAGACACATTCACCCGAGGGAGGAGATGGCACAGTGCTTGGATGAGTGTCGTCCACGGGTAGGCAGTGACTGAGTCCAGAGCGTCCAGACAAGAGCTCCATGTAGGAGAGGGCACATGGCCAGAGCTGCAGAGGGGTACAAAAACTCCCCAGAGGTGAGTGCAAAAGTGGACAGCCATGCTGGGTATGGTGGACCATGCCTGGAATCCCAGCACTTGGGAGGCTGAAGCAGAAGGATCACTGTGAATTCAAGGCCAGCCTAAGCTACACAGTGAGTGAAGTGCAAGGCAAGTCCAAACCACAAAGCAAGGCCCTGATTCAAAACAAACTACGAAAAACAGTGGGCAGAACCAGGGCAACAGGCTCAGTTGGGGTCAGGGGGCCAGGGAGGGCTGGACACGAGCTCACTCTCAGCCCAGCCAAACTCTTGTAGACCTCAGCACCTTTGGGGCTTGGGCTGGGGAGGAAGAAGCCCTGCTCCCCGCGCCCTCCCCACACACGCCTGGTTACTGAGGCCTCTGTGTTTCCTCTGCTCGCACCGCCTGCAGCGTCTGTCCCTGTCTGCTCGTGCATTATGCTCCTGTTGCCCCCTCTCTGCAGGGCTGCTCCTTCCCATCCTCTCCCTGTGGCCTCCTCCTGAGGGCAGTGACTCAGGTCCCTGCCACTCTGGTCCAAGCTGCCTCCACCTCCCCCTGGAGTGGTGGCAGCTTTCGGCCACCTTACGCCCCAGGCTTGCTGCCTACGTGCCAGGTCCTCATAGTGTCTGACCTCACAAACTGTCCCTTCCTAAGCACCAGCCACACAGCCTTGGGCTCTGCCCTTGACCACGAAGGCCACCCCGGCTCGCTCGCTGATGGCTGGTGGCACTCAGGTCTTATTCTGTCAGAGGGTTCCTTCGTCACCCCCTCGGAAAGCACTTCATCTTATTTGGTTGACTCTGTTCCATTCCCTGGCTTAATCCCCCCTTTTAAAACTTAGCATTAAACTGGGCATGGTAATGCATGACTTAATCCTAATTTCTCAAGAGGCTGAGGCAGGAAGATTACAAGTTTGAGGCTAGTCTGGGCAACTCAGCAAGACCTTATCTCAAAATAAAAAATGAAAAGTATAATAGCACTGGGGATATAAGAGCACTTTGAGGGGGAGTTTTTTTCTGTTTTATCTCTGCTCTATCTCCCAAACATCAGGAATTCCTAGGATAAAGAAATGAGCATGTCATGTATTCCTCCCTGCCTTCATGGCCCCTCCTTGCCCATTCCCAACCCCTCATCCAATCACAAACACCACATAGCCAAGCAACACCCCACAGGAGTGGCTGGGCTCCACTGCATGCTGTGCCTTCTCAGGGCAAGACTGGATCTGCTCTGTCTCCAAAACCAGCCCTTAGTGCAGATCATGCCTGGTCTAAGAGTCAGTGAGTGATGAATGAATGAAGTAGGAAATGGGTGGTTGGTTGGATGGATATATGGATGTACAGATGGATAGAGGGATGGATGGATAGATGGACAAATAAGTGGATGGATGGACAGGTAGGTGGTGAAGTGGGGTGACTGGATAGGTAGATGAATGAATGGATGGACAGATGAATAGATAGGTGGGTAAATGGGTGAGTGGATGGATGGATGGATGGATGGTTAGATGGTCAAATGGGTGAATGGACAGGTAGGTGGCTGAGTGGGTGAGTGGATGAATGGATGGATAGATGGATGGGTGGATGGATGGATGGATGGATGGATGGATGGATGGATGGTTAGATGGTCAAATAGGAGGGTAGATGGACAGGTAGGTGGTTGAGTGGGTGAGTGGATGGATAGATGGATGAATAAATGGTTGGGTAGATGGATAGGGTGGTTGTGAAGATGCATGAACAGTTAGAAGACTGGGTAGATACACTGGTAGGTGAATAGACAGATGATGGGTAGATGGATGGGTGAGTCCTACCACAGGCACTCAAGGAAGACTAATGACTTGAGTTTAATAGCAAGACTTCTCTGGCAAAGATAGGTCAGACCAGTGTGATGTGGTAAAAGTAAGAGTGTAGAAGGCGACAGTCGACAGAGTAAAGCCAAATGTGGCTAGAGCTTTCTGTGAGGCCCCTGGCAGCCCGTTAGCTCCCTATTCCTTGGGTGTAGATCATAACTCTTGTCCAAGGTCCCAGGGAGATGGCACAAAGGAGAGCACAGCCGCATCTGGGTGGAGCACATCTCCACCAAGTCTGCTTAGCCCATCCTCTCCTCACAAGCCCCGCCTGACCCGCTGACCTTGGGGCCACACCACATTACATCCCCAAGGGCTACATCCTTGGTGTTCTAAGTGGGCCCAGCAGCTAGTGTGGCTTAACTCAAGGATCAGTCACCCCTCCTGATTCACAGGCCCCTTGAGACTGGGAGGGAGGAGAGGAATAACATCCATGCCCATTTTAGAGACAGATAAGCAGAAGCTCAGTGTGTCTTTAGCAGGACAGACACCACAAAAGAGCTACAGGAGCCCTGCAGCCAGGTCAAGGAAGGCTGGGAGAAAGGCGATGGCCCTCAGCTCTGGTCCGCCTTGTCACTGCCCAACCTTGCCCTGCCCAGGGCTCAGGAGGGATGGCAGCATGGTGGTGTTACCTTTCTGGGTCAGCAGCTTGGGGACAGGCAGCAGCAACTCTCCTCACACCCCTTGCAGCATGTCTCTGACCCTCAGTGGGGCCCTCAGTGTCCTCCTGGGGACACAGAGGAGAGACAGACACGCTGAGCAGCCAGGGACATAGGCAGCCGCCCACTCCCTCCCAGCCCTGCCCTCACTGCTGAGTTATCTCAGTGGCCTCTGGGCCCCTTCAGCACGCCCAGGATGCCTGATTTATCACAACCACTGCATCCTCCCCACCCTCCCACACACCAAAGAGCAGGCTCACTTCTCCCAGTGGGATTTTTAAAAAATGTATGTACATCTAACTTGTTTCTTCTGGAGCTCAGGGATTTTGGTTATCTTTTTCTTCTTGGTAAGAGCTGTAGAAAGCCATTGCCTTCCTGTGTGGTCCCCAGGCAGGGTGACAGAGAGAATTTGTTGGAGTATTTTTAGCAAGATACACAAAGCCCTTGCTTGGTCACCTCTCTGTGTCATGTCTGGCTTTGGAGAATTATCTTACATGGCTGGGCATTGCCTGACCATTGCCTGTCCTTCCAGTAGCCACTTCCAACGCCACTCTCTGACCCCTGCCTGGATCCCTATGTCATTATGAATTGCTTACCAGGTCTCTGGCTGACAAAAATTTGGCAACATGTTACCAGTCCTTTTCCTCCTGTTTTGCCTACAAGTAGTGGAGGTGGTGGAACAGAAACAGGAGAAAGCAAGACAAGTCCAATGATCAGTGACTTTCTGTCCCAAACTTATAGCCTTCTCCTGTGTCCTTCATGATTCTTGGTTGGAAATGAGGCCTAGAAGGAAGATGACTCAATTAAAATGCACCTTGACTTAGGCTCCTTTTTTTAAGCTCCAAAAAAAATCTGGCCTTGTCCAAAGCAATCATGGCCATGAAATAACTGGTTTGATATGCTAGTTATGTATTTCTAATACACCTTCATAAATAGATAATTCACGGGATAAAGGGCTGTGTTCTTTTCAGTATTACCCAATTCTAGAGTCTTGTCAGAGATGGATGAAGTTTCCCAGGTCAAATTCTGGCAAATTTGCCATGGTGCAGGAGCCATCTCAGTGGATACAAGAAGAAAGAAGTGTAGAAGAGAGCCAGAGAGCTGACAGGAACCAGTGCCAAGGAGAGGGGCTAAAGGCCTGGTGTGCTGGATGCTTCCCCACACTGGGCCAGACCAAGCCTATCCCACACTTGAATTTTCTGTGAGAATCTGGGTGGATATGCAGAAGGCCTCCTAGGGTAGTGTGTCCCAAAGGGGGGCTGCAACCCAAAGGCCCAGGGCCCCAAGATGGTGTCTTTTCCCAGCATGCCCCAGGGCCTCTGATTCTCTGCTGCCCCTAATCCCACAACCTATACTCTTAGGCCTTAATTTTGCGGGCTCTGGGGACTGCTGCAAGCCCTCGCTGGGCCTCAGTCTCCCTGTGTGTACTGTGGGGGCAGACCCTGGAGATCTTGACGTCCACAGGCCTTGCCCCTCGCAGCTGCTCTCTATCCTACCCTGTTCTGCTGCAGGCTGAAGACCCCAGCTGGGCTCCTGGCTGGCCTCCTCTCCGGCTTAGAACAGGATGTGGTGTGAGGAGGGGACCGGAGTGTGGGGTCGGGTGGGGAGTGGCCTCAGGACGGGACTTCCTGAAGCCAGATCGGTTTACCACAGTCAGTTGGGCCCAGGATCGCACAGCTGTGAGTTATAAATGTCCCTGTCAGAGCCAGGGCTGAGAGGCCCTGCTGCTGGGGAGGCACAGAGGGTCCCTGGCACCCATCCTGGAGGCCTCCCTGGCCATTGTCTGTCTTCTTGGTGGTTCCTGCCAACTGCCAGTCCTGTGACCCTTGGCCTTGCCTCACTCCTCTCTAAAATGCACTGACGATGGGGTCTGATGCCACCTCCCTGCCCACTCTTTGCCCCTCCAGGTGCAAAACTTGTGGTTCCCATGACCATGAGAGCCCCCAGAGAGCAAGGCACGCTTCGAGCTAGCCTGCACAAACTCTGGGCTTGGCACTCTGCCAGTGCCCCCATGACGGCCGCAGGGGCAACTGCTCCAAATCTGCAACCTGCTTCCCATGGCCCCAACTGCCCCCCAGGCCACCCACCAGGTGCTGAGAAAGGGGCGGGTCCCAGCTAGTGTGCAGGGGACTCAGTGTGGAAATCGGGGCTGCAGGAGACCTTCCCAAGCCCCACTCTCCCAATGCCCCATCTCTCGGGCTCCTGCAGTGCAGGATAGCAGGAGGCCAGCTGTACTGAGCAAGGCTGTCCTGGGCTGAGACATTAGGTCACTCTGACCCCAGGCCAGGACCACCTTCCTGTTGGGGCCACCAAGGTGGGTGGCACAGAGCCAGCCACAGGAGCACCACAACCAAAGCAGATTGTGGTCCAAGTTTACAGGGACTAAAGCCTCTCTGGTTTGGCTTGTTTGGTTTTGTTTTATTTTGTTTTATTTTGTTTTGGAGAGGGAGCTTCTCTTTTTAAAAACATATAGAATTACAACAATGTATTCAGACTCAGAAATCACAGAAAATTCCCGGAGTCTTAGGGATCCAGGCACCTTTCTCACGAAGCCTCGAGATGCTTACAGTGACATATTCCTGGTCCCGCTCCACACCTTACCCTCAGAACACTTAACAGCTCCCAGTTACTCTGGGCCTTTCACCCGGCTACGTGAGCCGCCAGGGAGTCCCCGTCTGGCCACAATGGCAGTGATGAAACTAGTGATGATAATGACACCTAAATTAAAGACCTGTAGCTAAGTACTTGGTGTGACTTAATTCATTTAATATCCCCACAACCTAGAAGGCAGGTACGATACTAATTTAACTGAAGAGGAAACAGAAAGATTAAGAAACCAGCTCCAGGTCACACAGCCAGGACATAAACCTAGACAGCCTTCCAATGCACTGGCACTTCCCAACCCTTCTGCCCTGCCTGGAGGGGCTGGATGGTTTCGGCTCCAGGAGAGACTCCAATAGTAGCAGCAACTGCTCAGTAAACCGCTCTGCTGAAACCGTTCATTCATCCCACACAAAGGCTCCCGGCATCCCCAGGCACCAAGATCCCAGCGGTAAAGGGGCCTCTTGCTTGCCTCCCCATGCCCAGGGCACCCTGGATCCTCTTCCTGGTCCTCAGTCTTGGCCGCCACAGGGCTAGTGGCATGAGCACCTTGCAATATGCCAACTGTGGGAGGCCAAGAGGCCCTGGCTCAGAATCTGGCTCACTAGGGCTACAGGGGACAATGTGGCTCTGGGCAGCTGTGGGCAGCGCTAGGCGCCACCTCCCCAGCCCCAGAGCCTCGGCAACCTCTAGCTTCAACCCTGAACTCATATGGACTTTGTCAAAGCCATTCTGCCCTCTGTTGAGGACCGGCCACTGTGCCCCACCCTGAGTGATAGGGGAGGGCAAATGACCCCTCTCTAGGGGACTGCATCACATCACCTGCAGAGCCCCAGGAATGTCTGCTGGCTCACAGGATAGAGCCACAGTGGCCGGCAGGCCAGGGGCCAGCCGAATGCTGCCTGGGTAGCTCCCTGTGTCCCCTGATCTGGCGTCACCCTCTGGCTCTTCACTATGTCCCCACATCAGTTCCAAGACACTGGAAGCACCTCTGTGCTCCACATTCATTATTTATGCATCTGTATTTAAATCACTTCACACCAATCACTGTCTTTGTACATAGCGGCATCTTCAGCAACAGTATCTGTAAAATCATGGGTTTGATGGAATAATTATATGTTTTTTTCCTAATCCACACGAAAATAAATACAGAATGCTAAAATGCGAAATTCAGACCCTGGCACACGTCACGGCATCCCACAGTGTACAGATGCACACTGGCTGTGGTGAGGCCCGGGCCAGGCAGCTAAAGAGAGCCTGCGACCAGGGCTGCGTGGAGAAGTTGGTGGGGTCCCACAGGCTCAGACCAGCCCCTCTTTAGACTGGAGTGGGGGTCGCCACCTGCAAAGTCTCTCAAGACAGGCTTGCTGAAGGTGCTAAGCCCCTCTGGACCTCAGTTCCTCCATGAGAACAGAAACAATGTAGGATCTGCAAGTTTCTCCCACCTCTGCCAGTCAGACAGTAGTCCCCAAAACTCTAGGGGAACCTGAAGCTCCTGGTGTCCTCTGGGCCTCAGACAGGCCTCTGACCATGAGTGATTCCAACTCCTCCCCTTCTACCCGGTCAGAGGCCTCGGGTGGCATCTGGTGCCGAGGGGAGTCAGGGCCATCCTGTGTGACAGCTATAAAATTAGATAATCAGCTAATCACCAGCAAATTAGCATCCCATCTTTACATAGAACAAATATAGTATTTACGTAAAAGTTGTTAGGAGTTTCTCTCTTTTTAATTAGCAGAAATAAATGCAAAATGAATGGTAATTAGGCAGCTGATGGATTCGGTAGTACAATTATGCCTGCAGCAGCGCCCTGGTCCTTAAACACTGCGCTCCCAGGAATCAGAGGATCCTGTTTATGTAATTTATTTATAAAACAAAGTTAACGGGAACAGAGGGGCAAGGACTGGGCTGCTGCAGAGGAGTCCTGGCTGCAGGGCTCGGGCACTGGGAGGCTGCTCTGTGTTGAGCTGCAGGTCTATTTCAGGTTCCGCATGTGTCTCTGGGGGCTGGGACCCAGCCTCCCTGGCAGGAAGTAGGCTGGACTGGGGTGAGGGGCTGGGAGCAGCTGTCTCACCCCTGGTCTGTCTTTTTCTCTCGCCTGGTCCCCACCTCTCGCTCCTCTGCTGGCTATAGATCCTCACCAAGGACTCCCTAAGCCCCGCCTCAAAACACAGAGCTCCTGGAACTCAAGGGAAACTAGATTCAGGAATAATACACGAAACACAGGGGACATATGTTCTGGAATGGCACAGCACCCAGTGCAGTGAGAGCCTCGTCTAAGAGATACAAGTTGGGTTTTGAAGAATGGGTAGGAGTTTTTGGAGAGGGCAGCATGCAGCATGTGAAAAGGCAGGGAGGTGGACAGCGTAGTGTGACTGCACTTAGGAGCGCACTGGAAGTGGAGGCTGGACAGATAAGCAGCATCTCGGGTGCCAAACTAAGGATCTGGGCTCCATCCCAGTAGACAGAATGATCTGAACAGAGGCCATGGGGAGTCCCTGCCCAACCACTGTCTGCTTAGTTCCCCTCCCCCACCCAAGCGGAGAGAGGGCCAGGTGGACAGGCCATTAGAGGCAGCTGGCCCGCCATCAGAGCAGCAGGGCAGGAGGCTAACCTGATTACAGGCCGGGAGGTCTGTCTGCAGGGAGGGGGAGGCAGAGCCTGAGAGCCCGGGAAAAGGGCATGCCAGGCCACACTTGGGTCACCCCAGGGACGCACCTATCTTTCCTAGCAGAGTCCCCTGCCCTGTCCCCCTCGCTTGACGGCTGGAGGCTCTGCCAAGCCTGAGGGAGGGGAGCCAGTGAGGCTCCAGGGGCTGTGTCCCCTCCCAGAGTCCACTGCTTTTTGTGTGGTGACCTTGAAGCACCACTCCTACCTCTGGGCCGCGGTGATGTCTCCAAAACAAAGGCCTGCACTGGCCTGGCAGAGGGCTATCATGGGTCGCTAGCAAGGGAACTGAGGCAGGGCTGGGGCTCTCCAGTTTGCCACGGTCCTTATCTCTCCTTCCTGCCCCCCTACCAACCTCCCAACCCAGTTCACAGGCTCTGGGGGTAACTGAGACCTGGGAAGGACCCACCACAGGGTCCTAACAGTAGACAGCTGTGACTTCGGCTAGTGGGGACAAAGGTCAGCAGTCACTTTGTGCACTCGAGGAGGATTGCTGGTTGGCTATGACACCCCTCTGTGTACCTCTTTCTAAACTGGGAATGATAGCTGTCCACAGGGCCACAGGGTCACTAAATAGCTCAGAGAAACCAGTACACGTGGCAGCCATGGAGAATCCCAGCGTTCAGTGTGGTTTGCTAGTTAGAACTCTGCTGGTTCTAAAGGATTGCCCCAAGGGACAATGTCACATTCCCCAGCCAGTATGGCTCTCAAACCTCGGGTATCTTCAAGGTTTAAAACAGCAGCGCTCCAATGCATTTCAACCTGGCAGCCCAGAGGGTGTAGGGTCAGTACCTGGGCTGCTGGGTGTCACTTGGAGGTATCCCAGGCCCCTAAAGGAAGACGAGATTACATTGCACATTTCTCAGCTCTGTAAGTCTTGCTCCTGCTTTGGGCCAAAATCAATCAAAATCCCTGCTGTGACTGCCTCACTGGTGTGCAGGAGACCAACCCTCACAATGAAGCCTCAATTGTGACTCACACGCCGTTAGGTCCCCAACTACAAGCCGCAGAAGCAGGTTTGGGGTGGAGTGACGCCCAGAGCAGGGTCAGAGGGTGCAGCCCTCCTCATCAGCTGGCTTTGGGGCTTTGAGAAATCAATGGATCTGTGCTGCAAACACATCATTAGGACAGGAAAAACTGCAATGGAATTGATTTGTTTAAATATAAGAACGCAACTTCACAGAAAACCATGGAGGCAGAGAAATGTTCGGAGCAAACAAAACCCACAACAAGGGAGCTCAGAGGATGCTCAGGAACCAGATCTGGGCCCCTTCAGTGCCAGGGCCACCACCTGGGTGGGTGACCATGTCCCCTGGCACAGAGGGGGCTCAGATATACCCTCAGCAACCTGGGCGGTTGCTGCTGTGTTGCTCTGGGAGGTGACTCCGTCTCAGCTGTGCTCCAGGTACCTGGGGTAATGGGGACAGGAATGAATTCTGGTCCCAGCCCCAAAGGCACTGGGTGGGGTGGGAGGGACAAGACAGTAATGAGGGGCCAGGAGGTATGAGCTTGCTGGGGTCCCTGAAGCTGAGGGAGGGAGTCAGGGCAGGACGAAGGTCAGGGACAGGGATGGAAGGGGCCCCTTAGAACAAGGAAGAGCCCATTTGGAAGATGGCCCTCATCTTGTGGACGTGGCATGTGCCTGTCCTCTGGATGATGATGACCAGTGAGGGCTGACGCTACTGACCTTTCCACCGTCTAAGTCCCTGCAGACACTTCGCTCAGTCACGTCATTGAATCCCACCACCCTGTGCAGAGGCGACCATTTCCCTCCTTTCACACACAGTGCCACTGAAGCTCAGAAAGGTTTCAGTGACTGCCCAAGGTCACACAGCAGTTCAAGGAGACGTCTGAGAAGGGCATGAAATGGGCAGCCACCAGGCATCCTGGAACTACACAGAGTGGGACCTCATGCGGGTGCCCCTAATCCTAAGGACCTCAGAGCAAGGGCACAGGTTGGCTGCCTTACGAAGCTCATGAGAGACCCTAATGGCACAAGTGAGTGGCAGTGCGAGCAGGCAGGGCAGCAAGGGTAATTCACATGCAGGTCACAGCAAGGCCCGATGGCTGGCAGGGGTGAGCTGGGGACGGAGACCTGCACCCAGAGACACCCAGAGACAGAGAAAAGATCCAATCCTCACAGGATGTGAGGGTGACAGACGGATCCTGACTGTCTCCCCCAGCCCTCATGGGGCTTGGACACTCAGCTAGGCGGAACAGGGGGAGAACCTGCCACAATACGACCAGCCCAGGACCTTTAAGCACCGGCCCCTCTCTCGGCAACCCTGATGGTGGGGTGCTGCACCACTGTCCCTCTGCTCTGTACCCCCGCTGACCTTTCTCTTTTGTCAGTAGCACCCCCCATCAATGCACCAGAAGGGCCAGGGCAATCTCTCCCTGCTGCCCTGTCAGCTAGGGCTGGGGGCGGGGCTCCCTCTGCTCTGCTTTCAAGGAAGAGGTTCTCAGACTTCTCAAGAGCTGGGAGCCAGCTGCCACAGCCCTCGTAGAAACAGGGAGACTGAGGCCAGGTGAAGGGCAGCCCAGCAGCTTGTGGCCAACTTCAGGGCCGTGCTGGACATAGAGAGCCCACAGGGCATGACCCAGACCCAGCCAGCTGGAGGGAGGGAGGAAGGAGAAGAGGAAATTGGAGAGGAGACAGAGCCAAGGCTACAGGATGGGCAAGGATGATGGGGTGGCAGAGGGGCCTGCATGAGGCAGGTGGAAGCAGAGCCCAGATCACCGCTGCAAGCCCTCGAGCCAAGGAGGGGATCCTGCAGCCTTGGGCCCAAGGCCAGGGCGCTCAGACGGCACATGCATGATCGTCATCCTGGTTTACCTGGGAGAGTGAAGCTTCCAGGATTCGCAGTTCTTGTGCTAAAACTGGCCGGTTCTGATTTCTGATTTCCTGTTCAGCACTTTCAGACTCTATGTGATCTCTGTGACTCAGTTTCTTCCTCTGGAATGCAAAGCTCATATATGTCTGGTCCAAGGAGGACTGAATTTGATGACGTTGGCAAAGTGCACAGCATGTGACGCGGATCACTCAGCGTGTGGCAGGTGGCTGTTGTCATCACCACAGCTGTGTGACAATTCTCACTTCTCTGAGGACCAGCTAGCATGTACCATATTTGCCAGTACCAGGCCCTTCCTAAGACCGGACACATGTTGCTAATTTAGCCCTCATGATACTGCCAGCATAGCAACCATCATCACCCGTGTTTCCAGGTGAGGAGATCGAGGGAGGCAGAGGCTATGGCACAAGCCCAGCCTCAACAGCTAGCAAGTCCTAAGCCGGAAAACCACTTCTGTTTCCATTGGGCACACCCCAAAGTCAGCCAGCCACTGGAGGAAGGCCAGCATCCAGAGACTTCAGGTCACACTGACCCTGGGCAAGAACTGGCCAGACTCAGGCTGGCAGGCTTGGTGGGGACTCTAGGGTTCCCAAAAAATGGACAAGTGTGATTTGGGGGAGACTGAGTCACCAATCCTTAGCCTGAGTCTTGAAGACCTTCCTTTTCTAGCCCAAATGCATGGATCTAATTAGGTTCCCATGGAAAGGGACACCCCAAGGCGGCAGACACCTGACTCCATTCATTCCTGCCATACTTCTCGGTTGGGTGGTGATGCCCATGCCAGAGATGACAAATAAGAAAGGGGCAAAGGTGACACAGTGTCCAGCTCCAGATCTGGGCTCATCTTGGTGGCTTAGGCGCAGTGCAGCATGGGAGGAGCGCAGCCCTTCCCCAGATCCTGGCAGGGCAGGGGGCGCTCACAGCTCAGGGAAGGGGTCTGAGTGCCTAGAGGAGGAGGCCATCCTGGGCACAAACCAGCCCAGAGAAGAGGAAGAGAGAGGAGAGGTGTAGGCAGGGCCTTGTCGTTGCCCAGATCCTTGGGAGAGGCAGGCCCTACGGCCCCTCTTCACAAGCAGCCCCTGCCCCAGCCCCCAGGAAGCCTCAGCTCTGGAAACTATAGACACAGCAAGCAATTAGCTTCCAGCACCCAGGAAAAAGGTCGCCGAGGCTGGCAGGCAGGCGCTGGCTGGGCAGGGGCCCTGGGAAGTTGGACCTGGTTATTTTTAGTATCTTGATTCAAGAGGGAGAAGCCCTCCTCCCCACCAGGTAAATGTCAGCGCCACTGCAGACCTGGCCAATTAAAGCAGCTGGAGCCCCAGAGGGAAGACAGTGCCAGGGGCCCCCACCTCCTGCTCACCCCCAGCAGCTCCAGCCAGCGGCCTCCTCCTAGGCACACCTGTGCGGTAGCCCTGGACAGGAAGCTTTGGTCTGGTGCCAGAGGAGTCTGACCAGTCCCTGGCTTCAGTCTTGGCTTGGCTGTGTGACCCTAGCCAACTGTCACACCGTCTCTGACTCTAGTGTGTCCCATTGGAGTGGGGTCCCCCTCTGCCCCCCTTGATATCAGGAGAGCGCTGTAGGTCTGAGATTATGAAGAAACTCTGAGTTCAGGGAGATCAGCTACCTCTGGCCTTGGGGCAGCTGCTGTAGCAGCTCAGAAACAAATTCTGTGCTTCCTGAGCAGGAACCTGGGCAGCCTAGGCCGGCTTCTGGGCACACTGCTGGCAGAACCTGTGCCCTGGTGCATGGAGTCCAGGAGCCAATGGCCATGCTCTGCTGATAGGAGAGGAGTGCAGGGAGGCCATTTCAGGTCACTGGAGGCTCAGCAAACACTCGGGACAGGTCCAGGAAGGCACTGGGCAAAGGCTGCAGGCCTGGCAGTGGCGTGGAGGCTGAACAGGACACTGTACCTGCACCTGGGCCTGCACCCTAGCTGTGGGGAGCCACCCCTGTCCCATTCCATCCCTCACAGAAAGGCTAGGTCCTGGCTCAAGGTGGCTCTCTACCAGGCTGGTGGGGACCCCAGCCTAGTCAGGGCTCTCAAGGCGACCCTCGCCAGCCAGCCAGAGAAGGCCTCAGCCTTTGACCCTAGCATTGGCTCACACCTGTCCAACAGCAGACCCTCCCACCAAAGTGATGCCCTGCTGTGGCTCCGGTGCCTGTAGCTCAGAGAGATCTGAGGGAAACTGAGGCAGAGAAGTAGGGCAGCGATCTGCTCAGGGACATTTGGTATAGTAGAAATAAGGTAGAAATTTCTTTTCTTCTGGCATCGTTTGGCCTCCAGGGGGGCATCTCCAACCTCCTGTCCTTCACAGCCTCACTATGTAGCTGGCTGCTCTGCCCTCAGTCTGGCTGGTACCCCGGCTTAAGGGCTGAGGTTCAGCTCACTGTTGAGCTCATTCTTCAAGAGCCAGTTGTAGCCTCACCTCCTCCAAAAAGGCCTTACTGAGCCCCCGTCCTCAGAGGCCCCGGTCCCTTGTGCCAGGTAGCGTGGATGTTATCATGTGGCCATCATGTGACCACAGTCTGCTTAGCCTGGCCAAGGGAGCCAAGGGACTTAGGTGGCCCTTGACTTCCCGAGTCAACTCTCCTTCCTGTAAACTCTCAGGCCTGCACCTGATGTATAGTCAGTCCTTGACCCCTGGGTTTGCAACTTAAGGGCTGACTGTACAGTGATCTTCATGCCTCAGCCTCTCAAATGCTAGGATCAGGCTTGTACCACCACCCTCTGCTGTCTGGGTAAAGGAAGGGAGGGACAGAACTCAAAACCCACAGGGGATTACAGCTATGTTAGAAGTGCACAGATTCCTCCTTGCAGCCCACCTGACAATTGCTCCTCTGGGATGAAGCCACTGAGGCTGTGGACCCGGAAACCCTAGGAGTGGGTAAGGTGGTCCCCTACCCCAAGTGGTGGCTCCTAGGCTATAGAAAGGCAACTTCGGAGCTCAGAAGGCACAGAGTGAGCTGACCTCAGCGAGAGGGAGAATTGCAGGTTCTGACACCCACAGAACTCTCAGTAGCTCCCACGCCAACACAAGCCATCATACACAATCAGGGCATATCTCCTGGGCCTGCCATGATGATGCCATGTGTCCCTACGTAGGTCTCTAGGACTCTCTGATCCTGTCTTGTCACTAAGCAAACTGCTGAGGTAAAATCCCCCTGAGAGGAGGAGGATGGCACACGAGCTGATGGTGGCACGAGATGCTGGCACCTGGCTCCCTCCTGCTGGGACAGAACCCAGCACTGAGCCATCAGGGCTGCTGACATCCTGGTGGTGCCTGGAGGTCTGGCCACCTGAGCAGAGGGGCTCACTGCACCCTGCCTGGCCTGTAGGCCGAGGTGAGTCCTCCCAGCACTCACATGGCTTCCCCCACTCTCCTCTCTGCAGCATCCAGGCCTGGTTCTGTGCTCAGCCTTTAAGGCCCTTGGGAGCTAAGTTCAAGACCCCAGGGAGCCCCCAGGAATGCATCTGCCTCCCCCTTGCAAGGTGCTTCGCTGCCATTCCCTGGAACTCTGTGACCTTGGCCTAGTGGGGCTGGGCTCTCTCCCTGCCTCAGTGGCCATTAGCTTCAGATATCTCACGCCAGCTGATGGGTGAAGGGGTCACCAGCGGCACACCAGGGCCTATGCTAGGCAGTCTGACACCACAGGGAAAAGTCAACCGACAAAACTGGGCCCAACTCCACGCCACGAACAGCTCTGAGACCCTGGCTAGGTGCCTTGACCGCTCTGTTCTGAGTTTCCACACCTGTACAATAAGTTAATCCCAGCGTCAGTGAGTTGTCCCCGTCCTTAAAGAATGTACTTTGTGACTACCTAACTTGTGCCAACAACTGGCTCTACAGATGAACAAATAGCAGCTCAAAGAGACTCAGCAACTTACTTAAGGTCACATAGCAGGTCTGTGGTGACACAAAAGGCCAGTTCTGGGCCTGCCCGGATGATCTGCCCTGGGCAGGAATGAGTAGCAGGCCTCAGACTATTTCCAGCCCCAGGCTGGAGAGGGGTGACAGGGTGGACAGGGGGCGGGCTGTGCATTCTCAGCTGGCCTGCAGACTGACAGGCTCGCCACATGCATGTGCCTGGAATCCAGGTCCTGCGCACCCACGGCTGGGCGGGGCAGGGTGTCGGGCACTGACCCCAGCACCCGGATCTTTGCAACGGGCCCTCACCACTCCACAACCTGGAAGCACTCCCTGACAGCTACTGGTTTAAGGGCAGGCTGCAGTGCAGAGCCAGCCCCTGAGACTGTCCCAGAGCTCAGCAGTGGCTGGGTCATCTCCTGGGCACCCCAGATGTACCCCAATCCAGCCCTGATCTCCTAAGTCTTTTCCTAAGCCCACACAACCATACATCTCTCCAGGACCTCTGCCCAGGTACCCACAGCCTGCGGTCAGCCACTGCATGCACCTCCATCTGTGACCACCAGCAGTACTTTCTTTGCAAAGAAGTTAAATCAAAATCTGAATCCACAAAGAAAGGAGGGGCAGCACTGGATGAAGCCCAGATAGAGCCTGTACCCTTAATCACGGCAGTGTCCTCTCATTTACCCATCTAGTGTCTAAATCTTTTTTTTTTAAGGTTTCACTATGTAGCACAGGCTGAACTCACTCTACGGCACCAGTTGGCCTTGCACTTGTGCCAATCCTCCTGCCTCGGCCTCCTGAGTGCTAGGATTACAGGCCTATGTCACCACCTGGTCAGACAGAGTCTTTCATAAAGAACAGCTTGTCTCACCCAGATGTGATGCCCTCTCCTCCGTGCCCATCAGGCTGCCAGCCCTCTAGCCCCCATCTGGCCTGGTAAATTTGGAAAAGAACAAAACGCCAGGCCACTGAGGAGGCACAGAGCTGGCAGGCGGACAGGGACAGGTGGGGAGGCTGGAACATAAGCAAAGTCTATCCCTACCTGTCCCTAACATGCCTGGGCTACTGGGCTAGGACTGACCCTCGACAACCTTAGGGGCTTTTTGGGGGACTTCTCCCACTTGAAGGCTCTCACAGAAAAGAAACAGGGGAACAAATCTTGGGGCACAGTGTGGTTCAGCAGTAATAATTCTGGCCTTGCCATATCTTGGTTGTGAGATTCAGCCTCTCTGTGCCTCAGCCTCCTTATCTATGAGGTAGGCACCCTGCCACCTGATCTCAAGGGAGATCGCTGGGCTGAAGAGCACAAATGCAGACAACCTGTGGCCCAGCTCTGAGCCACACTTCCAGGTAGGTGGCCTTGGGAACCTCCCCAAACTCATGTGCCTGTTTCCCCACTTGGAATGGTTCATTAAGATCTCCCTCTTTTGGGGGGGGAATTCAGGGAATTTGTAAGCAACATGGCAGCCTGAAGGGTCAGGTGTTCCAAAGGTGGGTGTCACGGAGCCTCAAGGAATCAACCAGGGTGGTGCAGGGGGAAGGGATGACACATTCCTCCCACACACACACTTGGGGAGGTAGTGGGATGCCAGGCCCCAGAGGCCTGAATGGAGTCTCCAGAGGACTTAGCGCAGGGGTGGAGCCTCTGACACCCATGGCAGCCCCCACAGCACCCTTCACCCATGACCCATATTTCATAAGAAGAACAGCTCAAGGGCCCCAGAAATGTCCTGGGAAGCTCCCCGGAGTCTCCAGAAGAGAAGCCAGGGCCGGAGGAAGCAAGGCAGTATGCATAGCTGGTCACATGACCACCCTCAGAAGTACCCACAGAGCTATCTATGGCTTGGGTTGGGCCCAGAGCTGCCTGGGATCCTGGGGGCTGCTGGAAGCTGCAGATGACGAGCCTCAACCTGAATGTATGTGTGTCTGTGTGCACACATGTGACCTGCACGAGTGACATCTGTGCATATATGTATGCAATGGAGCATGCGTTTGCATGTCTGTGCACATGTGACCAATCACATACGTGTCTGTACGTCTGGGAATCCTTACTGTGTGTGGCATGGCTATGCCTGTGTGTTAGAGGTCTCAGGATACACAGGTGAGGATGTACCTGTGTGTCTAGACTATTTTTTTTTGTTTGCTTTTTTGAGACAGGTCTTGATGTGCATTCCAGGCTGGCCTTGAACTTCCTATGTAGCCCACGCTGGCCTCAGAATGTAACAATGCTGGGATTACAGGTGTGGGCCACCACACCCAGCTACGTATCTAGATTTTAAATGAGGGCATCAGGCTACCATGTCAATACAGTGCCACCCAACTCATCTTTCCCATGAAAACCTCAGCCCTCTCAGACACTTTTTGGGCTAAGACCTGCCTCACTTCCTCCGAGAAGCCCTCCTGGATCCCAGATCACCAGCCCCCTAAGAATTCCAGCATTAGCCCCTGCACATCCTGGCACCAGCCAGCTGCAAATCCATCAGGTTCCTTTCCTGCCTCCTGGGCCTGAGCTCTGCAGCTTTCCCTGGGGGCTAGCAAACAGCCCACCAGTGCCCCTGCTTCCAGTGGCCCTCTCTGGCAGTCACAGGATCCAGCTCAAGCACACCTTCAAGAGCACTGCCTGTCTTAGAAGCCTCGATGGCTCCTTACTACTCCTGGGGTCCAATGTCCAGCCTGGCATTTGTGACCAATCAATCCTTTGCCAACTCTTCTATCGGTCAGGCTTCTCCACATGCCCACTGTGCCTGCACTGTTCCTCACTTCGGGGTCACCTCCCCAGAATTCTCCGCTTTAGAGGAGCCACCCACTCCTTCACAGGCCTTTTGGTACCTGGTACAGGGCCCAGCATGCACCAAGTGCTTAAAACACACTCAGGAAACCCAGGGGGACCCTGTGTGCCGCCTCTGCAGAAGCTGGAAGCCAGACCTGGCAGAAGCCCCATCACAATCACCCAAGTCGTGTGCCAGACCAACCAGCAGCTGCTGTGCCTTGTGGGAAAGGTCCCTCCTTTGCATTGGGACCAAACACTCATGATCACCCCTGTCCCCATCCTTCAGGAGGAGCTGAGGAGGGGGAAAGGCTATGCCAGAGCAGGGTGTTCAGGGTGCAGGCTAGTGCATGAGGGCACCCAGACCTGGACTCCAGCCCCAGGCCTGGCCAGCTGTGAGAGCTCGGGGAAATCACCTCTCAACACAGAACCTTAGTTCTGTCACCCACGCTGTAGTGATAAGTATAGCTACTAAATCCTCAAGTGATTAGGAAGAGGGGTGCTAACTATGCAGTACTTAGTATAGTACTCAGTGAATGCCTGTAATGTTAGAGGATCTTGTATTTGAGACACAGTCTTAAAATCAGTAGTTTAGGCCAGCCTTGAATCCACTATGGAGCCCAGACAATCCTGCCTCAGCCTCCTGAGTGCTGAGGTTACAGGTGTGCACCACCATGTCTGGCAGGGTGTCATATTGTCATTATTATCACTAATATTACTTCTATGTTCTCCATGAGAAAGCCAAGGTCCTCAGCAGAAGGATGGGCTCCCCCAAACTGCACTGGGAGTTGTACAGAATAAAACAAGGAGCCAAGTTCCAGGCCAGGGCACAAGCCCTCCAGTGTCCCACCCAGAAGGCGAAGGAAGAAGCGCAAACTGCAGAAGGAGTCTGCCACCCAGCTGGCAGACACACACTGCAGGACAAGCGCTGACCCCTACCTGTTGAGATTCTGGGGGCCAAGCAGGACTCAGGCTGCTGAGGTGTCCCAGAAGGCAGATGGCCCCAGTCCCGCTATATCCGAGCACAGCTGCTGCAGGCCCTGGGGGAGAGAGGAAAGGAGAGGAGATCATGAGTTCCAGCTCAGACCCCTTCCCCTCCACGGACCTCCAGGTGCCACCGGCCTGGGTTTCTCCAGCCATCTGGACAATGGAGCTGGCCCACCCAAGGGGAACCTGGGTGTTCTCCTACCTCCTAAACTTCCTCTGGTTTAGGCCCTGGGATCGGCCTAGGTGACTTCTGAAGCTCCATTGGACAGCAGCAGATGGCGCCACACCCACCCTGGTGCACCATGGTCCCGCCTCCTGACCCCAGCCTTGGCATGCGCTGGGCCTCTGGCCATGGCTCCCCACCTCTCTGTTTGCAAGGCCCCTTGGCCCGAGCTCAAATGCTTCTAAGTCCCATGAAAGGGGCTGCCATCCCACCCTAACTGAAGCTTCCTTTCCTACCTGTCTCCTATACACTTTTTATTTGTAAGGAAATGGCAAAGGGACCTGAGATATTGAGCCAGAACTGAGCCCTTACAACACCAAGAGTTATTAAATCAGGGAGCCATGCAGGCCTCCAAAGCACTGTGTCCTTCTCGCTGCTAGAGTGCAGATCTTGGGGTCAGCTTGGTGAGAGGACAGACACTCTCATTTCACAAATGAGGGATCAAGGCCTGATGGCTCCTCCCACGGTGCCCCAGCAAGCAGGACATGCAAGGCCAGGTCTCGAGGCTACTGTGATGCCTTCCCCCAATGCCTGTGTGCAGGCTCCCCTGGCTGGCCCAATCCCCCAGCCATGCCAGGTGGCTCCGGGGAAAGGGAACATCACTGGGAGCCCCAGCAGGGTCTCAGTAGCTGCCCAGGGCCAGAGATGCCCCTGACATCCCTCAAAACCACCACAGGGCATTTACAGGAAAACACTTTAGAAAACACTTAGAAGTATCTGCTACATGGTGGCCAATGCCACCTCCCCACAATGCTACTTCTGCAGAAGTGCATGTACTTGTCACCAAATACATATCACGGAAGATTCCCTGCAGCATTCTGCATTCCAGCCCAAAACTGAAGCCTAGCTGGGGGTGGTGATACATGCCTGCAATCCCAGCACTTGGGAGGCTGAGGTGGGAGGATCATGGTAAGTTTAGTCCAGGTACACAGTGAGTTCAAAGCCAGCCTGAACTATATAGCAAGACTGTCTAAAAAAAAAAAAAAATTGAAATTTTCTCATGTGGCCACAGACCACCGAGTGGGTAAGCTGATGTACCCACACAATGAGTTACCCTGTTGCATTGAGAATGAGCAGGGTGCAGCTACAACTAGAATACAAATGCATCTCACCAGCGGCCACACTGATTTTAGAAGCAGTGCAGAGTACACTTTCAAGATCCACTTGCTTCAAGGTCAAGGACAGTCAGAACAAGTCCAGGCCAGCAGCCCACTTCACAGGGCCAAAGCACCTCCACAGCTCCTCCCACCAAGAGGCGGAGTCTGCCTTCTGCCCCTAAATGTGGGAGGGTCTTGAGACTGGTTTTAACCCATCCATGGAGGGTGTAGAGACAAGCCCTCTCAGGTCCTGCTGTTCCTGTCATTGACATTTGGAATTTGGCCACAGGAGGGAGCCATTCTACTTTATGGGAGGTAAACTGAGTCCCAGCCAACGGCAGCACCACTACCTTGGTAACTTTGACTATCAGGTCCAGCTGACAGTTCAGGTGACTGGAACCACATAAACCCAGGTACTCCAGTGCATGGTGTGATTTCTAAGCAGTGGCTGTTTAAGGCCACTCACTTTGGGGTGGCTTTAGGGCAGTGACACATGGTGACAGCAGGCTGCTGGAAGGCAGGATTGGCTTTTCCTAGAGCGAGAGGTCCCTGGAGGCACACAGGGGCTGCTAGGGGACTGGATGTTCTACTCTTTGATAGCAAAGTGGTGACTCACACAACCATATTCACTTCCAATTTGTTAAGCTACACGTAGACAATCTGACATTTCTGTGCATGGACGTAACATTCCAGTAGTAGTGAAAAACAAGTTTCAAGACCCTCTATCCAAGGGTAGCAGGTCCAGTGCCAGGCTGGCCAGGAACCCCGTCCTCCAGCCTCAGCAAGGCTCTCTGATTGCTCCAGCTTGCACAGGGCTGGGCCTGCCCGAGGGTGCAGTTCTGACTGGTTCTTCTGATTCCCCAGCCTTTGGAACTCTCCAAGCACCCCACTTTCTCTCCCTCAAGGTTGAGACCCCCCCAGCTTGTGTTGACCAGAGCAGTTTCTGGTGACTGAGGGACATGGGTCTGGAAATCACATAGTGATTCACAAATCAGCATCAGACGGAGCAACACTCCTCAGCTGGCTCCCCTAGACATCAGGGTGATCTGTTTACAGTCTCTGTGGGGTCCCCACTTTCTCTCTCCCATGGTAGAGACTGCACCCCAATAGGTCAAGGCACTTCTGTGACCCAGGGTCTCTTCCTGGCTTTCTCAGGGGCCCTGCTGTGCCAGCCATGGTGCCAGTCAGGAGCAGGCTGCATGGCCCCCGTCACCTGTCCCTGGCCTCAGGCACCGCTCACTAAGAAAGGCAGCTCCCTGCCTAGCACAGAGGCACAAAGCCAGAGTGAGACTAGGCCCCTAGAAAGGTGACGATGGACACGCAGGACAGCCGGAGAGATCACAGCTCTGGAACGGAGCACGCTTGCGGTCTCATGGTGCGAGGGGTGAGCACCTGGACCACAGAGGTGTGCAAGCAGAGAAGTGGCTACACGGGGGGCTGCCGCGAGCATCAGGAAGGAGCTGGACTCCTGATAGGAATCACCTGGCGGACGGTTAAGCACAGAGTGGCCCAGCCCTCCCTCTACCCTTCTGATGAAGGCTGCCGGTCTGGAAGACAGCCCAGAAATTTAAATTGTTAACAAGTCTTCCCAGGTGATCCGCCACATCAGGAAGGTTTTCGGGGTGAGGGGCCAGCAGATGACCTTCCGGGTCCCTCTGGGCCCACAGATTAGTGATTCTGAGTCTCCTCCCTCCACCCACCCAAACCCCATCTGGAAGATGCTGGCCTCCCTGCATCATTAAAATAAAAATGATTTAAAAGCTGGGGAGAGGAGCAAAGATGTCAGGGGAGAGGGGTTCTCAGCCCATGGCGACAGTGGTCCAGCTCCTTCCCGGCCCTGAGCCCCCCAGAGCCATCCAGAAAAGCTCAGCACTGTGGGAGGGGGTGACAGCTGCTCAGCTGCTGCTCAGGAGACCTGGAAAGCAATTATCTTGCTCTTAGCAGAGAGGCACCGGCTCTTACCGCCCTTCCCTCCCCTTTCCTCCCTCCCGCCTCCTCTCCTCTCTCCCTGCCTTGTGCGCGCGCGCGCGCGCACACACACACACACACACACACGCACACGCGCACACACACGCATGATCACGCTCACCGGGCTGGCTGTGCACCCCCCTACCCCCAACCTCCAGATCTCCCCGGCTCCCTCGCTCGGCCTCCGTCCTCAGAGCACATTTCCAACACTTAAATCATTTAGCCCGCTAAACCGGAGACGGCAAAATGGGTGCTATTTCTTAAAAACATACAGAGAGCATATTAAATTATTGATAGCCATTAAACAGGGGGGAAAAATTAAACAGCTCTCAGCTCTTATCAATCATTCATGCAGTTTCCACTGGGGTGTTTTCTGGGGCCAGCTCCTGCCAGCAAGGAAGGCAACGGCGTGCGGTGTGGCTGGATGCAGGCGGGGAGGGGACACTCTGGCCCCCAAGAAGACCCTCACGAGGGGCAGGGGCGGGGGAGGTCAACGCTCCACTGTGAACTCCGCCTCCTCTCTTCACCACATCATTAACAAAGGAAGACTCCAAGGCTGCCTTCAGGAACCCCCTTAATTAAATCCAGCCTGCTTTTATTAGGCACCTACTATACATCAGCCTGCAGGATGCACAGATAATGGAGCCCCCAGGTCTCCTCCCAAGCAGGAGGAGGGGGGCCCTTTGCAGGAAGGGATGACTATGCCACAGAGCCATTAAGAGCGGTCTAGAGAGAAGTGGCTCAGGGAAAGGGGGCTGGAGGAGAGCTGCCAAGCAATACTGCCAAAGCGATTCTTGGGTGAATTCTTGGATGAGGAGCAAAAGACTGCTCAGAGAACAAGGTGGGATTGCAAAGGGACGGCTCAGGCACAGGCCCATCGGGCAAACAGTAGAGCTGGGCAGGGGCCAGTACCCCTACTGTCGCAGCCCTGCCCATCCTGGACAGCAGCTCATGGCCAGCAGGGAGGGAGACCTGGGTATGGCCAGTAGAGAGCAGAATGGCCCACGACCCACAGCCATGCTCAGATCCAGCCCAGGGCAGGATAAGGACACGCGAGCTCAGCACCCTGAGCTATGCAAAGGCAGGAGACGGAGGTTCACTCCAGCAGCCTTGGGCAGCAGCGCCTCCACCTCCACCTCCACATGGTAGATCCATTTCCTGGCTCTCACTCAAGACACCTAAGCCAGTGTCTAACACAGGCCCCAGAAGCTCCATTGCTCTGGGCACAGACAGGCCTGACGGAGCTGCCTTGGGAGCTAGGCTCCCTCCTGCTGCCAAGCCGTGCCAAAGACCTGGGCACCAGAGCTGTAGAAGCCAGCTGACACCTAACACCACTCGCCCTGCTGCTCAGGGACCATCCACAAGCAGAGGCCATCTGAGGTTCCGAGGCCGTGGTTGCAGTGGGAACAAAGAGGCCAGGCACTGCTGCCTTCTCCC
Source organism: Hydrochoerus hydrochaeris (assembly GCA_004027455.1). Taxonomy (NCBI): domain Eukaryota; kingdom Metazoa; phylum Chordata; class Mammalia; order Rodentia; family Hydrochaeridae; genus Hydrochoerus; species Hydrochoerus hydrochaeris. The sequence continues at coordinate 541,992 of PVLA01000189.1, read as the reverse complement.
TGCCCAGCACAGCACAGCACACCGCGGGCTCCAAATTCTTGAACGCCTTTCAGGAGCTCTGGCTCGCTGGGAACCCGGGCTGGGAGTGGAGCTGGAGGAGAGGCCTTGCCAAGTGTGGACTGCATCCTTGCCAGAGAAAGCTGCTGTCACAGGGAAACATTCTGGAGAGAGCGGCTGTTTCCCACTGCCTGGGACGTCACGATGTCACCGGGAGACTTGAGATTTGCAAAGCCGTGAGCGACGCGCAGGAATCCTCTCCCCAGACTCCAGCCTTGAGGATCAGGCTGCTCTATGCTGCTGGTTGCCCTGGAGCTGCAAAGTAGGTGGCCGAGAGATGAGTGTCACAGGCCACAGTCCCCAGTTGTGCCCAGGCTCAGCATCCAGCTTCCTTCCCTGGACCTCAGTGGCAGATACGCAGTGGGCTCTGTAAGGCCCTGTAGCTCTCAAAGCCACAGCAACCTCCAGGCTGTCTGTCCTCACAGCCTGCCAGGGACACGTTGTTCCTGAAGTCACTGTGGCACCTCTCTGCTCCGCTCGCTCCAGGACTTGGTGCGATGTCACTGGCCTGCTTCCCTAACAGCTTGTGACTTCCCTGGGTCTCTGCTGCCCCTTGCCTGGGTTGCTACACATGACTCCTCTCCAGTCCAAAGTCCACACAGGTGCAGGGCCGTGGCAGAGCCAAGGCCTAAGCTAGCCAGCTGAGCAGCAGAACCAAGATCGGAATAGGCATAGGACTTTGCAACCCAAATCAAACACACCTGTCCCTGCTCCATTACCAGCACTGACTCCCCACTGCTAAGTCCCTTGGACTTTCATGCCCCAGTGCCTTTGCATACACCATTGCTTTCTCTGCCAGCCAGGTTCTTCTCTGGGTCAAGTTTCAGGTCACTTTCCAAGGCTATTGCACATTTTCCACATTATACTAGACTGCACTGTAGCCACATCTGTTCTGAACTAACTGGGGGACACAGTGAATGCAAATGGAGTTCCCTTCATAAGCACTTGCCAGACAGGGTTAGAGGGAGCCTCTAACTTCACTGCACTCAAACTACCCACCCACTACCCAGCTCAACACCCACTTATTTATGGCTTTTTTTTTAACCCCCCGGAGAGGATCTCTTTGTGTAGTTTAGGCTGGGCTTGACCCCATTTATGTAGTTCAGGTGACCCTCATGCCTCACCCTGCAGAGAGTCTTGCTGTCACTGTGAAAACCACTCCCTGGATAGTGGGTGAGATGGCCAAGTGTAAAGGAGCCCGTGGTCTCAGAGGCCCTGAGCCCAGGGAAGGGTCAGGGTTGGAAATTTCTAGACAAATGCCAACAGTAATTGGCCATGAGTGAATCGTTGACTTCGACTCAGAGCTCTGAGAAACAGATGCCAAGGTCTCAAGTTCTGGCCTGTGTGGGCCACTTGGCCTCCCTTGTCACAGGCCTGAAGGCACCCCCGTCACGCCCTAGCTGGCCATCTGCTTCACCTCACAGCCACTAGTCACTAAGAGCTGGGCACTGGAGCCAGAGCAGCCCAGATGTCCTACAGGAGAGGGGACGCCCTCCCCAGGAAGGACGCCAAGCCTTGCCCGCACACTTGTGCCCTCCTGGAATGTGTTCCTTCCTCCTCATTCACAGGGGCTGGCTCTGGTCTGGCTGGTCCACCTGTGCCCACCTCGGCCCTGGGCCTCCTGCAGCCATGTACAACTCTGAGTCATCCTCTACATGGCCTGGTCCAGGTGCCAGGACATCCATCCTGCAGTGCAGCCCCTGCCAGGATGGGGACTTTACATTCTTTCTGGACCCCAGCAGGTACTTAGGTCAGAAGCCACACACAGTGCAGTGGCAGCAAGGGCATGAAAGGTGTCTGTCACACACAGTAAGGGTCCCCTGGTCCCACACAGGTGCAACAGGGATACAAGGACATGACAGCCAGGCAGGGGCTGGTCCCAGTATGGGACCAGAGTGTCCATAGCCATCTGCGAGCAGTGTGAGGAGCCATCATGTTGATGTCACCTGTCATTCCACAGCCACCCCATAAATCAGGAAGCCACCTGCCACACGTATTTAAATCACAGTTCTGGGGAGAAGCAGCCAGCAGCAGGCCCAGGCTCCAATCAGCATGTGGGCAGAGGGAAAAAGAAGACATTGGTATTTTGCATTCCTGCCACCCAGGGCCACCTCCTGCCCTCACTGTCAAGTGACAGTGTCAAGGGCCACCCAGCCCTGCCTGCACAGCCCTTCTTCCTCATTCTGTCTTCTTCTTCCACACACAGCCAGGACCCTTCAGAGCTCCCCCAAGCTGAGCACTGCTCTCCGGTCCTCAGTGCTGAAAGCTTTCCTAAGCCCCCAGCAGTCCAGGCCTAGGCATGTGGCAGGGAGTGAAGAGTCCACTTCTGGTCCGCAGACCTGCCTGGGAGCCGGAGCCTCACACCAGCTCCAGTTGGTCTTACATCTCCACTGTCCAGCGGGCAGAGTCAGGAACAGGACCTCTGAGAGCTGCTGGTCCTGAGAACTTCACTGCCTCGGTAGAAGGCCCTCTGTGATAGGGAGTCACTGTGACTGTGAAAAGCTGCCATCAGGAGCTTATGGTGGACAGAATGACTATAAGTGGGGGAAATGGCCAGGGATTTAGCTCAGCAGCACAAGCGCCTGCCTAGCAAGTGCAAGCTTGTGAGTTTGATCTCCGGTACCAAAAAAAAAAAAGAAAAAAGTGGGGGAAACCACTGGGGTTTGGGTCTGGGGTGGGTCTGGGAGCAGATCGGCAGTGGGGTGTGCTGGTGATGGGCTGTGTATCTGGCACAGACAGAAGCCGAGAGGTCAGACAGACTGGGAGCTGGCTGCTCAGACAGTGAACACTGGACAGTTCCCAGGAACTCACTGACCTCCCTGCCCAGGGCCTCAGCTGCCAGGGGCTGGTGGGGGCGTGTGGGCACCACCCTCTCTCCTGAGAAGCCTTCAGTGCCGCTCTGCACCAGCCCCTGTGATGGATTTGGGCCAAGCCATTCCATGCCCCTCTCCCTGGTGCCCTCCCTGCTCCCCGAAGCCTGGCTCTGCCTGGCAGGCTGGGCTTTTCCAACCATCTCCTCCACAGTGGGACCAGTGGGCACTATTCCCTCTCCTGCCATCAGGCGGGGCTTGGGTACCCCCACCCCCCGATTTCCCAGCCTGCCTAAACACAAAGTCATTTTCCCCACACCTCTGCAGAGCTGCCCCATGAAAGATGAACAATGCTCAGAACCCCCAGTCTGAACCAGGTAGGTGAACCCCAAGATCCCTACAACAACCCCATGGGGTATTTACACCCATTTCCTTGGTGAGGAAACTGAGGCACAGAGAGATTAAGAGCAAGCCGTCCAAAGTCATATGGTCAGGAAGTGGCTGAAATGCCAATCAGGCCATTTGGCACCACAGTTCTCACCAACTAAGCCACAAAGCCTCCGAATGAATGAATGAAATGTAAAGACCAGGAGGCACAGTGCCTTTGGAGCTGTCTTTGTGAATGGAAGCTGAAGTGGCCAGGATGTGAGTGTCAGTTCTTCAGGCCAGGTCTCCACAGTAACCTGCTGTGTGACCTCAAGCAAGTTACTTTCCAGTGCTGGGCCTCTATTTCCTCCCCTGTAAGATGGGGACCCATGGGACTGTCCCATCCAAGGCCAGAAATGAAGGCCATGGCCAAGTGATGGCTCCAAAGTGACACAGAGTTTGATGCTGATGGCTTAACAGATAGGGCCAAATGTCCACCCCAGAGCCCGGCGCCTGCTCTGGAGGGAACCCTGGAGAACCACAGGGGAGGGTGGGAAAGCAGCACTGTTCTGGGAAATCTCAGCACATCACCCACAAAAGGACCTTGTCAGCAAGGCCAAACTTCACGTAAAGCATGCCAAGGCCACGCCCAGCTCCTCCCACCACCCTCTCTGTGGTCTATCTCTAGGCTGTGGAGTCACCATTCTTATTCATGGTGCTCTGTGCTGGCCAGAGTTGGGTCACACACAGGCTTCCTCAGCACAGGGCTGGGTGCTAGTCCTCAGTGACACAGTGGGGGAACAGTCCCCTGAGTGATGCACAAAGAGCACCTGCTAGGTCCCCAGGGGAGCTTCTGGGCTTGAGCACTAGCTGATCAGCTGAAGGCTGGGAGAATGGCTGGGTGACAAATGACTGAGCCTGTACCACCCAGCTTCCTTCCCCCACTGTGGCAGACATCACCAATCAATCCCCGGGTGTTCGTACAGCTCAAGCATGGCCTCAGCATTACTTTATACTTTCTCTTTACTTACACGGCTCTGGCTGCCTCAGTGTCCTAAATCAAATCAAAACATTTACCTTTCATGGTCATTTTGACTTTGGGCAAGAGCCAGCAGTGACACTGTGCCAGATCTGGTGAATAAGGTAGATGAGGACACATTGTAACATTTTTATGAGGCTGCCTTTCCACTGAATGACACTTGGCAGCAGTGTTCACTCTATTTTGATCCCACTTGATAAAGACACTCATGAAAGAAGACTTCCAGAACTGCTTCAGAAAGCAGCTAGAAGGATGGGATAATTGTGTTGGAAGCAACAGGGAGCACTTTTTTGTTTTGTTTTGTTTTGTTTTAAGAGGGAGCACTTAGAAGGGGGTTCATGGCAAGGTGTCTTTCACTGTAATAATATTTTTAAGCATTCACCCTATACTCTGATCACATTATGTGCACACTAAACAAAAACAAAGATGTGGATATTAAACAGTGGCATTCTGTCAGTGCCTTCTTGGGGCTCTGACCCACCACCACTCAGTTCCCATGTTGAGGGGACCCCAGCAAGTGTGCGAGACTATTCCGGACACCCGCAGAAGGTCAGAGAGAGCAGGAGACAGAGGGGATTTCTCACCCCGATTAACATGGTCCAGGCACTGGTGACAGTCACCGTTGTGTACCTTTGAAGTATAAGCATCAGAGGGGTACTAGATGACAGTTCTGTTTCTCTCTCTCTCTCTCTCTTTCACACACACACACACACACACACACACACACATCACAAAGGTCACACAGCAATGAGTGGCAGGGCCAGGATGGTGACCAGGGTCTCTCCTCTCCACTGGTGCTGCCTCGTCTGCGCCACTCAGTGTCACTCAGGAGAGCAGAGCCCTCCTGACCTGTGGCTGGTGTGGTAACAGTTTTTACACCTGCCGTTAACAACTGTGATTTAAGAGGTTATTTGTCTTAATTTTCTGGAATCAGCTTCTAAGAGAAGAGATAACTAACACATTGGGCTGGGGAAGCTCGTCTTTTTGGAAAATATTTATAGCATTTCAAGACAGTTTGGTGGCAATTGGATACAGCATCTGCTATTTTCCTCACATTCCCCCACAGCTCTAGACCCACAGCAGTCAGTCATACACACACACACATGCACACACACGCATGCACGCACACACACACAGGCGTGCACGCACCTCACAACAGCGTCCACATCAGTGTGGGAAGGAAGTTGAAACCCATTACTTCTTGGAGAAATGAAAGAACCTGGTTACTCCACTGTGCTCAGACCACCCCGGGTGGCAGCCAGGCCCCCAGCTCTCCCAGGAGCAACACCTACGACAGCTCAGAGGGGTGGCCAGGCCCCAAGGCCACCAGAGTCACACTTCCAAGTGAGGGCCAGGAGGACTCCCAAACCAAGATGCTGGCTCTCATAGGAAGCCCCAGTGGCCAAAAGGGTCCCCACCTACCAATCTGGAGCCGAGCTGCAGACTGGAGGATGATGGGAAGAAATCAACCCCTGAAAATCTGCCACTGGGCACTGCAGGCACTGGCCATGCAGAGACATTTCTCTGTCCCTATTTCACAGATGGCAAAGCTAAGGCTTTTACAAGCAGCGTACCTCCTAGAGGCAGGGGCGCTCCTCTGCAGAAGCCCAGTACTCCCCTTCACATCAGTGGCCGTCCTCATACGGCCTCCTTGCCACTTTCGCTGCCCTGCAGGCCACCTGTACAGCCCACCCTCCAGACCTGGAGCCTCGCAATGCCAAGGTTGCGCAACCATGCCGCAGTGTCTGCCGTGGAGTCCCCAGGACCTTCAGCTCCAGCTTAGAGCCTCTGGTCCAGAGAGAGGGGACAGGCTTAGGGTTCCAGTGCTGGCCAGTGCTAACACAGAGTCTGTGTGGAAACTTCTCAGCCATGTAGCTGCTCCCTGGCCTTGGGGTGCTGACTAGCACCCCAAAGTCCATTCTACCCTGTGGGAGCCTTTGGTTGATACCCAGAGCTGGTGCAAATGGGGTGACGATATCCATGGAAGGTGCCTTTTCTCCATCCAAGTCTCCAGCCTTCACCCCTCTGCACCAGCTGCAAGCCTCCCGCCCTCTGCTCCCCATGGTGCCTGGGGCTGAAGCCCAGGTCACCCCAAGGGCAGTGTGCACTCACAGCCCCTCTGGAGGCTACTGACACCAGTGTGAGCATTCCCTGGGTTCCCCTCCCAACTTGGGGGTCACGGATTCCACAATCCTGTGTCCTGGGCTGGTACCACCCCTTCCAGATCGACCAGCCCTCCACCCCAAGCAATCCTGGTGTTAGACCCCAAAAGTCACAGAGCCATCCTGACTCTGTGACACTGCCTCAACAGACACCGGACACATTTGTGCTCCTGGCTGCTTTCACCACGTCCTCCTCCCAGTGTGGCTGGTCTTGGTTTTAGCTTCTCAAGGGGTCATTTCTTGTTGCCCTGGTCTGCAACATAAAGTCAGGCCTACCCCATCACCCTGGAGCACAACACTCAGTATTATCCCTGCACTATGTCTTATAAGTTGGTTATTATTTAATCGAGGGTTCTCTACCCTAGCCTCTGCCCAGACTTTGGCCCAGAAGGTCAGCTCCTTGTCACATTGCTTTCCTGCTTCATATCCAAGTGCCTAGAACAGCAGCTGGCACAAAACTGATGCTCAGTGTTTGTTGAATGAACAAGTGAGTGAACATCCATGATCTCATTAACTCCCCACCAAACCCAGCCAGGTTGGGAATGACGCCACTTCATGGATGAGGATGCTAAGACCCAGGGACACATGGTGCACGGGGCACACAAGGCTTCTGCTCGCCCCAGGAACTGCTGTGGCTCAGGCTCTAGCCATACCCCAGAGGGCACCAGGGGGAGTTAAATAAGGAGCCTCGGAAAGATGGTGAAAGTGTGGGGCTCCAGTACTCGCCCTGCAATGTGAAATGTCGCCTCTGTGGAAACCACATCCTGTCCCCATGCCTGACCCAGCCTTAGCTGCAGGCCCTGGGTGCACTTGCTGAGACCACGGTCCGGCCTAGCCCAGCCCAGTTCCTTTTCCTGGCTGTCCTGAAACTCACTGGCAGCCCAGGGCCCATGGAGGGAGGCAAGGGCAGCACAGGTCTCCTTTCCGGGTGGGGTGGGGCACAGCTGAGGCAAATTTGGGTCACGCTACTGTCCCCATGGTCCTGTGAGGCCTAAAAATAACCATATTTACCCACTGTCCAAGCCCAGGCTTCTGCCTGTCAGAGGGGCTGGGCCTTCTCCGTGATCTGTCCCTGCTCCGCTGGGCTGCAGGCCTGGGCCAGCACTTGCAAGGGGTGGGACATTCGGGGTCCACAGTCGTGGCTGCAGGAAGAAGAGCTGTACCGGACCATGCACCTCAGGGAAGAGTTGTGTGGGAACAGTAGGAAGGACAGGGTGAGGGCCAGATCGAGCTGTGGAGGGCCAGGCCAGTTCACCCTGAAGCCTGGAGGGTAGGGGAAAGCTGGGTTCCAGGCAAAAATCCAATTTGTGTGATCTGTGCAGTCCACACCCCTCTCTGGTCCTTAGTTACCTGGCTGCCCTATGGTAAGTGCTACTGGTGACAGGTGGCTGCAGGCGACCTTGGCATGTGCATGGTAGTTGGGGCCCTGAGGGAACTGGGAGCCCCATGGCTATCTTGGTGTGGATGGCATGGCACCTTTGCCAGAACAGCTGTCACCTGGCCACGCGCCACCTGCCCTGCTTCTCCCAGATGGACTTTAACACCGGAGGGGCTGGTGCCAGTCACCTGCCTGGAGAGGACCTTCCCTCTGGGCAAACAGGCCCTGCCCTGTGCCGGGACAGAACTCAGGCCTTCGGAGGGTGGCACAGGGCGGAAGCACAGGCCTCCCTCTCACCCTGTGTACCCAGGGCCAAGGGTTCTGGCTTCAAGGACACCATCGCCCCAGGCTCTCTTCTCTGACTTGGGATGCCTGTCCCACTTGCTGCTCTAGACAGGTACGAAGTCTGCGATGATGGCCTGGCTTTCAGAGCTGCACCCCTGGCTGCCTTCTGTGGCGTGACACATGCTGTTCCCTTGGCCTTCCATGCTCTCCCCTCACTTCCTGTCCTGGGGTTTCCTCAGCACTCCCTTCTCCAGCAGAATGAGCTTAGTCCTCTAACACACAGTATGTAGCCCCCTAGGGCCACGGTCTTGCCCTCCTCACTGAAGCGCCCAGAAAGTGCCCCCATGGCTACTGGCTGACCTGTTCCCCAACCTGCAGCCCCTCCAGGTTCCCCTCCCTGCATGAAGCTCCACCTAGCTGGCTTTCTAACAGAACTCACCCAGCTGTGCAGAAGCATGGCCCACATCTGCACAAACAGGTTCAGTGCAAATAGCCAGGGCTCAGGACTCCTCCTCAAACTCAAATCCGCACCCTTCGAGTATCATGGTGCCCAGTGTCCCACTGCCCAGAGCCATTGCAATGATGGCTCTCCAGATCACATCTGTGACATTACCCCTTCCCTGACTTTACACCCTAGGCACAGTTTGCATTCAAGGCCCTAAGAGCTCCTTGCTCCTGCCTCCACATCCCCCTGCAGGATTTTCCCCTTAGTACTCAGCATGTCTTTGATTCCTTCTTCAGGATGCAGCTCAAAAGCCACCTTCTCTGGGGAGCCCTGCCTGGGTGCCCCTCTCAAGCAAGCTGATTTAAGCCTGCCTCCATCTCTTAGGGTTCCTCTGGGCAGAGAACCAGTCACCCAGAGCTGGCACGGGATGGCACTCAACCATAGAGGCATCTTGAGCTTCACTGTCAGAATCAGGTGAGCCCCAGGACCATCCTTCTGCTGGTAGGGGAAGTGACACTTAGAGGTGCTGGGGATGGGTCAGGTCACACACACAGGGTGACAAGCCAGCACATGCTCTAACCCAGTTGCATGACCTGCCCCATGGGGAACAAAGTGGGGTTCAGCTGCTCCTTCCATAGCAGGGGGCAGCAGCTGCCACTGTGCCTCACCCAGATCAGCAGCAGCCAGTGGTGGGACCCGGAGTGCACCAAAGACCACCTCAAAGAGCAGGGTGGGGTTCCTGTGCCCAGGGGCCCCCACAGTGGCCTTCAGGTGCCCACACACTTGATGCCAGGCCACTCTCTCCACACAGGCACCAGTCCCAGCAGCCACTTAGAGTCCAGGCTTTGAGGTCACCTGGCCCTAATCCCAGCTGTGCTTCTCACCAGCAGGAGGAGTTTGCATATCAAACAAATATTCACTCAATTATGCTCACAAGGGCCCTTGAGGTAGGTGGTCTGGATACTCCAACACTGATTTAATAGAGAAACTGAGGCTTGGAGAGGCTGAACCATTTGCCCAAGGTTGCCCAGTTGGTCCTCACAGGAAGCTCAGACACAGGGTCCAGTGGCCTGGCTCCAGGGTCTGCACTACCCACCACCCCACACTGCATCCAGAAAGCCTCTGGCTCCCGTCCTACGCCTCTAGGACCTGGCCTGCTCAATCCCCCCACCCCCTGTGACCTCCAGGGCTGCCCAGGACACCTGGCCTAGTTCTGATGCTCCAGCCGCTGCAGAAGCATCCACACCAACTCCAGTCCATCATCTGTCCCTGACTCTGGACCCTTAGGAGGACTGGCAGCTATGTAACCACCCCCACACTCCACTCCCAAGCCCTAGGCTTCCACCAGGGCACCTGGTGCCCCTGCACAGGGCACCAGCGTATTTCTAATCTGCAGGAACACAGTCAAGGCTGAGGAGACACCCAGAGAGGACTCAGGTTCAAGGCTTCTGGCTCGCAGGTTTGAGAAGCTCGTGGAAACAGGACCTTACAGAAGGGTTAGGGTGTATATCATGGCTCCCCTGCAAGCTCTTCAACTCACTACTGTGTGGGGGGCACAGTTAGCATCCAAGCAGCCTCTGAGAGGGGCCGAGAAGACCACATATGTAGTGAGCACAAAAGCCCAAAGTGACAGAAATTGATAAAAACTTCACCGCGCCACTGACACCCCATATATCAAAAGCCCCAAATCTCATTCTCTGCTTGCCTCCAATTTCTATCAGAGCTTGCCAGCTGCACATTTATTGAGAAGTTTGTGATCTGACAGGCTCTGTATTACCAACATTAATGATGCGTCAGTCTCTAGAATTACTGGGGAAACAGTCCAATTGATTTCATTATCATCTCGAGTTCTTCACATTTCATTCTGGGCAGCTTGCTCCTGGGGTCTGAGCAAGGACTAGAGTAAATAAATAAAGGGTATGGGCCAGGGTGACCCCAGGCTGGGAATCTGCACTGATCTGGAGACCCCAAGGCAACAGCCCTTGTGCCCCTCAGCCTTAGCTTCTGCTCTCGGTGACAAGGGAGTATCAGGTAGTATTCAGCAAGGCAGAGCAAGGCCTGGGCCAGGCCTCTCATTCATGCTACCAAGGTGGAGGAGGCCAGCAGCAGGCAGAAATAACCATGATGTCACTGTCATGTGCCCCCTGTCTGGGCAGGGAGCAGGCCTCATGTGGAACCCAGGGGCAGCGCTGACCATGGCCCCACCTAGGCCACATTTGCTGTAGTCCTGGCAGCTCTGTCATCTCTGGAGCTAGGTGGAGTGGAAGGGTGTGCATGGGGTCTACTGTGTCCCCAGGTGCTGTGTCCCTGGCCCTCTGTCTCCAGCTACCCAGGCCTGCTTTCAGTTGCTTGGTCTTGGCCATGCTGTCCCCTTCCTATCTCCATCATTGCATGGTGCCCCATGGAAAGGCTGTCCTTGTCTAAAGGCTCTCTGTGCATCTTCTGGAATTTCCCATCCAGCATCTGGCTTCTTTCTGAGCACTTGGCCTAATCTCTAGAGGTCTCAGTTGGCTAAAGGAGCATCTCCCTTTGACTCCACTCCCACAGACAAGGATCTAGTCTGCTCTGGCCCTCAGCAGCCCTGTGTGGAGAGCAGGTGGGGCCAGATGGCCCCAGCTCCACTGCTGGAGATTCTGAGATGCCTCCTATTCCCAGCTTCTGCATAAACACTCACCTACAGGGACTCACCATCCCTCCTGCAGACCTCCTGCAAGCTCCACCTCCCCTGTAAGCACAAGGAGGCAGCAGTGGGAGCAGGGAGCTGTGAGCTTTCAGTCAGGCCAGGTGCTAGGTTCAACTCCCCAGCCCTACATTAAGCAAAACATGTAAGTGCTTTACATTTTGCTTGATCACCTCGGCCACAAAACAGGTGCCAGAGGCTGGGGAAGTAGTGGGTGGGGAGGAATGAGGGGGGAGCCACCTGTCTCTTGGGACCTTCAGGTTCAGGACCAAGGAGAGGGATCTCTAGGTCCCTAGGAGTGGGACACACCTAAGGCACCTGGAGGGTGCTCTCTGTTGATGGTCCTCACCCTCACCGACAACAGGGACTGCCTTCCCTTACTCCAGACAGCAGACCCAAGGCAAAGACTTGAGTGAAGCTTGGAATGAGGAAGAAAAGGACAGACACCTGCACCCAAGGGTGTCTGGGAATACAGGTACCCAGAGTGTCTGCCTCTGGGTGGTACTTGTTAGGGCGTCCCAGGCCCAAGGTGATGGCTGGGAGCAAGGAGGGACAGGTGATGTTTCACATCTACACTCAGAGCTGCCAGATAAGAGGCGAGGCCATGCTTATCTAAGCAGAGAGGCCAGCTGGACACCAGGAGGGCCACCACTGGGAGGCCTGCAGGGCTAAGCGTTGGCCTCGTGGGGCAGCCTTCCAGATACGGGCGTGATGGCTGTTATTGTTATTTAGTACCATCTGGAATTAAATCAGGAGAATATTGGACTTAATAGATAGTGCTGACTTGAAAATAGGTTTTTCCCCCTGAAATAAATATTACTGACATAATTTATTTATGAACATTCTCCATGGGGCTGGCTCTATGCTGAGCACTAACCATACATTATTATATTTCATCCTCCTAACAACCCCAATTGTCCTGACTATGCCGATAAAGACAGAGACCTCAGTAGGGGCCCCTGGATGCCTGAAGTCCCAGGAGAGAAGACAAGGGGTATGAATCCAGGCTGGAGGGAGTACCTGACCCGGGGGAGAGTGAGCAGTACCCCTGGGGTCCCTCTCAAGGCCCCCCAGGGTACAGGAGCAGCCCTTATAAGTCCTGGACTTTGAGCAGCTTCATTGCCTTCTGAAGAGGACAGTGAAGCCCAGAGAGGCCCTGGACTTTTTCCAGAGCCACCTGCTATGCTGGTAGGGCAGGGACACTTGATCCATCTCCTGCTGCCTTCATGTCACCAGATTCTCAAAGGAGCCTAGGAAGAGAGAAGGACCTACTTCAGAGCCAAGATCAAGGCTGCAGAGCAAGAAAGCCTGCTGGGGCTGGCATGTGGGCTCGGACTCGGCTCAGCTCTGGAGTCTGCCTGGTAACAACCAGGCACCAGGTCCGGACTCCTGGACCTGGCCCAAGAGCTTGCTCGGGATCTCTGGGAGCCCCCAGTTCTCCAAGCTTGAGTTGTCCCCTTTGTCATCGCCAGCAGCTCTGCACTTGCAGGGGCTTAAGATGCCCAGGACACCAGGTCGGAGATCGGGCTTCTTGGCATTTCCAGCAGCTTCTCTTACTCAAGCAAGCCATTCTGTCCAAAGGGCAGCTGTGACGTGCAGAACAAGCTATGGTGTCAATATGAGACTGGCATTGTACGGCTGGGGACAGACAATGCCCTTAGCCCTCTGTTTATTTATAAATCTGCCCGGTGCTCAACCACAGCCTTTACATGCAGCTTCTCCCCAAATGCAAATTGGCTTCTTCCTGTAAGTCAAACCGGCTTGCTCGAGCTGATAAAAATCATCCCAAACGAGCTCCTTTATCTCCCCAATACAGAAGGTCCTCTGCACCCATACCTCCTAGAAAGAGGAAGATGTCCCACTGCTGCAGGGACTGGGGCACAGAGGGGCGACCAAGGACAGGGGAGACTAAAGTTCAAATCCTGCCACCAACACAGTCTAGTTTTGCACAGCCCAGCGATCACCCGTTACCAGAACCATTCACAGGGGGTGTCAAGGGGAGATGCAAACGGTCCCTCCCGCCCCGGTTGCACTGGGAAACTAAATGAGATAATCTGCACACAAGTTGCTTGTCTTGCTTTGAGGAGCATAAGAAATCTCCTGGACTTGGCAGTGGTGACGGCAGTGGTTAGGAACAATAAATTAATTCCTGTCACTCATTCACTGTCTTGCTGGTGGCTTTAGGAACAGTCCCTTTTGCTCTCTGAGTCTCAGTTTCTCCAATGAGTGACCTTTCCCCTACAGGCAGCCAGCTCAGCCCCTCAACTGCCTGCTTCCTACTGAAACAGTGCTGGGGGTGCTGTTTCCGGTACTATCTCCTCACTCTCTCAAAGGCTCTGTTATCAGAGAAACAAAATCTGTTTTTAAAAGCCCCCAAACCCCATGTTACAGAAAAGCAAGCTACCTGCCAGCCGCATGCAGCTGGTGCTGGGATGCAAGTGTCACTCAGAGGTTTGCTGGGTGGGAGGGAGGCACAGACAGAGATCTGATAAAGGTGGGTTACCAAGGAGACCAGCAAGGTGGCAGGGGGATGGGGGTGGCACAAGGGACACATGAGTAAATGCAAAATGGCCCTAGAAGTTACCAGAGACCCAGAGGTGTGCAGTGGAACCTCTTGGCGTTGATCCCAAGGTTTACAAGCTAATGTTGTGACACTGTCATGACAACAGTCCTGCCAGGTGATTGGAGTCCGGCCCACAGAGGACACCCCTAACCACGCCCAGGCCCAGCTTGCTCTTCTAGCACGGTGCTCACTGCACATTCCCTGTAAGCCAGTGGGGCGGGGGCAGGAGTTTGGGGGCATGCAGAACACCGGGGCCTGGAAGAGGGAGGTGACTGCCTGTAGCCATGTGGCTTGGTAACAAATTTCAGATCCCAAGTGAGCTCCAACTGAGAGAATCTAGGTAGGCCAGAGGCCCCCAGTGGGCCATGTCACAGACTTTCTAGAAAAGGGGAAATCCAACAATGTCAGTGCACAGACATCCCTTCTTTTTGCCTCATTTGTTCCTCAATTGGGCCAGGATGGGGTGAGGCTGCTGCCAGATCTTCCTACTCTGCAGGCTGAGGACACAGCCTTCTACGCCAGCACAAGCCTCACTTTCAAGAATCCTCTGCTGCCTCCACCCTCCTTGGCATAGAGGAGCTGGGAGGAGAAGGGGCCACCCCAGCTCTCCCACCATTACAAGGGATAGGTTGGTACTGAGGGCACCTGAGGGACACCTGTGTCATTAGCAGGGATTCCCATCTCCTCCAACCCTGCCAGCTCCCTGCTGCCAGATGAATCTCCTAAAACATTGCTCTGTCCCTTCCCTCCTGCTCTGTGCAATCACCCCGCCTGCAGAATAAGTTCTCTCCAACTCTGCCTTCCCTTGGGTCCCAGCCATCCACACAGACGCCCTCCTCTGTTACTCCAAGTCCCTGGCACTGGCTGAGTCCGGACCCTCACAGGCATATCCCTTCCTCTCTTCCTGTCCTTCCACCTCCCAGCATCTCTCCTCCCCCTCTTCCCTGCCCTCCAGTAACCAAAGCCTCTCCATCCCCCGCACTCGCCTCAGATGTCCCCCCCTGCAAGTGGCCCTCCATGGCCACTCTAGCCCATGATCATCTCTTATACCTGGGAACCCTATTCCAATTTCCCTGGAGCCTTCAGGCTCTACCTTTCCCAGGCTGCCAAGGAGAAGATCTCACAACTTTTGTTCAGCCGTCTTTCCATATAAGAAATAGTGCCTCGATGGTCCCTTGCCAGCAGTACATGAGACAAAGCCCTGCTCTTCGCAAGGGTAGACGACAAGCCACACGGTGGTGGGATGGAGGTGGCAGCAGCAGAGAGGGCTGTGTGCGTTATAATTGAGATCTAAGATGTCCCCCATGTACAGAGGTGGGGCTCCTAGCGGGGACTGGATCATGAGGGTGGATCATCATCACTGGATTCACCCATGGAGGAGCTCTGTGCTGTTAGGGTGCAGGGCTGGGGGAGGGGCCTGTTTCTGTCTCCGGCTCCTCCCTTCTCTCTCTCTACTTCCTGGCTGCTGTGATGTGAGCAGCTTTCCTGCACCCAGGCCTCTCTACCATGCCATTTCTGTCTTGGAGCTGGTTGACTGCACTGGACCTCTGAAATCATGAGCCAAATAAACATGTTCTCTTTTAAATTGTGAGTGTCAGGCATTTTATTCCAGGGAAGGGAAAGTGACTATCATGGAGGGTCTAAACACCTCAAAAGTGGGTCCCCACCAGGGGAGACTGCATGTCAAACAGGGCTGGCCCGAGGAGGTGCTCCAACCTGGTAGACTGAACCTGCAGCCAATGATGATCGCCAGTGTTCAGGCTGGCTGGGAAGAGGGACATGAGGTGGGTGCATGTGGCCCCCATGGCTGGGGCCGCTGTTGGCACAGGTGACAGGTGGGCAGCAGCGTGGACCCTGCTAACAAGGCAGAAGGCCTCACCCTGGGGGCCAGGCCAAACTGTCCCCAGAGAAAGCTGGTGAGATGAGAGGCTGGGCAGACACCCACTCGCCCTGCTTGTGCTGTGGGGGGGCCCTCTCGGTCCGTGCCTCTCTGAGCGGCCTCTCCAGATGGAGCCATGATGGAAGCACACGGCTTACACTGCTGGCTCTCGGCCCAGCAGCCCGGCCACTCTCCTAGACTGTGACCGTCTCAGCAAATGGTTTCATTGTTCTCGCATCACCAAGCCTTCTCTGAAGCAGGGCACAGACTTCTGGAGAAATAAATAAATGGAATCCTACATGCCAGGGTGGCACCGCCCATCACACCCCCACTCCAGCTCTCTGCCACCCTGGCGGGTAGCCCAGGCCCATTACTACCCCCTGGTTCACACTTTGGGAGGGGACAGAGGGCCTTCTGCTCCAAGTGCTTCTCCTTCCCCAGGAAGGAGGTCCCTGGGGGTCTTTGGCCATCTCGTCATAGCCCCAGCAGGCCAAGTCTGTGATGCAACAGGCACAGTCCCTCCGACTGCAGTGACCCCATGCTTTGTGACTCTCAGCAACTTCCCTCCTGCTTCAGGAAAAATGGAGCATGGGAGGAACCAATCTGTGAACCTTTACCTCACCCAGGCTTGTTCTCTCATCTGTAAAATGGGGCAGTTAGTCCCATGATGGCCTGCTGTCCCTCACACTCCCACTTGCACACTGATGGCACCTGAAGAAGTAGTGGCAGGGACGGTGGCGGGGATGTGCCAAAGGCAGAGGGGAGAAAGAGGAAAGCAGACGGGGGTGAGGTCTGCTGTCCATGGCATCAGAAGCCTTAAAAGCTGGTAAAAGGCTTAATCCTGCATAATGATTTACAAAGTGACAAGTAAAATAGATTTACCGTGACATCTTGAAAGGAGAACCACAGAAATAAAATGACATGACACTCTGGCCCATCCAGTCTCTGCAACCTGTCCCCTCCTCTCCAAAAAACCAGGAGCTGTCACAAACACACATGGGGCAGAGGCATCTGTGTAAGATGGACAGGGTGGCCTGGGGTGGTGACCTAGAGAGGCACGAAGGAAGGGGCAGGTCTGTTCTGTCTTCCAGGTGCAGTCAGTGGTCTTGCTCCTGCCTGGCCAATGCCTTGGGTACAACTCTACCTGCAGGGAGCTCAAAGCAGGTGCCCATGGGCCCAGCACCCCAGCTTCTACCTGCTCCCATGCTCTGCTGGATTCCAGGGCCCAGAGAGAGGAAACTACTGTTCACTCAGAATGAGGCAGGGACTCAGCACTGGAACCAATATCAAGAGAGAAAAAAAAAAACACAGAAGGCAAAAGCACCCACAGCCCAGTTCATGTTGGATAGGACAGGGAGCGGTTTCTCCACCCATGCCAGTGCCCTGGGCTCTGTTTACAGAAGGATCCCACATGCCAATGCTCCTGCCCTTGCCTTCAGAGATGATCCCCAAGATAAGGACATCATCTGCTGCCCACAGGCTGCCACCCACCTCCCCAGGGCCCAGGCACTTGCTCAGAACTCTCCAGTGAGTGGGGCAGAGGTGCTGACTCGTCTGCACCAACAGACACAGACAAGACCTCATGCGAGAAGAGAGACCAGATTCCCCTTGATAACTGAGGGGCCCCTCTGAACTCCAGCTTCCTCCTCTGGAAATTGGGGACAATGCCACTCCCTGCACAGTGTTCTATGACAGCAGGAAGCCACCAGAGCACTGTGCCAGGTGGTCAGTGGATGTTCCCACATTGCCTGGGTGGGCATGGACTGGGACACATTTGCAGCAGGGACAGCCTGCTCAGGGGACAGGAGCTCCAGTGTCAGACAGAGCTCAGGCTCATACCTGCTGATGGGGAACCCACTCCCTGGGACTCAGTGTGCTGCAGAGGGGAAAGAGCTGGTAGGGAGGGACAGTAGGCAGAGGCTGGCCTGAGGACTCCCAATTCTCTGCAGTCTCCACTGGAGAGGCAGAGTCTCAGGGGAGGCCCTGCAGGCTCCCTTGTGTCCCTCCCTGTCACCCTCTCCCCACTATCTGGCAACCCCCAGCTCTGTAAAATGTCCTGCAGAGTCACTGACAGTGCCAGGGATGTGCCCAGGCAGGCCAGATCGCTGTTTATCCAACCGTGGTGGCCCTCCCTCCTCCTGTCCTGGCAATGTGGCAAGCTGGAGCCAGTGTACCCATGTGCCCACAGCCTTACCCATGCGTAGGCTGTGTGTACGAGGCCTGGGCCTTGCCCAGGGTCTTGCCCAAGAGGCCCTGCGGCCTGGCCCAGCTGCTGTGGCGGCAAAGCCAACTCTCCCAAGTACCCGAGTGGTGGTGGTGCGGGCTCCGCTGACTCACAGGTGTCATCGGACCCAGCAGCTTCGTGCAAAACAGCCAGGCTGGAGGCACTTCAGGAGCCCAGCCCTGCCCACGGTGCGCCCTGGCAGCTGTGAGTCCAGACACTGACAGTTTTGCTTTTTCGAGCAGGGTGTGCAGGTCATTCCCAAAGCGCCACCCCAGGGTGCACACACTTTTTCCAAACCTCAGAACCACCAGCCAGCGTGGGGGGTGGGGGGCTAGCACTAGTCAACAAGGCAGGAAGCACTGTGGAATCCATGCCAAGAGGACAAAGGTGGTGCTGCTGGCAGCCAAGTGCCAGAGGCAGCCTATGACTGGGGTCCCTGAGGAGACTTGACAGACTGCTAGACTAGGCTGCAAAAGCAGCCAGGAAACCGTGCAGGGGTCAGGGGGGTGGGGTAGGGGACAGGATTCACCTGACCTGCTTCATGCACATGGACAAGTTGAGGTTTGAAAAGGTTTTGTAGGATTCCTAGGAGTTCACTGGGCAGTCAGAGCAGAAGAGAACAGAAGAGTTGTTACTAGGACCAGAGAATAAATGATCTTGAAAGTCAGGCTCAGGAACAGGAAAGCCGGAGGCGATCTCCAGCAAAGTATAGGAGGTGACAGGAGCAGAGGTGGCCTTTATTAAGGCCCATATACTGGAAGAACAGAGTGGGACAGAGGGGAGGAGAGTGGCTTTGCAAACACTGGAAAGCTGGAGTCAGAGTAGTCAGTCCCTGACTCTGTCCCCCAGCAAGTCTGGTCTGGACAGGTCAGTGGGGGCAGAAACCCCAAAGTCTCAGGCTGCAGTCCTGGGGAGGAGTCATGGTGACTTCCAGGTTTCAGCCTGAGCTGCAAGGCTGCGACAGCCCTACTCTTTGCCCTTACTGTGGTTTTATGAGAATCAGAACAAGGCCCCCCCTCCTCAAAACACTTCACCATCCGCCATAAAATTATTTAATAGGTGTCCTATCTGCGGCGACCACAATGTGAACTCCAGGCCCAAGTTGCACAGTACGTAACACGCACCACCGCACACAGCCATCCTAGCAGACGCACTGCCATTAAGCAAACAGTGAGGAGAAGGGCTGGAGGCCCTTGGCTCAGGCAGGTAGAAAAGGTAGATACAGTCGAATACACACAGGGGCGAAAACACTTACCTAAGCAAAGAACAGCCAAAGGGGAGACTTTACGAACGCTCCTTGCTTTTTTGGCATGAGAAATCTAAATAATGTAGAGGTAGAATACGGCTTCAAAACAGAAAAAGCAGTGGCTCCAATGAGACAGATAAAGGAAATGCAAAATCCCCAGCCAGAAAGCACTGGTTTTGACAGAGAGGGACTGGCCCAGGTATAGGAAACCAGTCCTAGTCATACAGCTTCCGAAAAAAAAATTTTTTTTCTTTTTCAGTTTTATGAGACGGTTTCACTCTGTCATTCAGGCTGGTCTCACTATGTAGCCCAGGTTGGTCTCAAACTGTGGCGATCCTCCTGCCTCAGTCTCTTGAATGCTGAGATTATAAGCATGTGCCACCACATCCAGCTGATTTTTTTAAAGACCCTATATGCTAAGCAGAACACCAGCAAGCAAATGTAACAGGGAAACTCGACTTGGTGGAGTGCACTGGCGTTCTCAACCAGCCGAGCCACACAGGTAGCTGAGGTCTATCAGTCGCTGGGTAACCGCAAAGCACCTCTCTGCTCCAGCTTCTATCTGGGGATACGGCTGGTGTCCTCACACAGCACTGGGCAGAATGCGAAAGGCTGGCAGGATCCGCCAGGGAACTCATCCTACCTGCATTCATCCACATGGTGATGGCAAGGCCCTTGCTTATCCAAAGTGAGCCTCCAAAAGAGGATCCCCGGTGCCCGTCCAGACACCAATGGGGAGGAGAGCTAAGTGTTTGCCTAGGCTGGAAGTGGGGCAGAGGTAGAAGTGGAAAAAGATCTTTTGATCCCTGCCCGTGTCCCCTCAGGGCTCAGTGCTGTCCTGAGGCTCTATTCTGTCCAATACTCAGGGCAGTGAATATATCTCTGGATGGCTCCTGAGGTCCCTGGCCCCTTGGGCACAGGCCCTGAACTGGAGGGGGGACTTCTGCCCAGATCCAGTTGTTCATTCCCCTCCTCTGTGCTGAGGACTGAACCCAGGGCCAGCAAGTTCTCTGCTGCTGAGCAGCTGTCAGCCTCCAGGAACTTCCTAGGTCCTTCTGCCCATTTCACTAGCCACTCCTAAGTGTCAAGCCCACGACAGGTGCAAGGCTCCAGGCTTGTGCTGGGCATCCTGGACCTTTGGCCTTACTACCTTGGACAGGCCAGATATGAGCCCAACGTATGGGTGTGGAGCCCCAGAAGCACCCTGTTTGCTGCTGTAAGGCCAAGGGGGAAGATACCAGCTTCCTGGCTGCAGCTTTGTGCTTGGCTAACTCACAGCTTCTGGGCAACAAAGCAGACAAAAGAGACACAGTGAGACTGCACTGATCACCCACTCAACCACTGTGGGCAGGGGACAAGCTCTGGGGCCAGCCCAGGACATGCTAGCCACATAGGGCAAGTCAAGGCCTAACGTGCAATGCAGGAGCAGGCAGTGTCCAGCAGAGGCAAGGGCCACCCTGGTCCAATGCTGGCTCAGGCTGCCTTCAAGGGGAGGGCAAGTGAACGTCCCTCTGTGTGTCTTTGCAAACCACAGTCAGGATGTCCCTCCATGGGCCTTTGCAAGCCACAGCTCAGCCAGGCTGCCAGGACTCAGATCCTGGTGACATCTGACCCAGGCAGGTATCTTGGGAAAACTGAGGCCCACACTGTGAAATGGTTGAAGCCACAGGAATTTGGAACATTTGGACAGAGACCCTGACTGTGCCAATATGCTTGTCTCACAGACGAGTAAACTAAGGCTCAGGACTGGAACAGGCTCACTTCAAAGGTGAAATACTAAGTGTCACAGAATGGTCTTCCCAGGTTGATCCCATAGAGTCAAGAGAGAGCTGCCTTCTGTGACCCCAACCTCCACTTCAGGAAGTTGCAACACTTCCTCGTTTCCATAGTAACCCGCTACTGCTCCAGGAATACACTGAAATGTTTTTGTTCCCTCCTCTGTGAGGGCCAGCCCAGGGCCAGGCAGTAAGGGCACAGAGCGGAAAGAGGGGGCGTGAAGGGGGCATGGTCTCAGCCCCAACCCAGGCTATCCCGGGCTCTGGAGAGTAGGAAGAGAAGCATAGAATTCTCAGTGTGAAGAAGTCCACAGTGTCTGAGGGAACTGGACGGAGGGGGGGGGGCGGTCAGAGGGGCAGATTTGAGTAGGAATCTACCAGACTGAGGGGCAGGGCTGGAAGAACTGGCATGTGCAGAGGCTTGAGGGGCACTGGCATGTCAAAAAAGCATCAGGGGAATGTGACAGCACAAGAGATGATGGGAAAAGAGTTGGCCCAGAAGGAGGACAAGGACCCAGTGCAGAATGATGAAGTTGCACGTGGACATCGGAATGCCAGAAACACTTCCCAGGCCCCTGCTTTTCCAACTGTGAAATGAGCATGACAGAGAAGCACAAGAGGAGCTGAGCATAAGAGGAAAAGGAGCTGGGCATGTTGGTGCACGCCTGAAATTCCAGCACTTAGGAGACGGAGACAGGAGGATGCCCAGGAGTTCGAGGCCAGCCTGCACTACACAGTAAGGCGTGGTCCCCAGAGCCCGCTTTCTGCAGGTGCACAGGTATTCCCAACAGCCTTCCATGCGCAGGCTCCATTCATTCTCAAGACCCTTCCCCAGGCTTGATCTTTCTCTTCATCTCTGCTGACCACTTTGGTCCAAGCTAGCAGTGTCCTTTCCTGAGTTACCATGAAAAGTGCCCGGCCAGGCTAGAGGTGTAGGTCAGCAGTAGAGTACCGTGTAACACACCCAGGTCCCTGGGTCTAAGCCTCAGGATCACACATGCGCACACATACCCATGTCACCCTGCTGGCAGCGACTGCCACATTCTCTGTCCTCAGTGCACCAGCCAAAGGGATCTTCTTAGCAGGCACATCAAAGTCATAATCCTTTACTTAAAATCCTCCAGTGGTTACTGAATCACTGAGCATGAAGTCAGTAGCTTTTCCTGTGCTCAGTGAGGCCCTCTGTGACCTGGTGCCTGATCATTCTCCTGTCTTCTGCCTCTATTTCCCCTCTTCCCTGGCTCTATCAAGCCATGCACAACTCATCCCTGTCCTAGAGAGTGCCCTGCATGTACTTGCATAGGGTCTTTGTAAGTGCTGTCCCCTCTGTCTGCCTGCTGACAGGGTTCATCCCACCACCTCCCACCACATGCCTCCCTGGGATATCTGTTCAAATGCAGCCTCTTCAGAGAAGCCTTTCTTGACTACATCAACACCGACTAAATTCTCACTTCCTGCTTCCCCATATCACCTTGCCCTGGCTTGCTTCTCTCCAAGCACTTCTCATAGCTCATGAGATCATTATGTCGTTGACTTGCCATCTATCTCACTTGCCTGAACGTGAGCAGAGCCTCTGTCAAGTTCCCCACTGTATCCACAAGGCAGGGTACACAGCAGGTGTTTGACAAACTCAGTGGATAAATAAACGGACTCATTTTTCCTAGCGGAAGGACAAAGGATGCTGGGCACTCACCTCCCAGGAGCAGAGCACTGGAGCTTGGGACTCTCATGGAGAGCTGGTCCAAGCTGGTATGTGGACCCCCAGCAGGAATAAAGCATGCACTGGCCCCTATACCTGGCTCCCCAGGCCTCAAAGCGAAGCAGGGCCTGGCTTGGGGGAGGAGGCCCCCAGAGAGGTGCATGGTCCCTCCTTTTGTGTGCACTTGGCCCCAGACAGCCAAGGACAGCCTCAGGGGCAGTGTGGAAGCAGAGGGAGGCCAGTCTATTATGGGGAGGAACTTAGCATTCTGCTAGCTCTTTGGGGGCTGCTTCCTTCTCCGGACCACAGTCCTCATGTCTGGAAAACAGAGATGACAGAAGCTGCCAATAGTCTGGATGACTTGGCTCTTTGGGCCCCAGGACAGATCACACCAGGGATAGAACAACAGCCACAGATTCTTGCCGAGAAGATACTGTTTTTATGACTCTGCTTCCAAGGCAACCACTTGTGGCCAGCTGGGCAAGGGGTCTCCTGGGGGGTCCTGGGGACCTTCTGTCTACTCAAAGTGACAGTCAGCAAAACCCAGGGCAGCTCTATTTGAGCCAGCAAAATGAGGGGACACCACCTGCTACAGAGCCAGCTGTTCTCAGAAACCACAGCAGACACCCACCTGCCCTGGGGTCCAGAGGTTGTGGGGAGCAGAAGCACAAGGCCCAGCACTGCAAGCGATAGGGAGTGGAGGCTCCAGGAGAGCCCAGTTCCCTCCCCAGCAGCTTCAGGGGGACCTCTCCTTGCCCCTCACCCCAGCAAAGGCTTCTGCAATGACAAGGCAGAGGCTGAGCCCTGGGTGGGTGACTGTAGGCCTGAGTTTCAGTTCCAGCTCTGTGAGGGACCTGTCTCCTCTGGGGTCAGACTCAGCAGGTAAATGAGGGGTTGGTCTGGACAACTTCCATGGTCTGTCCACACTGATATCATCACTGTGCTTGGTAATAAGACACTACCTCCCTGACCCAACAGTGACACTGGACAGCACGCAAAGGACGAGCCCTGCCGTTACTCTCCCAACAGCCACAAGTGACACCACAGGAGGCAGTGAGGACTCCAAATGCAGTGCTCCCTCCTGAGAGCCCAGTCTCTGCAGCCTAAGGACACTCCAGGACACACCACGGTAGAGTGGCAGGGTAAGCCAGGGGGACAGAATGGGGAGCAAGCGCTAATCCCAGCCTCCATACCCACCCCGGCCACCTTCCAGCAAGGGCTCCAGTTCACACCCAACAAAGGCCAGGAAGATGGACTGCTGTCCTGAACCACTAGCACATGTGACCCTGCTGGTCAGCAGATGCCAGGCCATTTTCTTCCCGCTGGGCCTCAGGGATGCTCTCAGGGCCTCTCTCCCAGCTGACTTCCATGTCTCATGACCCGAGCTAGGCCTGACATCTCCAAGCTGCTCTTACTAGATGCAAAAAGGAAACATAAAGAAGCTCAGGGGAAATAAGAAAAGCCACTACCTCCAGGGAACCCACTCTGACTACTCCAGCCCTGAGCTCGTCTGGACAGAAGTCTCAGGCACAGGATCCCTCCGGAGGGAGTTCCTGAGAGCCAAGTTCACCATTTCTCCACTGTCCCGAGATACACACAGGGCACAGGTGTCCTTCCAGGCTGGAACATGGCCTGGGACTTGCTTAGGGGAGGAGCTGCTGGAAAGCGAGGAGCAGTCAGGCTCTGGGGTGCAGTGCCTGGAAGGGTGCTGTTTAAGGGTGGTACACACAGGGCATAAATGATTCATCTGATACACATTGGCTAAGGTGGCTAAAAAGGTCCCTTGTGGTTTTGAGAATTACAGATCCCAGGAATCAAGGAAATAGAAGTACATGGGGCCCTTGAGTGGGGTGGACCACGGGGCCCACATACCTCTGGGGAACTGGCTAAGAGGGAGGCCTGAGAAATCTGGGGCCCACAAGGGTTCCACACCCAAAGCAGGCCCACTCCTCTTCCCTAAAGGGACCAGTCTGGCAGACGAGGCACAAGCAGAAATGCAGTGTCAAAACAGGAGAGAACTGGATGTTTGACTCAGTTTCATAGCCCCATCACCAAACATGACATAGGAAACCACACGAGAGCGTCGTGCTTTTCTCCAGGAGCACAGTCACAAGGCTGTCCTGCAGCCTAAAAGCTGGTGGCCAAGAAGTCCCTCAACTTTTTTTCCGCCAGCCACAAAACCCATTTCTCAGAATCCACACACAAGGACTGTGCCTATGTGCCAGGGAAGTGGCATGACTCATCATCCATGATCACAGATCAGGGACATGATTCTTCCTACGGGTCACCAGGACACCCAAGCCACAGCATCCAAGTCTCTTGAAGACAGAAGGTGCCCCTTTCTGTGATGCTGGGGTTCCCCTGCACTAGGGAGGGAACACAAACCCAGGCAACATGGCCAGCACCACAGAAACTGACCTCCTGACCTCACAGGGAGTTTAAACCAGCCCTGCCGGCCTTCCCAGGAGTGGGTGGGGACTTCCCTCTGTCACTCTCATCCCCAACACTTTCTGGGGACACTGAAACCTGACTTTTGGTGCATCTCATAGAACCCAAGAAGGGATGGTTGCAAGGGGAAGTGAGCTTGCACAGGAGGCCACACCTGCCTACCATTCTTCCTTTGTCTCCCAGGGCCACTTCAGCCCTTATGCCAGGTAGACCATCCAGAGGTGTCAGTGACCTTGGTCAAGGCTCCTCCATTCCCCTGGTCTCAGTTTCTCACCAGTGAAAGCTGGATTAGAAGCACAGTCATTAAAACAATGTCTTCTCCCCAAAAGCAGTCACATGCTGAGCTGGAATGGGAGGGTCTATGAGCTGGAGAAGGAGGGTGCTCACACAGCAATGTCACCCCATTCGGGTCCAGGACTACAGGCCCTTGAGTTTGGGTCACAGTTCTGACACCATCTCCTGGTGCCCTCACAGATTGAAGGATCTGAAGAAAGCTGTGGACCACCTCTCCAGGCAAAGGCCAGGTCACAAAGGTGGCCTAGGGGTGCAGGGGCCATGTCTCCTGCAGGCCAGGGACAGGCCCTTCCACTGGGATGGCTGCCAAGTCCTTGAGGCCCATCACAAGGGATGAGGCAGAGGTCCTAACCCTTTGCCTGACTGGCCTTGCTTTTGGGACTGCCCAACCACAAACAGATTTGTGGTCTGGTAACAAAAACAAGGAAAGAAAAAGAGGTCAGATAAAGTGACAGAGATCTGCAGGCTGAAGCAGGGCAGAAGTTAGGCTTTAGAGCCAGGAAAGGGGCTCCTGAGAGGATTTCTGTGCATGTGGACCCAGCCCTGGCCCTCCTCAGGATAAACCCCTGAGGAGGTAGTTCCGTAGGTAAACCATGGCCAGGTCCAGCCACTAAACCAGAACCTTTGGCCTGGGACTTCCGAAACAAAGATCCCACTGGCACCCTAAGTTTGCATTTGGGGAGAGATGGTGTGGCAGGAACTAATGCTACTGTTTGCTAGCACTTACTACCCGCAGTGAGCTGCCCACACTACCTTCTCAACCTAAGGGTTACTGGCTACTACAGAAGTAGTAAGTCTTTAACAGATGTTGAGGCTGAGGTCAGAGAAGTAAAAGATAACTTGTCCAGAGTTTCAGAGCTCACAAAGGACAGGGTTGAGAGCTGACCCCAAGCCAATGGAGAAGGGAATAACTGCATTTCCCAAGGGGCCCTGGCTTTTGTGACACTGATGGCACAACTTGGGTAAGTTGTTTGAGAGACAAAGTTGTCCTGCAAATAAGAGCAGAACACTGCTGGCACACTCCATGTCCACAGCCAGACCCCATATCCCAGGGTCCATGTCATACTATTTGACCTTTGGCTGGTCTCCATACCTCTCTGGACTTGGGGTTCCCCCACCTTTGAACTGGAAGGGTGGAGAAGCTCTCAAAGGCACTTCCCATTTGCAAGGCCAAGAGAAAACTTGGGGACTCTCCTCCAGAGGTTTCTGAGTCCAGGTTCCTGGCTGCTGGCAGCTGGGTGCCCTGCTTCCCAGCTGTGGTCAAGGTCCACCATGGGCAGGGGTGGGAGTGGGGCAGGGGCCCTGCAGGGAGGGCAAGGTCCAGGCCCTGGCATTTCCTCCCTCCTGAGCTCTCACCTGGCTGGCACAGGTGACTCCCAGGGTGGAGAGAGAAGGTTCTCACCCTGCCTCCCATCACAGAGCAAGTGACAGCAGCAATGAACCAGCCTGCTATTAGCCCTACAAGGGACAAAGCCAGCACAGGAGGGCTGAGGCAGGGTAAGCCACCCACCTTCTCTAAAGATACCCTGTGCCCTCCCTGGAATGATTCTGTGAGACATGGCTACCCCTGCAATGCAACCCACCTTTGAAGATGTCTGCTGCAGGGCTGGGGCTCTAATGCCACCCAGGACCACACTGTCGGAATTCAGAGGCAAACCCCTTCCTTCCCTGTTCTAGCCCAGGTTAGGGAGGAAGAATATTTATTTATGTGCTTGGAAGAGTGGAGAAAGGGGCTGTCCTGGCCAACAGTAGATACTCAATAAATGTTTAATGAGCTCCTGGGCTGGGAGAGACCAGGTTCCAGGGCTGGCTCTGTCGCCCATTCAGGGCTGACCTTGGAGGAAGCCAACTGCTGCTTTCCAAGCTTCAGTTTCCTGGGCTAGAAAAGAAAGGCCAGAGAAGGTAATCCAATCGGTACCCCTAATTCTCTGTGCTTAGAGGCTCAAAGCCCAGTGCCAGGGAGGTCCCAAAGAATACTGTGGTTTCTAGCTCCTCTGCCTGCTGCACCCAAGCTCGAAGGGCAGCACGGGGTGCTGGGCAGGGGTTCAACCCTGTGGGTGGAGCATGGTGGGAGGATGAGAATGGGGTGGGGAGGAAAGAGGATGGAGAGTGGGTGCAGTCTGCATTCAGGCCAGATACCAAAACAGACTTCTGGAAGAAAGAGCCACTGAAAGTACAAAGCGATCGTATTCAACACCCTCCCCCACTGGGCAGCTTGGCCATTTCCTGGTGTGCAATGAATTGGACAAGTGTCTGGGAAAGACAGGGCAGGCGTGTGTGTATGTGTGTGTACACAAGCACCAATGTACACACCTGAGGGAGAAGAGGGAGGATAGCTGCCAACTGGGGCACAGGCTGGAGGACACAGGAGGCCCCTCAAATCCTGTCACTGGGACTAGGACATCTCTGGGTGGTTCACCAACCCCTGGAAATTCCAGACTCGGCCTGGTGTCTCCACAAGCAAAGATCACAAATCAGGCCACCAAACCTTGACAATCTGCCACTGCCAGCTATCAGGGAGGTCAGCTATCAGGGCTGTCAGCAGGTCCCTGCCCCTCTGTGGATCTCAGTTTCCACACCAGTACTGTGAAGAGTCTGAGCTGGAAGATCTTGAAGAGCACACATCTCCTCTGACAGTCAAGATGCCATGGAAAAACACATCATGAACCTTTACCATCATGAACCCTCCACCCTGGAGCGCTAGGAAAGCAATTCTGGTCCCCAGTCTCTGTCACAGGACAGGATTGGGGCAGAGCTGAGTCCCCACACCGTCTGTCCTCAACAGCCTGCCAGGGCCAAAACCTTGAAGTGGTTACAATTACAGCCAGGCTAACAGGATTAGGGGAGTGTTGAAATCTAAGAAATCTAATTATCTCAAAGACACCCCAGCCTCCCCAGCACAATCCTGCAGTAACCCCAGCAGCTGAGCCTGACAGAAGGGGTGGCTTGGTGCCTTCTTGGGCTACATCCACGACCTGCACAGGTGCACTGGACACAGGTGTGCTTGCCTGGCTGCCTGCTGCCCTGCACCACATCAGCTGCAGCCTTGACCTGCAGTGGCACTCAGATGAGCTCCAGAATACCAGGCACAGGGACACAGACCACCCGGGCAGGTGGAAACCAAGGGCCCAAGGCTGGCCGCCCCACACAACCTGGAGACTGACTCCACCAAAGCCAGTCACCCTCTTTAGTTACAGAAGCCACAGTAACCCAGGGGAGTCTTGGGCTATCTGGAGACCAGGGCTGGAAACACCTCTGTGTCCTGCTCTAGGGCCCTGGCCTAGATGAATCTAATATGCAGCAGCCCAGGGGCAGTCGAGACAGCGTGTGAGGCTCTGAGCAAGCTCCGGTTGGAAAAGATTGTGCCACAAGCATGGGGGCACCACAATGCCAGATGGTGGCGGGTGGGTGGATGAGGCCCACCTGCATCCTTTCCCGGCAACAGCGCCTCCTTAGCCTCTCATCCCCCTAGTTCCATTCCTGGGGTCAACACTGGCTTCTATACCCGAGCCTGCTGGAGCTCTTGCTCTGTGAACCATGACAGAAGTAGCACAAAGTGCTGATGCCCAGAGCTGAGTCCGGGCTTTGCCTCAACTCTTTGGACCTCTTCAAACCTCCGTTTTCTTCTCTGTTAAATGGGGGTAATCTCTAATAGCAGCGAGCTCACATTGCTGTTATCCAGGCCAAACAAATTTGGAGATCAAGTCTACAGCCACCAAGTGCCACCAGGGAGAGGGGCTCTACTTACTCCTGTCCTCACACGCCCGTGGCATGCTGGTGGTGAATTATTTATTTGGGCTGATCTTCCTGCCCTTGCTGGATGTCAGCTCCTAAGGAATAGGAACTGTGGGGCCCCTGCCCTGTCATTCCAGCTCCAAGGGAAGTGAAGAAAGGCAGACCTGGCCCCCAAAGGCAGGTGACAGTGAAACCCTCAGAGCGACCCTTCCCCACTGCTCCCAACTCATGGCTAAAGAGGACCAGAAGCAGCCATTTGGAAGATGTCCCCTTGCCCATGTCAGTTAGATGCTGCTCTTGAACCCATGATCATTCAGGAAAAAAAAAAAAAAATGAGTCTGTAGTCTAAAACTCCTCAGCAACTCAAGCCCAGACCAAAAGCTGGAAGGTCTGGATTTCCAAAAGGCAAAGCACGCTAACGCTCACAGCTGTGTACTGAAGGCGGCACAGACTCAGTGAGCACCTGTCACAGGGGGCGTGAAGCTGACCCTGGACAGCCAGGGAGGTGAGCACAGATAGGCTGGCAGCTTCTGGAACATGCTTCAAGCATCCCTAACCAGCCCCTTCGTGTTCTATCCATTCTGCACCAGAGCCTGCTAAGACTTCAGGGATCCATGCCCACATCTGCTTCACCTTCCCAGCAGCTAAACGGGATGAGGTGCATTCTGTCCTTTAATCCATTTTACAGATCAGGACACTGAGGTCTAGCAGAGTAAACCAGCTGGCCCAGAGCAACCAGCAAGCTACAGCCTCCTGCCAACTTTTCCTTCCCTCCATTCTCTGCTGATAATGGGAAAATCTGGTTATCACAGGATGGGCTGGTACCTGGCCCAGGACTTGTCTGTAGGATTGGTGGCATTGGTATCCTCTGCCTCCCTCCATCCTTGAGGGAAGAGTCCTGCCCTAGTCTCCCTGCTGGGGCTTAGAGACCAAGTAGACTGCCCTCTCTGGCCTCAGGGCGCTTGAGGACAAAGAGCACCCCCCCCTCCCAGAGGGAGCAGGCAGAGGCCACTGTGTCCTGCAGAGAGGTCAGGGCAGTTACCAGGCAAGGCTGCAGCAGCTTCCCGAGTAATTACAGCAGCCTGGCCTTTGTTGTCCACACAAAACCTAGGAACCTCATAGAGATGCAGTAGCGATAGGAGCCAGGCCAGGGCCCATGGGAGCAGAGTTATGAATGAAACTGTAAGGGACTCCTTACAAGTCTCCACCTAGCAGGCCCTATTTCCTGCTTCTATGACAAGAGATCACAGAAGCTTCCCAACATTAACTTGTCGGTGCACAGCTTTCTGAGAGCAACACCTTTCTCTGAGACAGGGTCACAGACAGTCAACAGGCCCTGGTCAAGACCAGGCAACTCAGTAGCACTGGCTTCCTAGGAAGGTCCTCCAGTGGTCACAAAGTGCTTTCCTTCCTTACCCACCCTGTCAATCAAGGAGAAAATTAAAGTTTGCAGGTTTCTCAGCTGGGTCTTTCTGCCTGCAGTTGTCTAGAATGAGACAACTTGTGGATCACCTGTGTCCCTGTGTTGGGTCACCTCTATGGTGGTCAGGGATGGAGATAATGCTGTCATTGTTGCAGCTAGAGAAGTGTGTATGAGAGAGAAAGAGAGAGAGAGACAGTGTGTATGTGTGTGTGCACTAGCACGCGCGTGTGCGAGCGCGCACACATGTGTGAGATCACTGGCCTGTTCCTGGGCCTTTCTTTGCTTTGCCCTGCTTTCCTTAGGAGAGAAAAGGTACATCCAGTCCCCCATGAAGAAGACAGCCACTCTCTTCTGCACAGACAAGGCAGTTTATTCAAGGATTTCCTAAGTCCATCCATTTCTCTTCCCACTCTTCAGGGGCCTCTAAACCCCAGCCCAACTCCTAGAGCCTCTCTAGCTCCTCCCCCTCAGCCACTGCCTCCAACAAGCCCACCTGAGTGTCAACTTTTGAGATTTACATGTGAAAACAGCATTTCATAACCTCCTGAGGCGCCCAGACAAGGAGATGCTTCTGTGCTTTTTTTTTGGGGGGGGGGGAGAAAAAACAAAAAACAAAACAAACCCAAAAGACAAAAAACTCCAAACCATAAAACTTGGAGAACACACCACTTCTCCCTCACAGCGTCCCCACCACCCCAAAGCCACACGTGCTCCGAGGCAGATAGGGCTTTCAATGTCTCTTTTGTTTCATGCTGGTGTTTCAACATCTTCAACTTGAAGAGGGAAAGGTCAGTATAACTCCGGGTGTTCACAGGCCCAAAAGGCCAGGAATTCTTCCTACTTGGGACCCTCCTCAAAAAGCCCCCAGGTCGGAGAAAGCCAAGGGTTTGTTCCCTCCTCTTAACTTCCCAGAGCTCACACAAGCAACTTTTCCCTTTCCGGCCCAGGCAAAGGCAGGCTGAAATTCATCAGGAGCCAAGCAGCCCAGTTCTCCAGCCCCTCTGCCTGCCCCTTTATCTGTTCCTTCACAAAAACAATAAGCAAACCCAGGCACCTCTGGGAACAGCCTCTGGCCTCCTGCCCTGCCCTGTGTAACCAGCCTGTCCTCACACCCACAGCCCGCAGAGGAGGAGACTGCACTAGTTAACCCTCTGGTCTACCAGGCCCCATTCCCAGGTTGCAGCGGGGAGACAAACTGTTGCTCAAGGAAACCCTTCAGAAAACCCTTGGCTCTGTGCAGCGCCCCACCAGGACTTCCGCACTGCCCAATGCCCTTCCAAATCTCCAGGGCTGGGCAGGACATCACTAAGCCCTGGGTGTCCGTCCAGGGGTCTCCAAAAGCCCCAGGCAGCACTGAGAGGAGGGACTGGCTGGCCCGAGTGCTGCCCTCACCCCGCCAGCCCAGCCGCCAGCTTCTTGGAGGACCTCAGAGAGAACATTTGTTTGGGCTGCCAAGTTAAATCTTCCTCCCTCATGTCAGGGCATTGGAAAAGCAGTCAGGGGAGAGGGGAAGGGGGAGAGCGGGGGACGCAGCGGCGGGAGGGAAGGGGGAGGGGGAGGAAGCAGGCGGGCAGGCGCGGAGCCCCAGTTACTCGGGCACTGCCTGCCTAGTAAGCTGCTGCTCTCGGACTAAGCAGCCCCAGCTCCCGTCACCCAAAGCAGGGATCTGGCCGCCAGGCCTTCCCGGTCAGCGCGGGGTGCCCGAAGCCTTGAGGCCGGGCCTTACTCGCTCTGCGCCCAGCTGGAGGGGGCGAGGTGGAACAGGAGGGCTTACAAGGAAAAAGTTTGAGACAGGTAGAGGGGTAAGGCTGGGCAGCCTTGCGTCCGGGCTGTCCCCCGGGTAGGGGTGGGGGGCCCGGCCAGCGGCCGCCCCGGCGCGCTCCCTTGCGCCCGCCCTCCTGCCTGGGTTGTTTACATTCCTGGAGTGTCTTTTAAACCCCGGGCTGAGGCCGGCTCCCGGCCTTCTCTGGCGGCTCCGGGGCAGTCTCCCGTGAAAATCTGCTGGCGCACAATGGCCGAGAAGGCGGCCGCCCCTCGCCCGCGCCCCCACCGCTCCAGGGCGGGGAGCCTGCCCTCCGCACCGCGCCCTCTCGCAGCCCGGCCGGCTTCCTGGACAGATGTCCCCGGCGAGGGGGCGATACGCGCCCGCTGCCTGCGCCCCTGACGCCGAGGCCGCGCTCCCCACTGTTTTCTCTCCAACGCAGACGCTAGGAATGTGAAACAAGCATCCTGAGCCCGCCCCATCTACGACCCCAGCACCAGCCTCGGCTCGGCCCCATAACCTCCGCCCCGGGGCCAGCCTCCCACTCCCCGGGGGCCACCGCCGCCAGAGACCGAGAGGAAGAAAGAACACGGGGAAATTACTTTCGTATTTGCAACGCGCGCGCGCACACACACACATGCACATGCACATCTTCCCTCTAGGTTCTTCTCCTAGCTGGGGCAGCCCCGATCAGGGGTGGGCCCGAAAGCCCTTCAGGTTTCCAAAAGCCTTACTAGAACCCCCTCCACCTCCACACACCCCTCGGCGCTCCCTGCCCCGCACCGCGCGCCGCGTTTCCCCAAGCGATTCCCACACAAACAACTTAACCGCGCCCCCACCTCCCATTTACAAAAGTGTATGTTTTCCCTAGAAATTCAGATGCACAACTTAACATCACCATCCTTCGCCACCCTGAAATTCCGCGCCTTCCCGACGGTCGCAGTACGCACACAGAAGCACAACTTCAAATCGCTCCAAAGGAGGTGAAGGAGTCCGAGGCGGTCCTTCCTCGGCTTTCCTTACTCCTTCCTTCGGAGCCCGGTCCGGCCCAGCCCTCAGGGTTCTAAGCCAGGGCTGAAGGAGAGCCGGCGACAGGCGTGAGGCGGGCTCAGTCCGCGCGCGCACCGCCGACCGCACTCGCGCTCCGCACGCCCGGAGCTCCGGCCCCCGCGCGCAGCCAGAGCCGGCTCAGCGCAGCCGGGCGCTCACCAGGCAGCTGCCCGGGCCTCCGCCCCCGGCCAACGCGGGGAGAGCAAGGAACCTCGCTGCGGGCCACCCGCCCGACCTGGAGAATCCTTGAAGGGAAAAGCCCCAGCGCTCAGCACGCCACGCTTGCACCCCAGAACCTGCGAGGAGCGGAAGAAAGCCTCGGGGCTAACGGGCTCCTGGTTCTGTCCCCAAACTTACCCGGCGCTGCGAGCACCGCTGCCGCCGCTGGAGGACGCGCCGCTGCCGGCGAGGGCCGGCTGGGGCCGGGAGGAGCGCGGTAAGGGCGCCGGGATCGCGCAGCTCGTCTCGGCTCGGCTCGGCCCCCGCTCCGCTCCGCGCCGGCCGGGGCCGGGGTCACCGCGCTGCGCCGGCGCTGCTAGCCCGCCTGGTCGCCGATCGCTGCTCGCCGCCCGGCCGCTGGCTCTCCTGGGCGCCCGCCGCCGCCGCTCGCTTTTTTAATGTCCACAGACAGTGAAAAGGAACTCGGCGTTAGGGGGTGAGTAAGTGAATCAACTCGCCCAGAGCGGAGCAAGTTGAAGTGTCAGATTACATTGGCTATTCTATTTCCAAAGGGCCCCGCGCCGCCGGCCACACGCAAAAGCCGGCGCGGAATCCAGTCGGAGCGGAGCACCGAGCCGCTGCCAGCGCTCTGCTCCTCTCGCCTGGCTCGCGCTCTCTCTGCGCTCTCGCCGCGCTCTTTCTTTCCCTTGCTTTCCGCCTCTCCTGGTCTTTCCTCGCTTTTTTCCTTACACCCTTGGCTCAGCGCTCTACAAGCTTTTCCTCACTTGGCACTGACGGCTCCGCGTCACCACCCCCCCACGCCGCTAGTCCCCTCGCCTTCCCCCGAGATCTCTTCCCTCCCGCCTCTGCTCGCGCACGCCCCCCACCCCCGCCCCAGTAAGTTTGGAGAGGGGGAAAATTTTGAGCCTAGAAAGGGATCAGGTTGGGGAGGACACCAAAGTCACCCGCTCGCCAGGCGCACGCCGCCCCTGCGCGCACTCGCACGCCCCCGCCTGGAGTGCACCCCGGGTCGCGGGCGCTGTCAGGTACCTTAAGTGGGATGGGCCAGTTGCTAACTAGATCTCTAAAGCCTTCCCTGAGGAGACTTTGGGTTAGTTCCTAACGTCAGGGACCTAGAGAGTGGGAAGAGGATCGCCACCCACCGAGGGCGACGCTGAGAGGCTGGAGCGCACTCCCCTCGACGGCTGGGAGGAACTAGCTGGGAGAGACCGGCATCGCGAGTCGGGGCACTCGAGTCGGTCCTGGACGAGTGGGTGCTCCGAGGCCCGGCGGGCAGCGCCTGGAACGTCGTACGCGCCAGCGACCTGGGGGTGGCAGACTAGACCTCCACCCAGGCCTGGGCACAGTCGCAGGGATGGCAAGGAGCCAGGGCACTCACGAGTCGCAGCTGGCGAGCCCACTCCTGGGGTTCCCCTCGCAGTCCGCCCCCGAGAGCGTCCTAGTGCGCGCCCACTCTGGCTCACGTCCACTGCCACACGCACAAAAACTCCTACACACACGGCACACACATTCGCGCCCACCCTCAGCTCTGCAAATATGCTACTTCCCGCACACAAATGCGCTCACACACACTCACACTTTCCCTCACAAACACGCCCGCGCAGTCACAGTGAGCACACTCAGACGCAGCTGTACATACACTTGCAAAGATCACTGCACACAACCTCACACACACTCAAAAACAAAACACTCCCTGTGCACAAAATCTCACGTTCATATACACACGCCCCCCATACACCTCTTCCGCAGCCTTTTCTCGGGACACCACACCCTTGATGGGCGGCACTTCCATTGCCCCGCATAATCAGAGCCCGGGTTGGACACACACACGCGCGCACGCACGCGCTCCCCTCGGGGCAGACAGGCGGAGAAGGTTGGGCCTGAAGCCCGCTTCGCCATCCAGGTGTAGAAACAGTTCCGCGCTCCGCGTTTTGCAGACCGCCGCGGTGTCGGAGGCGAGGCGAGGCGAGGAAAGGAGCTGGAATAACAAAGGCAAGTTGGGGAGAGCGCAAGGGGGCGCAGCCCGGGCCGGGCCGCGGGGGGAGCCCTGCACCGCCCGGGCGTCGGAGGCTGCGGGGTCGCGGGCGCCGGGAGCCGGAGGTGGGGAGGAAAGGTGGGGGGCGGTGGGCGGGGCCTCTGCGTGACGTCAGAGAACAATGACACCGCTGGGGGCGGACACCGGGAGGCTGCACGGGCGGGAGTCTCCCCCGAGGCCGGGCGGGCGGAAGAAGTCTTGGCCGCTGCCTGATTGACGAGGTCCGCATGGGAGCGCCGACGTGCCACGCAGACTCGCGGGCTGCCGATGCCTCGTGGGCGGTGATCCGAGAGAGCCCGGAGCCGGAGGAGGGGGTGGGGGAGTGGAAGGCTAGAGTCCTTCAGCCAGCACAGACCCCTATTTTAGAACATCCTTCAGAGGGCCGCTCTGACCTCGGCTTGAACTCCCTTCAGGGCTGGAGAGATCACTCCTTCCACCGGCGGGAAAGAGGAGGCAACATGAATTCATTCGCAAGGCTCTGGTAGTCTGACAGACGGTGAACTCAGCCTGGAATTCCTGAGGGCTCGGAGCCTGCAGCTCGGGGCCCCAGGGACGTGATGTGTCTGTGTGCGTGTGGGGAACCTGTTTGATTTTCCCAGGGGAAGCCCTGCCTTCTCCTGCCACTGGGCGCTAGGGAAGGTGCTCCTTTCCAGCCTCCCTGGCCTTCTGATCTGATTCGTCACACAACGAATGGACTGTTACTGCCGCTGCTCCCCCCCACCCACCCACAGGTGACAGCTGAGTATCTCTGGGGAGAGTGGGTGGTATGCAATCACTTCCTGACCTCCGGGGACACCAGGAGGCACAATCCCAGCAAATTCCTGTGGGAGGGAGTCCCCGTTTCACAGCCACAGCCCGTGGGTGGCCCAAGTTCACAGGTGGCTGGAGGGCAGCCTGAGAAAGCCCTGAAGGCCTGACTTGTAAGGTGGGAATTCAGCTTGCTGCCTGGTGGCTAGACCTACAGCTCTCCCAACCGCAGCATCCTACAGCATTGCAAAGAGCCGAAAGTCAACCCACTCCCAGGTCCAAAATCCCACAGTGGAGCTTCCAAGCATTTCAGGATTTGGGATGCACGAAACCAGCCCAGCCAGCAACTGGGCCAATTCCTGTTGCCTTGATGGTACCAGGTCAGGACACTTGGTCCTCTCAGCCTTCTGTCCAAATCCCTCAGTGAGTAGCCAGAATCAGTCATCTTCAGGATGTGTGGGAATGCATATGACCTCAGGGTTACCACTCATGTTCAAAAGCTCCTGTCCAGAAGCTTCCGGTCAGTATTTATACCTGGAGAATCAGGAAGTGGCCACAGAGGAGCCAAAGAGAACAAAGCCTTAGCAACCAGAGCCAGTGACAAGGCCAGCTCTCCCTAGATGTGCAGCAGGGCACTTAGAGCAGCAAATCTGAGAAACCCTGCCCAGGCCTTTCTGGGGACCCTGGGCCCCATTCCTTGCTCTTAGAGGACCCTGCTATCTCTGACATCTTCCAGGGAAATCAGAGGACAGGTCAGATCCCTGGGGAGTCTTGGATGATGCTGTGACCTACTCAGTGCCTACTGTGTGCTAAGGCTTGTGGGGAGGGCATCTTGGGCAGTAGCTTAAGGAATTCGAGTTGTATATATAAGAAGTCCACACTGGGTCCAGATGCAGACTCAGGCCCTTGCTACCAGTTTCCTGCTGGCTGCAGCCCAGCTCTGTATCCGTACCCATGGACTCTTATATATGACCCCAAACAACTGGCTTCCCCTCTCTGGGCCTTTGTTAGCTTAAGGGCAAGGTTCCCTGCCAGTGAAGTCTTCCCAAGACCTGTGTGTCTTGAGGCCCCAGTCTCTGCCTCAGCCTTGCTGGTCCAGGAAGTCTGGGGTGAGGCACAGATGAAAGTGTCTTCATGTCCCAGCCCTGGGACATGGAAGATTATCCTGTTCTGCCAAGGCTGGCCAGGCTTCACCTGGATCCAGAGGTAGCTTTAGGGCCTGTTATAGGGGTGTGGGTTGCATGGGCCCAGTCCTTGGGTGCTCTTGCAGAGTCTTAGCTGACACCCACCTTCCTCCACAGACTGGGGTGCTATTCATTTCCTCTCCCTGGGAGCCATCATTAGAACAAAGAGACCATGACTGAGAGCAGGACCCAGGTCTCAGGAGGCCAAAGGTACAGGCTCAAAGAGTGGGAGGCTTCAGGCCCCTGGGTACATAGAAGACATGTGCAAAGTGCAGTGAGTGTGGCCAGCTGGGCCAGGAGACCCTTAGTGGGCTGGGGGATGGGGACAAGTGCGTATATAGCCAATTCCTCCTCCCAAGGACTCTTACCCTCACCCGCAATGGGAGCCAGGGGATGGCTGAATCAGTCCCAGGGGGGTGGACGGAAAGTCACGTATGGAGAGCCAACTCTGTACCAGGTACTGGGAAAACTTTCTTCTATGTGTGCTACAAGTCAGGTGTCACTGTGACTGCAGGAAGATGCTCAGAGGTGCTGGGCTTTGGGCCCAGCTGTTCCTTGGGGTAGAAAATGTATTTTTGTCCTCATCTTGTTGCCAGCCACAGTAGCAATGAGGTTGCCTGCAGGTAGTTTGGGGGTAAAGACCATCATCCACCTCCTGGGAAAGTTGGGAGCCCTTCCCATGGTAGTGATGTGACAGAGAATGCATTTGACCTTCACCCCTGGTGGATCTAGGAAGCACTGGGCGCTGTGCAACATTGAGCCTCGGCCTCCTGGAGGTGAGTGGTCAAGTACAGCAGAGAGGGGCTGTGTCCTTTCTTGTTGGGGTCCTACCTCTGCCTCCTCATCTTGGTCCAATAGGATTGTCCCTCCTTTCTCAGTCCAGCACTTGGCCGTGACTCTCCAGGACCCTTCTCCTGGGCCAGTGTCTCACTCTCCACCTTTGACCTCTGTTCTTTCTGCTCCTGCTTCCACATCCGGCTCAAACCCCCACCCCCACCGATAGGCACAGGGTGGAGCTGCCCAGGACAGAGGACATCCAGAAGTAGTAACCCTTGCTCACAGGGTGATTCTCATCCTCAGAGCCACACAATAGCACTTTTATGGGTGACTAAACACTGCTAATGGGAGGTGGTGGCTTTCCCAGAGCCACGCAGCTAGGCAGTGCCAGTGCTGCCCGAGAGCCCTGTATCCTCATGAGCACCCTCTCCTTTGCCCCTGAGAGCCATGCATAGAGCATCACAGTACAGCAGGCGGGGAGAGCAAACAGAAGACTGTACCTCCTGCCCCTCGACACTGCTCCAACCTGCGTGCTGCTGGCCTCGGGGCTGGTGCCCCCTTGCTCTGACCTTGTCCCTTTGCCACACTGGGTGGCCTCCAGAATTGCTAGCTAGCACTCTATGCACAGTCCTTCCTACCTCCTGGAGCACACCCCTCCTAACCTTCAAGGCCACAGCCATAGCCACCTGCCTGGGAGCCTGTCCAGGTATCTTGGTCAGACCTGCTGCTTGCCTCCTCCTGACTCTGGGTGCCACTGGCCCTGTCTCCTGCCCAGTTACCATGTAATAACTTGTGCCAGGCCCTGGGTAGCTCAACCATTTGAGTTCCTCTTATCCTCATC
The DNA here is from genome assembly GCA_004027455.1 of Hydrochoerus hydrochaeris. Taxonomy (NCBI): domain Eukaryota; kingdom Metazoa; phylum Chordata; class Mammalia; order Rodentia; family Hydrochaeridae; genus Hydrochoerus; species Hydrochoerus hydrochaeris. Next base: position 502,908 of record PVLA01000189.1, on the reverse strand, counting down.
TGAGCTGTGGGTATTAACCAGTCCATTATAGAGCTAAGGAAACTGAGGCATAGGGAATTGGGTTTGTCCAATGTGATACCTCAGTGTAAGCTGCAGGATACAGAAGGGCCCACTACTCCATCACCAGTAGAGCACCCTGTCACCAGTAGAGTACCCAAGGAGCTGACAGTCACATGTGGCAGGAGCACACAAAGGTGGATGCCCAGGCTGCCCATGGTCACAGAGTAAGAGCAGGGCTAGGACTAGGGCTCCCAGCCTGATGTGGCTTCCTGTACCTTGTAGCCAGCTGTGGGGCCCCTGAAACTGCTTTTTTTTTTCAAGGACACACAATGCCAGATGCCTCCAGGATGCTGAGCTGTTCAATGAGTGACTTCCCACCCACCCCCCCAATTAAAATAGAAAAAAGGAAAAAGAGAGAGAAGAAGAAAGAAAGAAATCCAGGCATTGTTCTCATCCACAGCTGGTGCCAACCAGAATCTCGCAGAAGAGAATGGAGCGGGAGCCTGCCGCCCAGGGGCCTCGCTGCTGACACAGGCCCTTTCTATTCTGGTCCCCACTGTGGCCCCTCTGTGGATACCCTCCACCTGCCTCCCTGGTCCCAGTGCCCAGTCTCCCACTACCCTCATCATTGGTAAATCCGGGTGCCACCAGCACCCTGCCATGCTTTCCTTTGTTCCCAACCCATCGCCTGGGGTGAGCTGGGCTTCCTCCCTGCCAGCCCAGTGCCTACCCTCCCAGCAAGGACTGCAGTGCCTGCCTGCGGAAGTTGCACAGGTGCCTTCTCCATGCTTTGCTTCTGGGAGGGACTAGAGGACGTCTCACTGTGCCACTAGACCCCAGCCCTTCACTCACACGTGAAGGCCATCACAGAGGGGCCTATGGCCTGATGACCAGCTCTGCGAGATGAAAGCACAGTGCTTTAAAGTGACTCAGAGATACAAATGATTTAAAAGTTGCCCAGTTTGTTCTCCGTCTTTGGTCTTAGAAGGAAAGAGTTCCCCAAAGTCTCCTATGGCATCTTTTTTGGTTTGGTTGGTTTTGGTTTTTTGAGACAATGTCTCACTTTATAGTTCAGCCTGGCCTTCCACTCACTATGGACTTCAGGCTGTACTAGAACTCCTGGTGATCCTCCTGCTTCAGCCTCCTCTGAGTGCTGGGCTTACAGGCATGTGCCACAACGCCTGGCTTCCATGTCGTCTTATTGCATCTTCTCCTCCCTGTCTTTTGGGAGGTCTGTCTACCCCTAGATCCCAGCTCCCTAGGACATAAGCCAGTCTGAGCCAGATTTCTCCAAACAGCCCTAAGGGAGCCACATGCTGCCCACTGGCCAGTATCTACCAGGAGCCCTTGGGTGGGACTGGCTGCCAGAGATAGCTTTCCAAGCTCTCTCCTCCCTCCTATGGACATAGCACATTAGAGTCTATTTTTTTTTAAAGTGCTTTAATGTCACACATGAGCGCCACAGCAGCCTCAAGAAGATGTGGATTTGCACATTGCACAATCCACTTTGTAGAGAAAGAAACCGAGCTTCTAAAGGCCTGGTGATCTGGGTAAGGTTACATCAGCACCAGGCGGAGTTGGCATTTGAACCCTGGTCTCTAGATGCCATGTCACAAAGGGAACGGGGATGCAAGTGTCAATGGCCACAGAAGACGACATTCCCAGCCCCTGTGTGCTACCAGAAGACGGCATCTCAGACACATTGATTCAGTCAACAAATATTTGTTGAACACAAGCCATGTGCCAAGCACAAACCTTGGCCTTGGGTGTTCAACCATGAAGAAGCAGATCTAGTTCATGCTGCCCCGAACCTGTGTTTGGTGGATGAGACAGACCTTGTGCAGAAAAGACTTCCCACCCTCTAGGCAGCATCCAGCCCAAATGCCCTTGAAAAGCCCATGGCTGAGGGGCTGGAGATAGGGGCTCGGTCCCTGTGTTGCCCCTCACTGGCCCTGTGGCATTGGGCAAGTTTTCCCACCTGTGAAATTGCAAGTGGCTCCTTACATGTCTCCTCAGGTTCCTGCCCAACTCCCATCTTCTGGGTCAAGTGGTTAATGATTTCTTGGCATGAATAATTACCCTGATTTAGTGTTTTCTTAAACCCAGCTTTTCATAGGCACTGGGAGCCGGAAATGGGATTTCTGAGGTCGCCTGAGCTGAGACCCTCACTAAGCAAGAACCCCTTTAGCCTCAGTGCCTCAGCGCTCTGAGAAAGTGACCAACTTGCTTGTGGGCTTCTGCTTCCGGAGACAGGGTGCTCCCAGCTCCTGCACCCTGCAGACCTCATTCTGTGTAGTGGTGTGCTGGTAAATGTTTAACATCTGGCTTTCCAAAGCGGGGAGAACCTGATTGGGAGTATTTGCTGATTTCCATCATGTAAACACTCTCACCACAGCCCATTTCAAGCTGCCAGTCTAACATCAACCCTCTCACACTTCCTGAAAATTTGAGTCAGCTCTTAGGAGCTGGTCCAAGCAGGCTGCAACCCACCACTGCCCTGGCCCACAGAGAAGCCTCATCCGGCTTTACTTACTGGAAAGTTCTTACTAGTATCAAGTGCAACACTGGATTGGTCAGGCACTCAGGCCTGAAGGAGGACTGACCTCTGAAGGCCTTCAGAGGTCCTCTTGTGATGGGGATGGTCCTGGGCCCAGTGGACACAGGGCAGACCCACCCCCCGCTTGGCCTTTCTGCCTCCTTTCCTCTTCTCTTCCCCTTCTCTGCTAAATACAAATTGGCTTTAGTGACACTACAATTTACTGTGGCAACAGGAACCAAATCTCAGCTCCCAGCTCTCTCCCTGCCTGCACCTTCCAGGACGGAATCAGACACCACTGCTCCCCAAGCCTGACCTGACCTGCAGCCCTTTCCTTCCTGCAGTTGCAGGCTCCGCCTTCCTCCCTGGAGCTTATCATTCACTTGGGCACTTATGACTTTCTACCTTGGATTACAGCTATTTGTGGACAGGCCTTATCTCGCTGCCAGACAGAGAGGCAGCGCTGGCTTGTTGAAAGAGCTTGGACTTTGGAGCCGCATGACCTGGCCCCCTGCATCCCAGCCCTGCAGGCACTCAGGGAGCTCACACTGCCTTTGCCAATCTCAGTTTTCTTATCTGTGAAGTGGGACTGCTGGTAACTCCTCCCAAGATGATTTTGGCCATTAAATGTGACTAGAAATGTTGAACTCCCTTTCCTGTTCCCATGTGGACTCCACTCCCCTTGGGGACAGATCACCTGTTTGTAGGCTTCTGTAAGAACCGTAACAATATTCATAGTGGCAAAAGTTGAGGGCAATGCTATGTAGAGAGTACTATTCTAAAAACTTACATAGGCTAATACTTTTCACCCTTGCAAAAATGGAGCTATAGTAGTATTTCCATAAATAAATGGCAAAAGGGTAGAGAGGATAAGTAGCAAGCCCAAATGGAAGAGCTGAGATTCAAATATAGGGAAATTGGCTGCAGAGCTTTAGCTTCGGGACTCAGTGCCATGTGACTGTGTTCCAAGGGAGTATGGTGGTTTGTGTAGTGGTAGGGGGGTTGCGGTCTTTGCATTCCTGTTCCTCATCCTGACCCAGAGGGTGGAGATGCGGAGATGTGTGAAACCCCTGGTCTGCCCTCTAGGACCTCCCCAAAGTTGAAGTGGTTTGTACCAAAGAGCAGAATGTCTCCAGGTTCCTGGAGGCAGGGGCAGAGAGGCCATTTGTGGTTGGCCTTGACAAATGAGGGTTTGGAGCAGGGTGGACAGGGCAGAGAGAGCAACCGAAACAAAGCTATTGAGGAAGGTGGGGCACATGAGAGCTGTCAGAGTGTCAGGCCAGGCCTGGTCACACCCTCTGGTGAGTGGCACAGACCAGAGGCTGGGCACTGCGGGAGGGGCTTGCTGGTTGACAGCCTGTGACCCAGGAATGTTGAGGTTGAGGGGACCAGTTCAGGGGCTTTGGAAGTCAAAAGACTGAGAGCTGGCTAGCCAGCTCTGGGGCCAGATTGTTCTCTGACCTCTCTCTCAGCCACACCGACCTCATAGTCTTGAGTCCCCGAATTCAGCTCTGTTGGTTGCATCCATCCATTCTTCTTAGCCTTGGTTTCCTTTTCTGCAGATCAGGCATGAAGAGGCAGTGGAGAGATGAACTGGGGTTATGAGAGGTTTGTGTCTGATGCTCCTGGGGCAGGAGGCGGGGTGGCAGGTGCTTCGTGGGGAGATAGGTAAAGGGGGGCCGAGAGGAGACTCAGTTTCTTCATCTGAGACAGGTGCTTGTAGTGGGGCTTCACTGCAGCCCTGAGCATGCATGGAAGTCTCTGCCCAGTGAACACCAACTCTGCCTAGCTGGCTCCAATGACTTCAGCACCACACGGTGTTTTTCCAGCAACGCTGGCTTCTGTAGGGACTGCTCTGGGCTGAACCCTAGCCTTCTGGCCACCTCCTTTCAGCACAGCCATGTCCCTTCCAGATACTGCTAAAGAGTTCTTGGAGAGCCCTCCTCATATGCCCAGGGCTGCTACAACACCTTCCACACCTCATCCCTAGGCATATCCAGTGCCCAAAATCACACACACACACACACACACACACACACACACACACACACACGTATCCAAACTGACACTTCAGGGACTGTGGGCTCCCAGTGCACCCCCATGGCCCAGCGCCCCAGCTCTAGCCTCTACAGACATAGCACCAGCTCTGCGGTCACCAGCCTTAGTCATTTGAGCCAATGGCTTCACAAGCCCTGCATGGTGGCTCCGATGTTCCCAGCAGGTGCTGCCCAAATCATTACCACCATCCACCCTACCTCCTAGATAAGAAGTGGGCCTCAGGTGTGTGGCTGGGGTTTAGGGATGGAAGATGACCCTTCCCCCAACCAAGGCAGGCTCTCTAGGCTTTGAAGGGACAGCAGGAAGGGGAGAGTGAATTAATCCCCGCCTCTCTCCCCCTCCAGGCTCACTATGATGCTAATTTTCTCTGCCTTTGATCCACACTCCCCCAGTCTGGCCCCTGACTCTGAGCTCAGCCAGCACTGAGCATGGTCTGAGATTAAGGCTACCCTGGGTGAGGGCCCTGTGTAGATCCCCACATACAGCAGATTGGGGTTTTGTCCCTGGGGAGGGGCCTGGGGGATTATAGCCCTGGTTACTGACGTGGCATTCTCTCTCTTCTCCATTCCCCTTTCCTCCTGGGGGGCTCTGTTTCTAGATGATTGCAGAGCCCAGTGAGAGGCCCCAGGAAAGGACTCCAGAAACTCTGGCCAAGGCTAGTGGAACCAGGGTTCCACTTCAGTCTTTCAGCCTCCAATCCTGCTGTTTGCAGAGAGGGCTTCTGTCCCATGATCTTTTTTTTCTTTTTGTTCTTTGTTCTTTGAGGTGTTTGATTTTTTGAGACAGTGTCGCTCTAGGTAGTTTAGGGTTGGCTTTGAACTAACTATGTAGCCCAAACCAACCTTGAACTAGTGGAGATCCTTCTGCCTCAGTCTCATGAGTGCTGGCTTTATAGGCATGCACCACCGTGCCTAACCTCTTCGGTGGTTTTTTGTAGTTGTGTTTAAACCAGTTCACTGAAGATATATCATGTCAGGGACTGCCTGGATGTGTGTGGCCTCATACAGTGCTCACCATGTCTGCTATGAGTCCTGCTTTACAGGTGGGCAAACTATCCTATCCCATTCTGTAATCAGTGGCAAGTCTCATCAAACCCTGGACACCAGCTAACCGGAGTCCCTTGCTATACAGAGAGAGTGCTGAGACCCAGACAAGGGAAGGGGCAAACTCAAAGCCACACAGAGAGTTGGCTGGCATCCATCCCCTCCCTGCCTATCTACAGCCAGCCTTGGTCTGGAAATCACTGGAGTATTCCATGGACCCCACGGAGGTGACACACGAATCCAGGGCTCCACTTCGAGCAGGGGATGGGACTGCTGTGAAAACGCTAACTTCGGGTAATCGTGGAGGCATCTAGGCCAACCTGGCCTTGGAACAGCCTGTAAACTTGGGCATAAACACAATTAAACTTTTTATTACCTTCTGTTTCATACATATAAAGACTATTTGAGAGCTATGAAACATATCCCAAAGAAGGTTCATGACCACTCTGCTTCAGAACTGGATTATTGTGGACACCAGGGAAGATCCACCTCCTCCAGGCCCCACTTCCTGCAGGGAACCTCTACCCAAATTTTGTGAAATCGCTCTCATCTTCTTTTTAACAATAGTTTTAACACAGGTGTGGCTGGCTTTTTGAGACCTTGCATCTAGTCTGCATTCCCGGAAGTGCCTTCTCTAAAGGGACAGAGGGAGAGTGTGAGGATTAACCTGCACCCCAGCCCCGTGTGTCCCTTCCCACCAGTGCCACTCAGTACCCGGCTTGACCTCCTTGTTCTAGCTAAGGCTCTGAAACAGGACACTTTTTCCTGACGCAACCAGTAGGAGCAGGACAGCTGGGCTGTACCTGAGCAAGGCAGGTGACTGCACATTTGCATAAGCAGGTGTGGCCACCTGAGGGCCCTCCTCACCTGGGCTGCTAGGTGGTAACAGACCCTTTCCAGCAGCAGCCCTGAGGGTTCATTTTGGGGAGGCTTTCCCTGTCGGGTCTGCTGTAGTCCTTGGGCATCTTTCTCTTAGCTCTTGTCCCAGGGCTGTGGTACGGGGAACCAGTATGATCCCAAATGCAGCAGAGCTTCAGACTCATAGCCGGTGCTTGCAGAGGGCCAGGACAGAATCCGAGTCCAGGCAGCCCTGGGTTTGCCCTTTACCCATCTGCCATGTTGATGTGTGAATGCAAGACACTTGTGTAAGTTGTTCAGTGCAAGTGCCTGTGAGTGTGTGTGACTGTGGGAATGCACATGTTCATACACATGCCCACACTCACGAGTGCATAGCAGCGCTCCACACCTACCGGCCCTGTGGAGCATGCAGGGGGCACTTCCTTCCTCTGTTTTTGGCTCCCTATCCCAGAGAGATTTGTTTTCTCTATGGGGGTCACACAGCAACACTTTTGGGGTGCCTGCTGAGTGCAAGGCCTGGAAGGTTACGGCAGAGCACCATGGGGAGCCCTCCCACCCCATATCCCCATCCCAGCATCTCTGCAGTCAAGTGCCACTGCTCCATTTCCCAGAGGAGGACCCTGAGGTACTGAGGCCAGAGAGGCAGCTGTGGAGCCAGCAGTTGGGATGGGACAGTGAGACCAGCACCCCTGAGGAGCCCCAAATCCTTCTTCAAACTGTACCTGGAGGACATTCCCCTGGGCACCTGGAAGAGGGCACCATGGCTGCAGGGAGCAGTAGGGGTTCGGGGCAGCTGGGATCTGAGTGGAGCTGGGCAGTGTGGGTCTACACTGGGGACTGACCACGCCTGCCTCAGTGCATGTGTGTACACACATGCTTGGGGACCCCAGGGGTCATGAGAACAATCTGGGGTTAAAGCAGATCCTCTGCTGCCCAGCTTTGCTTTGCTCCATTACTGCAGCTGTCCCCAAAGGAGTCCTATGGCTGCTGGCCTTCTTGTCCCTCTGATTCCCAACATAAGATCAGGACCTGGCAACTGAGGGAGATGAATTTAGGTGTAACAAGGCGCTCCCTCCTCCTTCTATCCTTCAGGGGACAGTGATATGGGATACTATCCAATGTGAAAGAGAGACAGCAGATTCCCTATCTATCTGCCCAGCACCCAGACACCACCCAGAAGCCCAGTGAGGCCTCTTCTGGATGAGCCTGGCCATGTGGCTTGGAAAGTGTGGACTCTAGCTGTGGACTCTGACAGTGGACAGAACCTGGGAGTCTCGCTCCAGCTGCAGATTGTGGACAGGTCATTTTGCCTAGATGAAGCTGAGTCTCTAACCTGTACAGAGAGGATGGATCCTTTATGGTTCTGGATATGGTGTCTCTGGCATATGGGGTGGTCAATGCTGTGCTCCTTCTTAGAAGCACCATACCTGGCCAAGGCCTGTGGTGTCCAGCACTCCACCCACCCCAGGAAGTGGCGCATGGGTCTGCCTTGCACCCCAGGAGAGCCTCCATTCCAGTTCTGGTATTGCCTTCCCTGCTAGGTAGCCTCAGGCCTAGGGGCACACCCTTCCAGAGTCATATGAGGTGAGGATGACCCAGGAGACATCAGGAAGGGCCTGTAGGTCGCAGTGCCATGACTTTTGAGATGTTGGAGGTCAGCTTGGCAACAAATGCCCATGGATGCTCTGTGGGTCTCTTCCTTAGGCGCCTTGCACATGGTCTCCAGTTGGGCTGAAGGCTGAGAGTCATTCATGGAAGAGAACCGTGTTTGTTGGGGGGCCCTCTCCTGAGCCTCGTGTCACCTCCGTACCGCCTGAGGCTGCCACATTGGGTTGCTCCCTTAGAGTCTGGGGCTGCTCAGAAGCTGAGGAGTTGGCCCTGCAGGGGCAAAGTTGACCTAGTTCAAAGCCTCTCTCCTTGCCCTTAATTACCCTTCCTCACCCATGGGAGGAATTGCCAGTGGGAGCTCAAGAGAGCCACCCATGGTGCTGCTGGGGACCGGTTTCCCTACTGTCTTTTGTGTGGCAGCTGCCAGCCCCACGGTGGCAGCCAGTTCGGGTTTCTGATTTTAATGATTTCCTGAATTCATTCCGTTTCCTACCTCAGGGAAAGGAGGAGAGGTGATCCTCTTGGAAATTCACATAATTGCTTTTATTTGATTTTTATTAAAATGCATTCAGGAATAATGTGATTGCCCCCTTTATTACGTTGTTCATCAATCTGGCATGGGAATCCGCTAAGAAAAACGCAGTGGGTGCAGGAGCCTGGCGTGTGGCAGGGGTGGGCGCCCTGTGGCAGGCTTAGGGGCTCTCTTGCATTGCCCTGGGGGAGCAACAGCCTGATGCTGAGCCCCTGCTGCCCCTGTCTGGGGAGGCGGGTACAGTTAAGGATGCTGTGAGCTCATTCCTGATGCCTCCCACCCCAGCCCAGGCCACCTCCAGGGCCATCTGGCCTCCCAGCCTTCCTCAGACCCTGCTCCCCTCTGTATCCCGTTGCCTGCACTTTGATGACCTCACTGTCTTCAAACTCAAGGCCCTCGGCCCTCTTTCTTACCACCCACCTGCTCAGAAGTCTCAGTGGCTCCCAGAGGCTCCTTTCCTGCCTGGAATTTTACATGGATTCCAGACATCTGCTCAGACCTGGATGTGGGCTTTGCTTTATTTCACCAGGTAGGGCACCGGGCAAGTCACTACGTTTTTCCCAGCCTCGATTTGTTGATGACAGCAAGGAGGACAGGAAATTGGTCCACAGTGTCAGAGGGAAAAGCACGCACAGGCTCAGGGGCTGCACCTGTACAGATGTGAGGCCATAGGCCATGGCCCTGCCTGGACAAGGCTGTGGGGGCCAAGCAGGCCACACATCTGGCCCTAGCCACTGCAGAGGCCACAGGCTGGCTGCGGTGGCCACTGAGATGGGGACAATTGTCCTCCTAGCACTTCTGCTCCCGTTCCCTGCAGTGCTGCCTCATCTTCCCCCCGTGGTTTCACCCACTTCTTACTACCCTCTCTCGGGATTGGCAGTTTCCAGATGAAGGGTACAAACATGTTCACTGGGCTTCTTGGAAACTTCTAGGGTACCCTGGGGACCCCCCCCAACCCCTGGTAGGTGAGGTGCTTTGAAGGGGCACTGTTTAGCACATGGGTACCATCAGAAGCCCTTGCACGGTGGTGTGGGTGGCCCCATGAACATCAGGGCGTGTGACCCTGCTTCTAGGGTGTTTGAGGGTGGTCCGGCCCTGCAGGGGTGCCGCACAGGAAGTCAGCATGGGGCAGGCACTGACTTTCAGAGTCTCTCTGGGGGCTTTAGCAACTTTTTTATGAGTACATGTTTGCAATGCATAATGCATACCTTCATCGCGGGGAGTCGGTGTATATACATATTGCATCTTAGACCTTTCTATTTTCCATTCCTCCCTCCCTCCATCACTAGATCCTCTTCCCATCTGTGAAAGGTCTACCTCTATGTTTTCTATCGTGTTTTGTTTTGCTCTTTACATTATTTATAGTTTGGGTTTCTCACATGAGAGAAGCCATGTGATAGTTAACCTTCTGGGCCTGATTTATTTTGCTTAGCATTATGGTCTCAAGGTGTTCAGCCCTCGGGTCCTCGAGGGCTGTACCATCTAGCCTGGCCCTCGGGACAGGGCTTGATGGGGTCCACTCCACCTTCTGGCCTCCTAGCCTTGCCAGTCTGAGATGTCACACTGGCACCCAAGTCGTTTCAGATTTTGAAACGTTTTGATTTGTTTATCAGACTCAAATCCTCTGTCTCTGCCCAGGACCTGAGCCTACTCCCCTTTCGAGTCTCTGATGGTCACAGGTCCTTCTCCATCACTTCTCAGAGTGACCTGCGAGGGAGTAGAGCCCAGAGCAGGTGACCTGGAGCCAGCCTGTCCCGGGAAAGTGGCTCATGGAGTCTGACCCCTGGGGGCTGTGTGCTCAGGCAGAGTGTGTGCCACCCTGGGCACCTCTGATCTCCGGCCTCAGTGTCCTCATTGTGTCTGTCCCCAAGCCCTGAGTGTCACCCTTAGCATGTCTCAGTTTCTCTCCTGGAAGCTGCTACCTCAGCCTGGCTCCGCTCCGCCTCCGTGTCGGCCCTTTCATCTCTGAAGCAAGCACAGTGCACAGGAAAGTTTGTTTCTGATGCTTTAAGAAAGCCTCCTTCTTGGAAGGGGTGCGGGGCTGTCAGCTGGGCCTGCAAAGCCCCACAGGGTGTGATGTGGGCTCAGCTGGGGCTGAGGTGGGGGCGGGATTTGGGGCCATGGGAGGCTGCACCTACAAGCTCAGCTGCTGATTCCCACGCAGAGGTTCAAGTGTGCAGGTAATAAGGCTGCAGTTAGGTGTCACAGGATCCATTCACAGCCCTGGGTAAGCCCGTGAGGTGGGGCTTTCCTGGCCATTTCCCATGGCCAGCAGCGGGAGGGTAGTGGAGCTGAAGGCACAGCTTCAAATGTGTGATCTGGGTCCTGCCCATGGTATGGGGCTGCCTTCAAAGATCACCCCTCTCCCTGCTCCTCTCCTGCATCTCTCCCTAGATGCCCAAGCATTCCCCAGGCTAGCAGCGCAGCACAGCACAGCATCACTTCTGGGCCCAGGCTGCTCTGTGGATAGACCAGGAGTTCCATGAGCTGAATGAGATCTCTAAATCTTCATGCTGTGTGGCCATGGGTAAGTCACTTGGTCTCTCTGATGGCATAACTACCAAATGAGAAACTCAGAGAAATCCCCAAGACCTGTTGGATTCTATTAAGCGAGGAGGCAGGGGTTTGGGACTCTCTGTGTGTTTAACAAGTATCTCAGGAAGCTTCAGTTGTCAGCCAGACTGAGGAAGAACCAGGCTGAGGTGATGGGGAAGGTGGGGAGAGGGAGAGTGACATGGTTGGGGTTGTGTTCCAAAAAGCTCATTAGGTAGCAGAGTGGAGGACCGAAGGAGAGAGGTCAAGGCTTAAATAAATAAAGGACCTTGTCATCTGGAGCAAGAATGACAGAGGCCGGGCTGCCCACACAGCCTGGAGCAGGCTCCCATCTGGGACAGAGACCCAGCATGACCTCCTCCAGGAGCGGGGGGCATTTGCACACATACCATAGATATCTTCGGGGTAGGACCCAAGTCTAAACACAATGGGTTTATGTTTCCTGTACACTTTATGCACACAGCCTGGAGATAGTCTTATGCAGTGTTGTTAATAATTTTGCCTGTGAAACAAAGGTTCAAGGTGGGGTATTTTTCTGCTCAAGATGTCACACTGGCACCCAAGTAGTTTCAGATTTTGAAACGTTTTGAATTTTGAAGTTTTGGATTATAGATGCTGAATGCACACTGCCAGTGGGGCTTTGCAGTTCTTTCCTCTGGGGCTGTCACAGAAATGTCCCAAGCCCAGGGCTCCCTCAGCACAGAGATGGGACAGGATGCCCCTGGGGCGGGAGGCCTGGGGAGTTTTTGTGGTTGGGCATGCAGGAGGGACAGAGGACAGCACTGGAGTCCTGTTCAGAGACTCCAGCCTGAGCCTGCCACCACCTTGAGCCAGGCCTGGAAGGCAGTCTGATGCTTGGCTCCAATCTAAATCAGGGAAGCTGCAGCGTCCCACAAGACACTGAGGCCACAAAATCCTGGACCGTGAGGGCCTCAGCCACAGCCAATGCAGCCTGGACACTGAAGCCCAGGCTCTGCTTCCTGGGCACCAAGAAGTCCCAACCTTCCTAAGTGAGCTGGGAAGTGGACACCTCACAGTAACTCAGGTGGGTGGGTGGCCAGAAGCCTCTTTCTTTTCTTTTCTTTTCTTTTCTTTTCTTTTCTTTTCTTTTCTTTTCTTTCTTTCTTTCTTTCTTTCTTTCTTTCTCTCTCTCTCTCTCTCTCTCTCTCTCTCTCTCTCTCCTTTTCTTTCAGAAGCCTCTTTCTTTTCTTTCTTTTTTCTTTCTTTCTTTCTTTCTTTCTTTCTTTCTTTCTTTCTTTCTTTCTCTCTCTCTCTCTCTCTCCTTTTCTTTCTTCTCTTTCCTCTCTTTCTTTCTCCCTCTCTCTGTTTCTTTTTTTGAGACAGCGTCTTGTTAGTAGTTTACGCTGGCCTTGAACTCATTATGAAGCTCAGGCTGGTTTCTATCTTATGACTATCCTCCTGTCTCAGCCTCCTGAAGATCACAGGTGTGTACTACCATGCCTAGTCAGAAAGTACTTTGTTAAAAGAGAAATCAAGATTGGAAAGAAAGAAAGAAAGAAAGAAAGAAAGAAAGAAAGAAAGAAAGACAGAAAGAAAGAAGAAAAAGAAAAGAAAGAAGAAAAAGAAAAGAAAAGAGAAAAGAAGAATCAAGAAAGTGATATTTTAGGTTGGGGATATAGCTCTGTGGGACAGTACTTGCCTAATACATGCAAAGACCTGGGTTCCACCCTAGCACTGCAAAAAGAAAAGAAAAATAAAAAGAATGTGATATTTTGTACACCTATGCATTTTGGTATAGCATCACGCCTAGTAATAGTACCATTAGCCTGGGAGGCTGAGGCAGGACCTTACAAAATTAACTCCAGCCTGAGTAGTTAATGACTTAGTAAGACCTTGTCTCAAAATAAAAAATTTAAAAACGGGTTGGGGAGAGCCAGGTACGGTTGCACACACCTTTAATCCCAGCATATGGGAGGCTGAGGCAGGAGGGTTGCTGTGAGTTCGAGGCCAACCTGGGCTACAAAATGAGCTGAAGTCCAGCCTGAACTACATAGCAAGACTCTACCTCAAAAAGATAAACAAACAAACAAATAAATAAATATTTTAAAAGGGTTGGGATATAGGTCCTGGGTATTCAATCTTTAGTGCAGAAACATAGAAAAATGAAAGATTTTAGTTTATTCACATATCCCTAGTCCAAAGCTCTTCACACAGATCTGAGTTCTGGACCTCTCTCTGAAAAATTTCTGTTCACATATCTTGCAAGAAAGTTCTGTTGGAGACAAACTCCCTCAATTTTTGTTTATCTGAGAAAACCTTTATTTCTCATTTACTTTTGAAGGATAATTTGTCAGGCTGCAGAATCCTAGGTTGATATTTTCTCTCTCAGCACTTTAAATATTCCATCCCACTCTTTTTGCCTGAATGATTTTAGAGAAACGTAGTGTCATTCTGACCCTAGCCTATACATCATAATTTTCTTGTGCTTCTCACTTATTTCAGGACTTTTATCTTTGATTTTTGTGCAGTTTGAAAGTGGCGAGGTAGTTTTTTGGAATTTTTTCTACTTGCTGACCTTTGAGCTTCCTAGATCTGTGTTTGGTATTGTACATTAATTCTGCCAAAATTCTCGGCCATTATTGCTTCAAGTATTTCTTTTGTTCTCTCTCTCTTTCCTCATCTTCTGAGGTCCCCAGTGTATGTGTATGGTCCCCTTTGTAGTCCTGTAGTCCAGGCATGTTTTATGCTCTCTCTGTCCATCTTTTTCTTCTTTGCTTTTCAGTTTTGGAAGTTTCTACCATTTCTTTTTGATTATTAGAATTTCCACTTCTCTGCTTATATTACTGATCTGTTCCTGTTTTCTTACAGCCTTTAGCGTAGTAACCACAACTATCTGCAATCCATGGTCTGACAATTCCAACAACCCTACCACATCTGAATCTGATTCTGTTTTATCTTTTTAAAACGTCTTACAAGGTTTTTGCCGAAAGTTAAACTTGATGTATTGGGGAAAAGGAACCTGGTACAGGTGCCGGCAGCAGTTTTTGCTCCTGGGCACCTCCTCTGGTGAACTGTGAAATTCGGTATCCATTTGTCTCTATAACAGGGGAAGGAACAGATCTCTAATGGATATAAGAAGAGGTATTGGTTTTCAGTTTGTCCGTCTTCTGTCTTATTTTGAGAACAAGACTGACAACTTCCAAACTTCTTATGTGCTAGAATGGAAACTGCAAGTCTGATATCCATTTTTCTTTAACACTTCTTGCAAGTACAACCCTTTATTCACCAAATGCCTTGGTCACTTTTGAAAAAAACCAACCACATAGGTCTGTGTGTGTGTGTGTGTGTGTGTGTGGCTACTGTGAGACTTTATTCTATTCCATTTATCCCATATTTTCCCATATATCAATGCCACGTCCTACTGAATACTGTTAGCTGTATAGTAAGTCTTGAAGCCAAGCACTGTAAATCCTCCAATTCTGTTTCTTTTTTTTTTTTTTACAACCATTTTGGATATTCTAGGAAATCCTGTTCATTTTCATACAAATTCAGAATCAGCTTCTCAATTTCTGCTTTTAAAGATGTCTGCTAGCCCTTTTCCTCTTCATTTTGTCTAATAATCGTGTCCTACGTTTCTGTCATCTCCTTTGGGTTTCACGTATTAGAGAGAACATGTGCTATTTGTCTCTCTGAGTCTGGGTTATTTTGCTCAACGTGATGAGGAAGTATAAGGTTGAGTAGTAAGAGTCATGAAGATAGCAAAATACATTACACATGTTGACACCCTCAAATATGAAACTAAGGGAAGGGGAGAGAAGGGGTGAAGGGGGAAATGTTCACGATGTTGTATGCATGTACAAATCTACCAAAATGAAACCCATTAATATGCACTAGTGATAAGTGTGGAAATGTATGGGAGATATTTCATTGGCTTATAGTTTTCTGGTAATATAGTGTTTGTCTGAAATTGGTATCAGAGAAATGCTGACCCTGAGAACCAAATCAGGAAGCACCCTACCTCCTCTGTGGTTTGAACGAGTTTGTGTTTGGGATTATTACTTAAATGTTTGACCAAATCCACTATGAAGATTTACAGGCCCTGAGTCTCTTTTGTGGGAAGATTTGAGGAGTTCAATTTTTGTGATAGTCTTGGTACTATTTATATTTTCCTCTTCTTGTTTTGATTTTTTATATTTTGTGTTTTTCAAGGAAATCATCTTCTTCATTTAAGGTGCCAAAGTTACTATCTTTAAGTTGTGCATAACATTCTATTATTGTCCTTTTAAGCAGCTATAAGATCTGTAGTAATGAACTCAGTTTGATTCCTGATATCAGAAAATGTGCACTCTGTTTCTTTTTTCTTGATCAGTCTGGCAAGAGGCTCATTGATTTTTACTGACTTTTTAAAAGCATAAGCTTTTGGTTTCATTGAATTTCTTTAGTCCAGTGTATGCCCATTTTCTAGTTCATTGATTTCTATTCTTTATTGTTTCCATCCTTCTACTTAGGTTTTAATTTGGTTTTCCTTTTTCAAACTTTCTTAGGTGAATCGATGTGAGGTCAAGAGTTCCCAAGTCTACCTCCAAGTTCAGTGGTTTCCTGGGAAAACTGACAGGATCCAGCCTGTGTCCATACTCACTGCTAAGATTCACTACAGCAAAAGATACAAAGCAACACCACAAAAGGAGAAGGAACACGGGGTGAACCTTGAAGGGAACCATGCACAAGCTTCAAAGGTCTGCTGGTATGGCTTCACACAGGATACACCTGTGGGCCTTATTCTAGCAACCAGCTGTGAGAACCCATATGTGATCTGTCTGCCAGGGAAGTTGACCAGAGGCTCCACACTTAGGGTTGTCTGGGGGGACCCCACATAGGATCTGCTATGTGGCATATATCAGCGTTCTAGATTCCCAATAGCCAGCCAGCATTCTGCACAAACCATCTTGTTTCCAAAAGCAGTTCAGCCACAGCCAGCCACTTTTTTTTTTTCTGGAATCAGAAATTGAACTGAGGATCTCACACTTGCCAGGCAGGTGCCACGCTGCTGAGCTATATCACCGGCCCTCAATCAGTCACGTTTATCAGGAAGTTACCGGTGCTGAAATCCAAGGTGGCAGGTGCCATCCAAGGCCCAACCCTGTATGCAGTTTCTGTAGCTTTCAGTCTCAGCCCTGCTCTGCTAACTCTTTTCTGCATACATCTTTCAAATTTTTCATTCTGTTAACATAAAGACTTAAAGCTGTATATTTCCACCAGCCACTCTTCTAGCTGTCTCCTAAATATTGACAGTTTATATCTTTGTGTTTTCATTCACCTCAAAATTTTTCTGATTTCTCTCATGATTTCTGTTGTTGTCTTCAAGTTCCTGCATCTTTTTGTTTGCAGCTTGTTATCTGCTACTCATTTCTTCTTGTGAAATTTCCATTTCATGTATTATATTTTTCTGCTATAGAAGCTTTGTTTCTTTGTTATGATTCCTATTTATCTCTTCATTATCTTTTATAATTTTAAATCTTACTAATGCATCTTTGCAGTACATAATGATTATGTTCATCATAGGAAGTTGGTAAATGTACATGACACTTCTTAATTCTTTTTACTTCCCCTCCCACTCCTTTCCCTTCCCTCTTCCTTATCTTCTTGTTTGCTCTTAAAATCTTTAATTTTTTGTAGTAACCATTTTAATGTATTTGTTAATTTGTTACAGCATTTTAGAATATTTGTTACTTCCCTGATTTCTGGCTTTTAGGTCTGTTTCTATTGACTCACTTTCCTTCTAGCCATGAGTTACATTGTTCTGCTGTCTTTCCTGTCTAGTAGTTTCTGTCTGAATGCTAGACATTGTGGTATTGCATTGTCAAGTTCTTGGATTTATTTTCTTCCTTTAAGGAGTATGATATTTCTCCAACTGGCAGCTAGTTGACTTGTTGGTCAAGTTGTCCCTTTTCAGGCTAATTTTAAAACATTATTAACTTGATCAGTGAAGGTTCTCTGCCCTGACTGGTTGTGACTCCGAGTCACTCAGCTCTATCTGAGCATGACCAGTGTCCAGTGCTCTGGTCAATTTTTCTCATTTTTTTCCTGGCCATGCTGAGTCTCACCCACAGCACATGCAGCTTATAATTCAGGTACAGGCTCAGGAGGGCTCCCATCCATGGTAGTTCTGGAGGTCTGTCTCAGCTAGCTCTCTCTGGTCTCTGCCCTCCACTTACTGTCTTTTCAGCCTCCATCTCATCACCTCACAGACTGTTATATACCACTTGGGTGCCACAGTCTGTTTAGTGGTCTGGAATGAGTGTCCAGCTAGAAAACTGAGGCAGTTGTGGAGCTTTTCTTCTGTTTTCCTTCTCTCAGGAACAAGCAATCTGTTCTATGTAAAACAGATGTTTCTTCTCTTCCTTTTCCACTTCTCCTTCTTCATCCTCTTCCTCTCTCTTTGCCCTCTCCTTTCCATCCTCCTCCTTCTCCTCTTTCTCCCCCTCCCCTTCTTTTTCCTTTTCTTCTTCCCCCTCTTCCTCCTCTTTCTTCTAATGTAGGGCTAGTTACTGTGGTATGGCAAGAAGTGGCCTTGTCTGTCTCTTTTGGACTCCCTGACCCGTGTTTGTGTTGAGCAGAAGTTAACAGAAAGAGACATGGGCGAAGGTATTTTAGGGGAACAGGTCGCAAAAGGGCGGGTTGTGTGTTCACAGCACATTCTGGATGGCAAATGTGGTACACCTGAAGGTTAGAGGGGAACCAGGGTGGCAGGAGTAAGCAGGACTGTGTTAGCAAAGGAATGGTGATCTGGGATCTCACACATCATCCTGGAGGTCTTGGGGAGATCATAAATAGCAATCTTTATTGTAACTGATGACAATAACACGTAACTGGTTGATTTCTGAGTCCCAGGCACAACCCTCAACTCTTTCTATAAATTTTCTCATTTATTTCTCTAGCCCACTCAGGACCACTGCAGTGTCACTAGGAATTGCCATGTGCTTTCTTCAGCACTTTTCATAATTCTCTCACTCGATTTCATAATAACACTATTACGTGTATAGTTAGGTCTATTTTACAGATCAAGGAACTGAGGCACAGAGAGGGCAATGACATGGTCACACAGAGAATAAGTGATGGAAGGGACTTTCTTTTCTTCCCAAATACTTATTAGTATTGTTATAATAATGTTATTGCAATACAGACCTACCGCCTTCAGGTCACCCAGCGTCTGAGGCTCTGTAATGACAAACCCCATGGAGGTTGGTGCCCCAGGCCATCATGCCTGGTGGATATGGCATTGCTTGACAATCAGGATAGATCCACAGTGCTTAAGAAGAGGTTCTCAGATTGTTGGACACTCCTGTCATCTGAAGATGGCCCCTAATTCTAAACAGTTGGCTTTAGTGACTGGCTCCTAGAGTCTAGAAGTGGCAGAAGTGATGCTAGATGACTTCTGAGATATCTAAAAAAGCACCTCAGCTCCCCCCCTGACTTTTTCTCTTGGAACCCCAGCCTTGAAAGCCCCAATATGTTTCCTGTCCCAGTAGGTCACCTCCTCTAGGATGTCATATGATGATTCCAGTGGGCAGTGGTGGTGTTTGACTTTTATTTAGTGTATTGCTTTAGAAAGGCATCTACACTGCTTTGTGTGTCAGGAGTTTGTTCCTCTTCACATCTGACTGATTTGATGATCCATTCATTTATCACTGGTTTGACCATGGGGGCTGGAACATGAATGGGCGTTGAGTGGCTGAAGGGGTGAGTGGAGGTGGAGGTGGAGACCGCTCCATAGATCTGTCTGGACCTGGCTTTGAGGTAATAGGAGGAGGACGTGATGAGGAGGCGAGGTATGACGATTATCACCCCCTAATTCACAGGTGTGCTCACTGCTGCGCTACACTGTGACAAACAGTTTCTGCCCACCCTGAGCTGTGCTTCCCTGAGAGGCTAATTGCTCATCAAACAGGTAATATCTAGATGTAAGTTCCCAGAGGAAGGAAGGGAAGGCAGGTAAGGATGGATATGGGGAGAGCTGAGTGCGGAGATGATGAGGACAGGTGAGCAGGCAGTGGGGTAGCCAGCAGGGCAGCTCCTCTGGGTGGGTTCAGCAATTCTCCCTTTGGGATGCCAAGACCATAGAATTTGTCATCTTCAGCCCATGCAGAAGATAAAGGCATCCTGGCCTAGGTACCCCAGTGTGAAGGCCCTTGCAGGGGTGAGTCCAGTGTGTGTGGGGAGTGGCCAGTTGGGCTAGAGGTATGAGGGGCATCAGCACATGGTGCTGGGCTCCTACTGGGAAGATAATTGAGAATTTGTTGATGGCATATAAGTTGGAAGGTGATAGAATTAGGGTCTCACTACTTCCCAGTGACAAAAGGACTGAGAAGATGTGTAGGGGTACAGAAGGTGGTGTTCAAAGTACTCTAGCTGAGGGAAGCAGAGACCCAAAGAAGCAAAGGCAGTGGGAATGACAGATTTTCGGCCAGCTTAGAGGCTGCCCTGCCAGGATCTGGTGACTGCTTTAATGAGGGTAGGAGTGGAGGACTCAGACTGGCTCCCAGACTGGAGACCTGGAGAGCTGACTGATGGTGGGGTGAAGAGGAGATGAGTAAGTGTGGAATCTGTGAGGCTAATGTGTCTGCAGGGCCCCACGTGGAATGTGCATGGGGCAGCTGAGTGGACTGGGCACAGACTTGGAAGCATGGCACACAGCGGGAGGGTGGGCTTGCGTGGAGGTGAGCCCAGAGGGTGGAGGGAGGATGCCAGAGCAAGATAGAGACCTGAGGTCTCAACAGGCAGGGAATGGCATGGAAAGGCAGAGTAGGGGACCCCGAGATTGTCAGGAGCCAGGGGAATGTGCAAAGCAGAGTGGGCACTAGGAAGTGCTCCATGCAAGAATCAAGTGAGTGCCTCTGCGGGATGCAAGATCCCTGGTGACCTTGGAGATGAGCCTCTGGGAGGAATGGCAGAGGAGAGACAGTTTGGGACACAGCTTTGCAGTGTGGTTGCCAACAGGGGTACAGGATACAGGGAGGCTCTGGATAGGGGAGGCTGGGTTGCAAAGCTGTCAGTAGAAGGGGACGTCCCAGGGATCTGCTGCTGTGAGTCAAACCCCCAAACCCTTTGTGGTGGCAGCCAATCATCACCACTCCCCTTTCCCAGATTGCCTGGGCTCAACTGTTTCTTCTGCTTCATACAGGACAGGCCTCTGTGGGCTGAGCAGAGCATGGAGACAGCTCAGTTACATGGCTGGGGCTGATGTGGGTCACAGCTTAGAGCCTGGCTGAGGCTGCAACCCAAGTGTGCTGTCCCTCCTCCAGTGACCCCTCCACCATGGTCGGGTCTCTTCTGACTACTGGGATCCTTTTCCAGATGCTGCAAAGCAGATGTCTTAGGACTCAATGTTGGAAGTCACACGGTGCCACTGCTATCACATTCTAAAGGGCGTTGCAGGTCACAGGCCAGCCCAGATTCAAGGGGTGGGCGTGAGACCCTAGGCCTTGGGCAGAGGAGATGCAAAGCACTGAGCGATCTCCAAGAAAGAGTGAAGCCTCCGAGAACTTAACAGAAGGATCCACTAAGAGGTGGCCCTGATAGGGCATAGGACACCTGTGCAGGGCATGGCTTTAGGGAGAAGAGGTTTGGGATGGGGGTCCAGGAGGACAGGTTCAGCTTGGTGTCATCAACAGGGCCTGAACAGCTCAACCAACCACAAGGGGCCCAATGATAGAAGCCACTTGGAAGTCTGCACTCCCTTTATAGGTTGGTAGTGGGAGAGAGCAGCCAATAAAAGCATTTTATTGAGTGCTAATGTGTGGCCTTAATCAATCTTGCCAAGGGCCCTGAGAGCTGAGGGTTGTGATGCTCCTTTTACAGGTGAAACAACTGAGGCTCAGTGAATCTCTCTCCCCTCTCCCTCCCCTCCCCTCCCCTTCCCAACCTCCTCTCTTCTCTTTTTCTCTCCTCCTCCCTCTCTCCTTCTCTCCCCTCTGTCTTCCAGTCTCCTCTCTGTGTCTCTGTCTCTCCTCTCTCTTTTCCCTGTCTCTCATCTCTGTTCTTTCTCTTTCTCTCCCTCCCTGCATGCATGTGTGTACTGATTGTCTGCACACAAACACTGTTTGCTCTCTTCTGCCTCAGGAGGAGGAAGATGGCACAAAAACTCCAGAGAGGAGGGACACCATAATGGGTGAGAATTTCACAGCCCTCTTCCCTCAGAAAAGTAGGGTCAGGGTATGCTCAGGCAGAACAGAGCTTAGGACTGTGAGGTCCATGACCCCGCAGCACAGAGGTGAGGAAGGAGGAAGAGATGGTGACAAAGTCTGCAGCAACCATGGACTGGTGGCCACCATTCCCACCATCCTAATCATGCTCGTGTGATATTAATAAAAATAATTTATGTCATGTGACTGCTTTTTAACTAGCTGCTTTCAAGACTTAAGACTGGGATTATAAAAGGCATGCATTTATAAATTATTAGCACAGAGCTCATAAGCACATATACTTTGGGGAACACTTTGGTAGCACTTTAAATTAATTTATTGTCATTCATTCCAGCTGTCTGTGATGTAAACCTTCAGCTATAAATTTGTACCATCATCTGACACACCATTAACTAAGGTGCTGCCTGAGCCAGAGAACATAATAAAACATTTGAATACAATTTCTGTAGGGATGCATATCTCTCCTTTCCCTTCTTCCCTCTCCTCCCACATCTTTCCTCTCCTTCTCCCCTCCCCTGTCCTCTCTTTACAATGACAAGCAGAAAGGAGAGAAGACAGGTGCTTGGGAGTTGGTCCTCTGTAGGGCTTAAGGGGTTCCATTCCATTGCATAGATAGGCATCAAAAGTCTAGAGAGGACCTGGGTCTGTCTAAGACCACATGGCCAGCAGAGACCACGCTACCCATCCTTCTCAAACACTTCAGTGGCAGGCAGACTGAGTCTATGCTTTAGGAACTTTGGCCAGGGCATAGCAGGCTCCACAACTCAATGGGAAGCTTGGAGCAAGGAATGAGATTTGAGAGATATTTCTGGAGATGCATTCAGAACTGAAGTCTGAGAAATGCTGGGCAAAGGGAAGAAAAGATGAGAGAGAGGCTCATCCCATGACCGATGTCTTTAAACAATAGAAAGGCAAAGAGTAACTGGTTTGGAGGATTCATAGGGACAGAGCTTATGCACTGGAAATCAATCCTGGGGCACAATTTAGAGGCCCACAAGGATAGATGTGGTAATGATGGAGTTGGCATAATTTAGAGTTAGCTTTGGGGGATATGGATGGTACGCTGGTTTCCTATAGACACTGGACCAATGACCACGAAAGATGGGACTTGGAAAAAAAAGGTTTTCTGATGTCTTAGTTACTTTTCTCTTATTTTTGAGAAAAAATACTTGGTGCTCAAAATTCAAGAAGGAAAAGGTTTATATAGCTCACAATATATGGTATATATGGAGGTTTCAGTCCATAATCAGTTGGCTCCAAGGCAGGGTGATATATACCATAAGGGCAATAGGTCATAGCAGTGGAAGACAGCAAAAGCAATGACAGAGAGGGAGGGAGCAAGCCTCTTTCTGTCTCTTATGTTATATGTAGGCTACCCACCCTAGGGCAGCCTAGAGCAGATGCAGCACTTATACCCTTAATCCAAGCACCTTGAACTATCAATAAATCACATGCTCTGGATTCAGCTACTTCTGAAAAAGATCCATCTAAAACTCTATGAGGTTTTAGGGGGACATCTAGACACAAACCATAACATTCCATCCCTGGGCCCCAAAGACTTATGTATGTTCCTTTACACAAAAAGCATTAAGTCCAGCTCTAAGAGCTGCCAGAATCCTAACAGTTTCACCTTATTGAAAAGTTCAATTCTGAAATCTCCTCTGGATTTAAGGCAAAGTCTTAGCTGTGAGCCCCTGTACAAATGAAAAGAAAGTTTAGCACTTCTAATATTCAATGATATACTATAGACATTTCCATTCCAAAAGTTACAAATAGAGGGATACAAAGGAATGGGATCAAAGCAAGTTCAAAATCCAGCAGGGCAAACATTAAGTCATCTATTTCCATGTGCAGCATCTGAGGCAATCTATGGCAGGATGTGAACTCCAAAGAGTTTGGGTGGCTCTACTCCTATAGTATTTCCAGTGGTTGTAGCTCCTATGGCTTCTCTCTTGGTCCTGATCTGCTCCCTCTTTACAGTTTTTCTGACAATTTACTTTCCTGGCTTCTTCTTCTGGGGTCTCCACTGAACCTTTGGCTTTACACTCCAGCTTCGCACATTGCCTTCTTAAGGATACACTGCCTGAGTTCCAAAGCTGCCTTCTGAATTATGGGTGGAAGTCTTCCTGACCCCACAACTCTTTCTTTCTATATGCATTTAAAACCAGCTCTGCAAGCTGGGTATGGTGGTGCATGCCTGTAATCCCAGCACTTGGGAGGCTGAGGCAGGAGAATTGTTGCAAGTTTGAGACCAACCTGGGATACAAAGTCAGTTCCAAGCCAGCCTGAACTGCATAACAAGACTCTGTCTCAAAAAGACAATAAATAAAATAAAATAAAAAGAGCTCCACGTGTATGATGCCAGGATCTGCTGCCTGCAAGAGCAGTAACCAGGCTTCCCTCTCTCTTGATTGTTAGGGCCAAGTGCCCGGATCACTGAACACTCTGAATCCAATTCTGAGGAACAAATTCTCTATGTTGCTGCCATTGTGGAACATGGTGCTCTTGGGCTCTCTTCTCAAAGCAAGGTCTTTCACTTTTGCAACTTTGATACTGATACTGCAAAGGGTGAAGTCTTGCTGCCTCTTGTGATGCCCTCAGGCCATCTTTTCTATTCGTCTGTTTCTTCTTAGCAATCAAACTGTCCTTTATTCTATCTTTGAGTTCACAGCTTTATTGTCTTCCTTTCTCACCAAACTCACACTGTTTTAAATCATTCTGCTGTGCTCTTTCCTCTTGATTCTCAATATAGATTTGGGTAAAAGCCTCCAACAGTAGCTGTGCCACTCCTTCAACATTCAATTGCCTTGAAATTTCTCCTTCAGAATTAATTAGCCCACTGCCCTGCATCTCAGTCTAAGGCAAAGTGTCCGGACACAAGTAAAATACAGACAATCTATCTGCCAAGCCATAATACACATTATCTGGAGTCCTTCTTCCCAGCAGAAATCTCCAGAGCCTGGTCTTTTCTGTCTTTTTCTGAGCTCTGATCAGAATCTCCCATACAGCAGAGCCTACGGCATTATATCTCTATTTTTTCAGCTGGGATCTCCAACTCATTCCAAACACTTCCCATAAACCATTCCCAAAGGCTCCTGAATCACATGGTCAAGTATAGTCACAACAACAACCCCAATTCTCTGGTACCAAATTTGTTGCTTCAAGGTCTTCAAGGGAATAGATTTAATACCAGGCACATAATTTATAGGATTATTTTTATAATATTTACCCCAAGAGTTAAATGCAGAAGTGCCAGAGATCTGTCCACACACTAGAGACCCAAAGAATCAAGCTGAGGGCCTGGATCCCATAGTAATGTTCTGCATGAGGCCAACTGAAGACCAAGAGCCCATGACAATGTCCTCTGTGGGTCCAACTGGAGTCCTACAGCCCACGGTAATGTCTTATGCAAGTCTGTACCAAAAATCTGTACTGGGAATGCCCAAAAAGCAGTAATGCAAACTAGAAAGTCTGTGCCAGCATGGTAAAAGACCTGAGCCGGCAGAGCTAGTAAGGAATGTGCAAGGTAAGAACCAGAGATCCCCCAAAAAGAGCTGTAGCCATCCTCAGAAACAGCAAGGACCTGAGCTCCTCTGATGATGAGAACAACTGAATTCACATCAGGAACACCAGTATGATGAGCTTCTCCAGGAGAATCAAGAACAAGGAACACAGCAGAATGATTTAAAATGCTGTGAGTTGCCCAGAAAGGAAGCCCTTAGTAAAGCTGTGGACTACAAAGACGAAGCAGAGGAGATCTTGGTCAGAATTCCAAAGTGGGTCTCATGAGGTTAAAATCAAAGTGTTGTCCAGGCTGTTTTCTTTCTGAAACTTGAAAAGAGGATCTGGTTCTTTGCTTTTTCCAGTGTCTGGAGGCTGCCACATTCTTCAACTGGATGTCCTTTTTTTTTTTTTCCTTCAAAGCCAGCATTGTTAGACTGAGTCCCTCCCATGCTGCCACCTCTTGTGTATCCTGGGATGATGTTGGGCCCTCACTATGGGACACTCCCTTCATGTCAAGGCCAGCTGGCCTTAGCTCCCATTTCCCCATAACCTAACACTTCCTGGATTTCAGGGAGGGAAGGGTCCCTGACTGGAGCCATTATTCTTTCTACTGCAAACAAGGAATAGGGACACTGAGGGCTTCCTCATAGAGAGATCTTGTTTCATCTGAAACCAGAGGACATTTTGATGCTGCTCTTAAGGAAAAGAATGTGCAAGGAAGAAGGAGGGACAGTAAAAAGAGCAAAGACAAAATGAAGGTGAAAAAGGAGCAGGAGGAGACAGGTGCTGAGGATAAGATGGAAGCAGAGGAAAATGGGGCAGAAGTAGATGGAGCAGGAGGAGGAGGAGGAGAAGTTGGAAATCTGAATTATGCTTTCCATATGTTTGGTGGCTTTGGCCCACCCTCTACAAGGTCCAGCTACACTTCAGGCCCAATTCCAGCCTGCGTGGACCAGCTCTGCAACCAACATTATGTTAGCTCATTCTGGCCTCAGTTTCTCCACTGGTAAAATAAAGTAGACTGCCTCTTTGACCCTGGATTTGTTACTTCCCCATATATTGCCATTCCAGGGCAGTGGAACATGAGCTTAGCATGCTTGAGGCCTGGTGTTCTACCCCTGGCATAAAAAAAATCCTGATGATCAGTCTAGAGTAGGC
Organism: Hydrochoerus hydrochaeris; assembly: GCA_004027455.1. Taxonomy (NCBI): domain Eukaryota; kingdom Metazoa; phylum Chordata; class Mammalia; order Rodentia; family Hydrochaeridae; genus Hydrochoerus; species Hydrochoerus hydrochaeris. Next base: position 476,895 of record PVLA01000189.1, on the reverse strand, counting down.
CCAGCTGAAGAAGGCTGCAGGGGATGCCATGCTGGGGCCAGGCCAGGATGGTGAGGAAGTTCTAGAAGTGCTGCCTGGCTGATTGGGGAGCACTGTCCCCCAGAGACCAGCAGGCCATTGCTGCTTCATGATGGGTGACCCAGGAGACTCCATTCTGGGACTATGGCTGTGTGACTGTGCTAGAGGACTGTGGCCCCTCCCTGCTGGGGTCCCCCTTCCACCGCTTAGCCCACTTGCCCCGGGCCCTAGCCATCCTAGAGTTAGTCCTGGGGGTGCTGTGGCAGCCTGAAAGGAGCCCTGGGAGGAGCTGTGTGTTCTCCATTGGCTTTTTCTTCTCCTAGCCTAAAGGCCAGGACTGTGACTGTCTGAAGCTCTATCTTTCCCCTTTCCTGGTTTCTCTGAGCTTTTACAGATGAGATGATTAGCTCAGATGGTGACAGTACTTGTCCCACAGGGCTGTTGACAGGTAGGGTGGCACTCGCTCTGATCGTACATCAGCAGAGTGTCCAGGACACAACGGAAAATCTGTGGTGGGAAGCACTTCCTGTCACTACTGTTCCTGGATGGTCCTGTCTGTCTGTTGCCCCTAACCTCCCCTGCTGACAGCAGCCAGCATCATTGACCCCAAATAATGGCAGATCTGAGCTGTGGCCTCCCCTCTGGGACTGGGCCTTTGAGATTCCATCTGTCTTGCTGGCCTGAGGGTGTCCTTAGAGGCCGCTAAGGCTGTGATGTTGCTGAGGCAGGCCCTGTGTTTATCAGCCTCTGGGGCTCTAGGAGTCACCCCCAGCTGACTACCCAATAGGTGCTGGGTCACAAGCTGGGATGAGTGGGTGTGGGGAAGGGAGACACTCAGGAGTTAATTCGTGTGTCCGTCCATGTCCTCTAGAGACTAATGGTGTTGCTTCTTCCTGCCACATGTTGCTCTGGCAGTATGGGGACCCCTCGCATCAGAGGGAGGGCTGAGGGCTGGGACAGGGGTGCCTGTGGCCTTTGGCCTCAGAGCTCAGCCCTGGAATCTGCAGTACCCCTTTTGGCTGGTACTTGCGTCTCCTCTTATCTGCAGCCAGACCTTGGAGAGCCAAGGACCAGTTCTATTAATCAATTATCTGCTGCCGTGCAGGGAGCAGGGCTGCCTGGCCAGATAAAGTGCTGGGGGAGGGCAGGGATCCAGAGATGGGGTTCGGAGGGGAACCTGACCGTCACCCAGAGAGGGTACCTGTGCCATGCTCTCACGCCAGTGTGCACATCTCTAGGCACACCCATCACTCCTCCCCTGCATAGTCTCTTCTATCCTTGGCCTTTCATGTTTCTGCATCCTGTAGCAGCCCAGGCCCTGCACACAGCTCCCTCATACCCACACAGTCACGCACCTCTCTAGCACCTGCCCACCTCCCTGTGAACCCCTGGCCCACACCCTGAGTCACATTTCCCTCCACACCCTCTGCACAGTCTCACCCGCACCCACTGAGAGCTTCCTTCATGTCCCAAGGCAGGAACGGTACCTGTGTGGATGGCCAGATGAGGTTTCTGAGGACAGATGGACCATTGTCTGCAGGAGGTTGCTTCGGCTTGAATTTTTGGCATATAATCAGGATGCCTGGGCTGCAGCCAAAGGTCTAAATTTCCTGGCCATATCGGACCCTGGATGAGTCTCTTTCTCGATTCGGGCCTCAGCTTCCTCATCCTCAAGATGGGAATAATGCCAAGCTGGGGTGATGTTCCCAGGATTCAATGCAGTGTTACCAGGGACACAGCGAGGGTCATCTGTATTATTATTGCTCTGTTTGCTGTTGACATTGTTGTTGATTGGTCAGGATCCTCTGGAGTGTGGGAAGCTTGTGACCAAGCAGTTCTGGTGATGTTGAGGATGTGACATTCTTGTTTGTCACTGGAACTAAGGCCACTCTGAGACAAGCTAGCTAGACAAAAAGCACCTCGGCTGGCTCGTATACCCTTTTCTTCACACATACCAGAGCTCCTCTACTCAGAGTTTGGAGACCTGGGGTGCACATCAGGTCCAAGGCATCTGCTCCCCATGAGATGATCTACTGAGTAAAGGGGTGGGCAGCATGCGGGCGACATTGCCACACATGGGGGGCCAGGAGAACTCGGGATTTGGATCACAAACAGCACGGGGCACCATGGCCCTGCAAACAGCATGTGGGGTCAAAGTGCAGGCCAGGATGGAAGCGCATATGTCACATACATGTGTCAGTGACTCCATCCGGAGTGTGATCATGGGGCGTCCTGGGAGTTACAGCAATGCTGGAGGGAATCAGTGTGTGTGTGTGTGTGTGTGTGGTGTGCATAGGTCTGTGCAAAAGGGGTGTAGCCATGTGACTGTGTGAGAATATGGGGTGCGTGAGCCTTTGTGTCCTCTGTGGTTGTGAGGAGCATGTGTGTACATGCCATTTGGTGTCTGAGAGTGGCAGTGTAGTGTGTGTGTGGGGAGGAGTGTGCTTGAATGTGTAAGTGTGGGAGTAGCTGGGTGAGCCTTTTCTGGTGCCTAGGAGTAAGTGAGCTTCCAGGCCATTGTGTGTCCATGGGTGTATGTTTGTATTGTGTGTATGTGTGTATTTGTACTGCATGAGCAGGTCTGCCTGTGTGTGGGGGGTGTAGCGTGTCTGTGTGTTTGCATCATGTGGTGTGTGTGTGTGTGCGCGTGCGCGCGTGTATTACTTGCAAGGTCTGCTCCTGACAGCCGGGGTGCAGGCAGACCTCTCTGTGGGTGTGAGCATAAGTGCAACTCAGGGTGTGCGTGCGAGGGAGTGAGCAGTGTGGGGAGGGTGACGGGCAGCAGGCGCTTGCTTCCTCCTCTCCCTGTGCACAGTGGCTGAGCTGACAGCCGGGCGGGCGGAGAGGAAAAGTAGACGTCAGGGAGATCAGTCAGAGACAAATCGATTCCCTTTAGAGGTGAGAAAAAGCAGATGCTGCGGCTGCTGGTGGCCTGTTAGGCTCCCAGCCACATCCCTCCCGTCCTCCCCCTCCTCCGGCTGCCAGCGCCCCGCCTTTGTTAGGGGCCCTGCTGTGGCCTGCTGCCTCCTGGCCTCCCTGCAGCGCAGCCCGCCTACAGGAGCGCCATGCTGGGTATGTGGGCTTGCGTGCACACGTCTGTGTGTGTCTGGGAAGTCACAGACCTTATCCTGGACCTCAGGACATGGCAGGGTCCCCTCAGCAACTTCAGAAGCAGCTGCTTACCAATTTGTTTGGGGACGTTGAGGAAGCTGGACTGAGGATGCATGTAAGAGCTGCTGCCCTGGGGCAATGATGGCCCCCTCCTGAAGCCTGGGGAAAGCATTGTTCCCAAGTCCAGCTCTACCAATTGAGGCCAGAGAAACCAGGATGGAGTGGGAGCCAAGGGTCAGCTTGCAGCCTTACCCTGGTGGGTGTCAGGGGCCTCCTGGCCTCAGCTGCCCACAGAGCTATGACTGTATGTGTAGGGGGCTGAGACCCGAGCTATCAGATTGCCCCCACTCCAGGCCCTCACCTTGGCACTCCCTTTTCCTTTGGGGAAGCTCAGTGTGTGGCACACAGGGACAGCGGGTGTCCTATTTATGAAGAAGTGTCCACTCTCTGTGCATTCTCAGGCTCTTGATGGAACCAGCACATCACCTGCTCAGCAGTCACCGAGGTCTAGTTTGGGGCCAGGCCCTGGATTGGGCCGAGAGCCCCGCACCTGGCTAGAGAGACAGGTGGGACTGGAAGATGCAGGTGGGAAAAGAGCGTGGGAGACACTCCCACATCAAACCCGGCCTCCTGGGATTCCTCACCATCTAGCAGTGCCCCTTTCTTTATACCTGCCCCTCCAGCTCCTCCCAGGAGCTGTCCCTGAGCACTGGGACTGCTACCACCTCTTCTCTACCACCCCGCCCTGTCTAGGCCTGTGACTCTACAAGGCCAGGGCCTTCATCTTTTTTCCTCTTCATCAGTCCGGGGTTTTGCCTGGCATGGATGTCTATGTTAGCTGCTTTTCTCTCATTGCTGAGATAAAATACCCAATGCCCAAAATTAAGGAAGGAAAGGTTTATTTAGCTCACCCTTTGTGGAGGTTTCAGTCCATAATCAGCTGGCTGCAAGGCAGGGGCTTCAAGGCTCCAGAAGACAGAAAAAGCAACAAGAGCCTAAGCGGGAAAACAAGTTTCTTTTCCTCCCTTAGATTGTGTGCAGTCTCTCGCCCTCCGGTGGGTGCAGCACTCACACCGTCTTGGCGCCCTCCTCTTCTACAGGCTCAGGATGTTGGCAAAGTGAAGACCCTGGGCCCCTGCCGAGTCACTTAAACCTCTACACTTCTCAAGTTGGCACAATGAACAACATCCTAGAGGGAAGTAAGCATGTCCTTTATACCCTGGGATGCAGAACTGCAGTTACTTAGTTAAGGTTTTAGACTTCTCAAGTTGATACAATGAATCAACCATAACAATGGCTCCCTTGGCCCAAGTGTGAAGGATCAGAGGCTGGAGCTGCTCCATGGGAACTCCAGGGATGGGTTTCTGTGACACCTACAGCAACAGGGACTCCTTCTTCCACCCTCCCTCTGCCCCCAAAGACCCTTGAGACCCTGCTCTCCACTCTCAGTCTCAGGTACTTTCTGATACATCTCTTCTCGCCTGAGCTGCTCACATTGTGAATCTAGACCTTGCGCTGAGAGACCTGTGTGTGCCAGCCCTGGCTGCGGGTCCTGAGGCAGGCACTAAAGCTCTCTGGCCCTTGTTTCCTCTCCTGCTCAAGGGCTTAGGATCAGGCTCTGCTCAATCTAGAGGAACTCAGAGCAGACGGTGGGCATGGGAGCTAAGGGGCACAGCAGCTGTATTTGGTAGTAGGGGCTGGCTCACAAAACCCTTTCCAACCCCCACCCCTAGCCTAATTTCCCAGGGTCTGGGCAGATGGGAGAGGCCAAAAAGCAATCTATAAACATCGACTGAACCACTTTTGAGCCAAGCCCTGTTGTGGGCAGACAGCACTTGGCCTTACGCCTGGCCTGTGGGATTTGTTCACAGCAATGACTGCTGGGAGAAGGAAGGGATGGCTGCGTGTGTGGGTGTGGACATTACTACACACACACACACAACACACACGTTCACACACACACACACACACCACCACTACAACCACCACCACCACCACCACCACCACCAGGAGCTGCTAGTCTCACCAGGACCCTGCTGGGTGGGACAGAAGAGCAGGTTCTGACTCTAGCTATACCTCTGACCTGCTCCCAGCCTTCCTGTTTATCCCTCAATAAAACAGAGTGCTGGAGCTCTGTGACCTTGAAGACCATTTCCTGCTGTGATATTAATACCACCACTAAGAATAACGGTAGCAGTCAAGGAGCGCCAAGCATCCTAATATTAGCTGCACCTGTCAAGGGCTGGAACAGGCCAGGCCTGGTCCTGTGTGATGACGTCAGGCCTCTGGGCGCCTCCCTGGTCTGAGCTGCATGATGGTGAGGGAAGCAATGCCCAGCTGCCTCTCCCAGGTCCCACAGCCGGGGCAGTAGGCAAGGCTGTTGGCTGGGCTCTGATGATGGCAAGGAACCAAGGGGGTCAGCTGAACTCAGGGCTGGAGGGCAGAGGAGGCGTCCATTGCGGGGCCCTGGGTCCGCCACACCAGTGGGCTGTAGGGAGAGTGAAGTGTGGCCCAGGAAATCAGCTCAAAGTCCCTGGAACTGCAGTTCAGCATCCAATGGGCCTTGGTCTCCCCTGCCCTGGTTCCATATCAAGTCTAGCTTTCCTGTCTTCTTGTGGTGTCTCTGGCTGGACCTCAGCCTCTGCTCCTCATAGACGCTTCTGTCCTGCGCCCCCTAGAGCCATGGTTTCCCTCCAAGTCTCCTGGCGAGGCCAGAGCTCCGCCCTCTGTCCAATCAGCTGCAAAGGGCTGGGCAGGTCTCCCAGTCAGCAGTTCCTAAGCCTGGCCTCAGCGGTTCCCTCTTAAAAACCCACTGAGCTATCGAGAACCCTGTTATTCTAGAGGCTAAGGCAGAAAGTTCCCAAGTTCAAGGCCAGCCAGGATAACTTAGCAAAACCCTGTTTCAAAAAAAAAAAAAATATGTACAGCAATACCTCAGTTGTCAAATGGCTCCAAGCTTAAACCTTCCATTACTCTAATAGTGAAGTTCGAAAAATCTGCACTGGGTTTGTAACTTTGCTGCAGAGTTGAACTGAAAATCCAACTGGAAGAAACCTGTACTGCTGGGAGCGAGTCGTGTGTCACAAGCAGACACAAAGGGCTGACATTCGGCTAAGTGCTGCTTTCACGCAGGCAGCGTACAGTGCTCGTCACTGGGTTCTAACATTCATCATGGTGATTTTTTTATGCTTTATTTGCATAAAATATTATAACCATGGCTCAAAAAAAGTTAGTGATACCAGCAGTAAAGCTAAGAGGAAAACTGTGAGAACCACAACTGAGGTAAAGAAAGAAATCATTGCAGAATTTGTCAAAAGTCCTGGAAAAATGAATTTATAACCGTAATTTTTGGGTCTTGAAACCAATTATTTGGTTTTCCATTGGTTGAGAAAAACATATTTGGTTCTCAAACTTCTCAGTGTTCAAACATGAATTTGGAACAAATTGAGTTTGACACTGAGGTATTGGGGGTGTAGCTCAGTGCTCCCTGGGTGCAATCACCAGTACTGCAAAAAACACAAAACACTCCCTAAAAGCAAGCTAATCAAAGCAACCGCCCCCCCAAAAAAAGTAGAAACAAAGATTATGGAGAACCTTAATGAGCTTTGGTTTATGTGGCTACATCTCTCCATATTTAGATTAGAAATTGAAATGGAGAAAGTGTACATTTACTATTAATTTAAAAATAACAAGGGCTTGCCACCCATATGACTATTAATTTAAAAGTAACAAGGGCTTGCCACAGACAGTGCAGTGTATTTTTCTGTAGTGACACTAAGCTGCCCTGTGATAGTTAAAAAGTGTCCTTTTAGCTCCTGGACGGCAACATCCTGGATAAGTGCTCAGAGCTGACCTGTCCCTTCTTGGAGATGTGCTGGGTTAGTGCCCTAATGAGCATGGGGTGAGGGGTGTCGATGAGCAGACGGTAGGGGTGGGGGCGGGAGAAGCACCACCAGCACCCCTGGGGCACCTGCAACCACCTCTGCAGCCTGGCCTAGGATTGCCTCTCTCTGGCCCTGCCTGGACCCCCATATGGTGCCTCTCCCATCTGCCCATGTCCTTGCCAGTGTGGTCTTGGAGGGAAAGGGGGTTCTCAGGAGGAATGATCCCCAGTCCGGAAGAGAGCTGGGAGGCTCAGCTTTGGCTAGGGTGGAGGTCTCACAGGATGTGCAATGGTCTGTTAAACCACTGGCTGCTGAATCCCTGAATCCAGCTCTTCAGTTCACTCTGTGCCTCACTCTGTAAGGCATGGATGATGGATCCTGGCTCCTTGGTATGGTTGCAGTACAGGCAAAATAAGAAGAAGATGTGGCACAGGGGTACTAACTACCTTGTTCTACAGGTGGGAAAACTGTAGAACAGAGAGGAGCAGGCATGTGTTTAAGGCCACAGCAAGTTAGTACCTCAGCTGAATCCTGAACCAAGGGACCCCCATCCCTGGGACTGACAGTGAGGGAGACCCAGTAGGTATCTGGGAAGGGCCCCCCTCTGCATGTGTGTGAGCACATGAATGCACACGCATGTGTATGTGCACCTGTGTGTGTACACCTGGGAAACCAGGGGACTCTCTTCTTCCCAGGGTTTCTCCCTGCTGTGAGTCTGCAAGTCTTGAAGTAAGTGAGAACTTGTCCTACTTATTGAGACTCCTGTGCCACCTGAATTCCCATAGGGAGGTGGTATCTCCCCGATCAAATCTCTGTCTACAGTGAAGCCATTGTGGTTTTACAGAGACTTTTATGAGAGCCCAGGCTGCAGATGGACAGCAGATTGCAGAGGTAGCAACAGGGGTGATGTCCAGGGCTGGAGGGGCATTTTCTTCCCCCCTCCTGATGACCTCTCCTCGGCCAGGCACCCCCACCTTGGCTGTGGGCTTGTTTGGCAAGGACTCTTGGAAACCAGCTGTTCTGTTTTCCTCCAAGAATGACTCAGATGTGGCTTGCAGAGTAGCAGCCACAACTGCACCCGGAAGCTGGTTAGAAACGCAGTCTTAGGGCTACCCTCCACCCGCCCTGAGTCAAAATCTCTGCAGATGGGACCCAGCAGTCTGTTTTACAAGCCCTCTGCTACTGCTTATGTAAGTGTAAACATCACTGCTTCACACTGTTTCCCAACCAAATTATGGTATTCAGTAGGGCTGGAAATAAAAGGGGTTGGGTATTTCCTGATGATAGTTAGAAACCTATTAAATCTTCACTTGTTCACCCATCCACCCATCCATCTGTTCACCCATCTACTCAACTGCCTGTCTATCCAACTACTCATTCACCCATCTACATACCTAACCATCCACTCAGTCACTTATCCACTCATCCATTCACTCACGCATTCATCTGCATAGCCACTCATCCATCCACATATCCATTCATCCACCCACCCATCTGTCCATCCATCCATCCATCCATCCACTCACCCATTTATCCATCCACCCATCCATCCATCATCCATCCACTCACCCATTTACCCACACACCCATTTATCCATCCATCCATCCATCCATCCACTCACCCATTTATCCATCCATCCATCCATCCATCCATCCATCCATCCATCCATCCAGTTGTACCTTGAAACTGACATGGGAAAATCTTGGCCTCTCTCGCTTGCCATGAGGTGCCACCAGGTGGCCGAGGAGATAACCTACCTGCTTGATTGCCAAAGTACCACTGGTTCTTCAGACCCATCACTTGCGAGAATCTGAGCATGTCACTGTTCACCAAGCCTAAAGAAGCCATCTTAGTTCCGTGTGTCCAAGGGGGCATAAGAGGAAACAGCACACACCTGGCATGGGTTGTGTGCCCATCGTTTACATCCTCCCGACCTCCCTTTGTACTGGGTGTCATTATTCTCACTTTACAGATGGGAAAACTGAGGTTCAAAGAAACCAAAACTTCAGAGCCTGCAAAGGGCAGAGGCAAGATTTGAAGCAAAGCCAGTTTCTTGCAAACCCAGAGGCTGCACATTTGCTTCTGTTCTGTGCTGCATTTTTCTTGGAGGACTGGGAATTGACAGATAAAATGAAAGGGCAGGCCTATTTTGGAAGGACTTTAGTGACTTGTGCTGCTACAGATAAACAGGCCACCTGTCAAGGGGTGATCTTCCTGTCACAGGAGCCATGCAAACAGAGACTATGGTCTCATGTGAGTGCAGGCAGAGAGGATTGAGACCAGGTGGCTTTGGAGGGACTCCTGCCCTCAGAGCTGGCCCTCCTCAGGCCTGCTCGGGCCTGCTCCTGGATCTGCGCCCCGTGGAGGATAGAGGCCCTGCAGCCAGCTGCTCGTTATCTGCGGATTCTCTGAGGGGACCCTGCCAGCTCCCAAGCAGGAAATGTGTCCAGAAAGCTGTAATTAGAGCAGGGAGCCACAGGCCTGAGAGATACTTGCTGTAGCTTCAAGTGCAGACATGCCACATGGTGGAACTTGGAGAGAGCCCAGTGAGTCAGGTTCTCAGATCCGCCTCTATGTGGCACCCTGCCCCACCCTCCCCTGTCTCCGGAAGGAAACTGCGAACCTGCTGGTACTTGGGCTTCACCAGCATTCTCTCCTCATTTCCTCTCCAGAATGGAGCCCAAGGCTCCCAGATGCTACAGTCCACAGAGGCCACCCTGCCAAGCAGAGACAGGACCTGAGGTGGCCTGTGGGGGCCCCTAGTCCCACTTTACATCATCAGGGGAGGATGCCACAGTCAGAGGTGGGCGCAGAGCCAGGCGTGCATGCAGCAGAAATCTGGCTGGCCTTTGGTGTGGTTTTTATTGGCTTTTCCTGGATGTCCATAGAAGCATGGGTCCCCACTATGCACCCCTGCCAGTCGGTGGGGCAGACCTTGGCCATAAGTTCCTTGAAACTCTTCCCATGGGGAGACTGGGTCTCAGTCCCCTCCCTTTGGATTGGAGCAGATCTGTGACTTCTTCATCCTCTAGAGTGTTGCAGAAGAGACCTAAAGTCAATAAAGATTTCTGCATCATCTACAGGGACACAGGTTGTGTGAGCTGCAAAGCCTGCTGCTCTCCCGAGGTCACCAAGCTGGGAGGAAGCCAGTGCACAGAGACCATGGCAGCGCCTGTGGTCCATGGTCCCAGTGGTTACCTAGCCTCCTTAGCTGCTCAAGTTTCCCCAGCTGAGGCTCTAGAAGTCACAAAGCACAGCCACATTGTCCTGGCCATGCTGTCTCCATAATGACCTGTAAGATGTGGACACACCAGAAAACTTCTTGGTGCGGCCGAATTTGGTTATTTATGATAGAGCAATGTGTGACGGGACTGGGGTCGAATTGTGGATTGCACAGTGTCGCCAGGTCAAAGTGTATCCAGGCAGCTGGAAAGAAACATGCGTGATCCCAGGATCCTTTTCCCTTCTCCCGGAGCCTGACCGGGCTCACCCTCCCAATGCAAGTCATTGCTTCAAGGACAGGCAGTGAGATGAATTTTTGATAAACAAATGGCAAGAATGCTTTATGTTTAAAACAGCCAGCCTCATCTGCTTGTGCCTTAAGCTAAGGAGGAAAGGATAACTTCCTTAGCATATTATCTACTTCTGCTGGACTGAATCATGTCATTCCCCCAGAACATCACCATGACACTTGTCACAATGTCTATTCTGAGACCAGGAAAAGTGCCTGCTTTACAGCCAAAGACAGTTATGATTTTTGTAAGCACTGGGCTTTATATTTTCATTTGTGTCAGACATTGTATAACTGACCAAGTTTCCCCTTGTGCACTTGCCACCAGGAAGCTCAACTCTAAAAGTTTAGCTCTTTGAGATCACACTTAAGATTTTACAATCTTCATTTTTTAACTCACCAGTCTGGTGAGTCTCTTAAATATATCCCTTCCTCCATTTTACTTCTTATCTTTCTGTCTAAGTTACATTTTATTGTGATACTTTATGTATCTTCACACACCCCTATGGATTCATACATGCTCTAAGCACGTTCTTTTCTTAGAACAAATGATACAAGTAAGTACATGCACAAGGTGCTTCAGACAGCACAGTCTTCCTGGGCACAGTCCCCAAGGGCTTGGTTTCTGTCCTGTAGGTGAGGGCCTTCAGGCTTGGCAATAGCTGGCCCTCCCTGACAAGTCAGGTTCCTGCTTCATCCTTGGCTGCTGGCTTCACCCCTTGCTGTGGGGTCCCCACAGATCTGGCCTCCTGACCCCAGCCTCCGTTCCCCCTCTTTGATGCTCACTGCTGCTCCCAAGACACTTGCTCAGCTACCTTCTCAGCTGAGACTTGACCTTGTCCTCCAGGTGCCATCTGATTCTAGTTGCCACAGGCAACCGCGTGTGGTCATGCGTGCGGGCTGGTTCTCAGGGTATTCTCCAGCCGGACATGGACTGCAGAGCTGCAGACCCAAGGACCGGCCCTGAGAACTGAGTCAGGAGCAGAGCTGGGGGCTGGTTATAGAGAGGGGTGACAGGCACAGCCAAGGCAGGGTGATAATAAAGCAATGCAATGTGCGACATCCTGGTTTGATCTCCGGAGAAGAATGCTTACCCCAAGTGGGTAGGCGGTGCGTGCCTCTTTCACAGATGAAGACACAGAGGTTCAAAGAGCTGTGAAAGGTTCAAGGTCAAAGTACAAGAGGGCTCTTGCCTTCAGGCTGGTGCTGGGATGCCTCTGCCCTTCCTCCATCTGTGCCAGCCCATACCTCCAAGCATACCACCCAAGAGCATGGGTGGGAGAATTTCCAGATACTTCCTGGTCAGGAGGGCCGCCTGAGAGCTGCATTCCTCATGGGACTCAATGCTCACCAAGAGGACACACGGGTCGCCAAGCCTCTCCTTACTTGTGCAAAGCATTTGTGGAGTCGATTCAGTGCATAAGCTCTGATATCAGCCGGCTGCATAGCAAAGTGGGAAGGGGTGCTGGGGTGGAGGCAGTGAATGCTCTGGGGGGCCTTGTTTCGGTCTCAGAACCGGTCTCCTTGGGAGGGGGGATAGCAGGGGACTTGCAACACCTCCAAGTTCATCATGGGCCTCAAGACAGCTGATGTCAGTTCCTACCTCTCTAAGTAACTTTATGCTTGTCCTTGGACTCTGGGAATCTGAATGTTGTCATCTGCTAAAGGGGACCCTAAGTCCTTGGCCCACTACCTTTCAGAGTTGTTGTGCTGGCCAGGATGTTTTTGTTCTAGAATGTTCATCCACCTGTCATCTGAGATGCGGTGCAGAAACATTCCCCAGGGAGCTCTACCTCCTCTGCTCCATCTCCCCGCTGAAAGTACCAGAACCCTTTTCAAATGAAAAGGACCAGCACGTCAGACTTCCCCAAGCAGATGGGGCTGTGGGAATCAGAAATCATGGCATCGGTTTGTTTCTATCCAGTATCAGAGCTTTGTTCATGCCGTGAGAATCCGTGAAGGTTGTGTGCAACTCCTCAAATGCATAGCAAGTGCTGAGCCTCATCCAACCCCACACTCAGGGCTCAAGCAGGAGTTGGAAATGGGAAAAGCTATTAGATGGGAAGACGCTGACCTCTGAGCCACCAGACCTGGCTCTGAGACCCCGCTTTGCTCCTCACCACCTGTGCGACCTTGAGCGATTCACCTTCTTCTCTTTGCTTCAGTGATCCTGTGCGTGGTGTGATGAGAAAATGCAAAGATTTTGATTAGCAGTGACTAAAATGCTAAGTGCAGGTATTGTCTTATTAGGAACAGTGAGAAGACACAAGCCCTCTCCTGTGGCAGTTATGGTTCTGTAAGTGATCAGTTATGATCCTGGGTGCTGGACGGGAGGGAGGCTGCAGAAAGTGCTCTGGACACACAGCGGTGGGAAGCTCCTTGAAGCTGCTCATGACCTCCTAGCACAGGACTGCCGAGCAAAGGTGCATGGGATTTGGAGGAGTCTCCCCTGGTGGTGGTGATGAGTTAATTCTTTGGAGGGCCCATGACAGAGGTGACCCTGGGTGTAAGAAGAAACTTCTACAGGGCCACGAGAGAGGGCAGTGCCTGGCAGTTGTACAGCATACAGCACAGAGAGGTCAGTCTGTGCAACCACCAGCCTCACCTCCCCTCTGGCCCCTGTGCAGAGCCTCCACTGGTCAAGGAGGCTTGTGTTCTGGATAGGGAGGCAGTGTGGGCTCTTCTCAGCAGATGGTTCTCCACTGCATGGGCATGGCCAGGTGCAGTGAGGATGGGAGGCAGTGGAGAGGCAGGGGGCCACTTAGGCAGCTGGGCAACAGTACAGGTTGACCAGACTCCTTTCTATGTAAGAACAGGTTTTCAGATCTTTCCAGGTTCCCTGGAGCACCCATCAGGACCTGAATCCTAAAACTTTTGCCCTTTATGTTCCCTTTGAGGGAGGTACTGTAGTTAAGCTTGATTGGTTAATGTGGGTAGCTTGGGAGCTGCCTAGGGAGTGCTGGAACACTCTTCTGAGTGTGTCTGGCTGGGCCGTGAAGGTGTGGCCTTCCTTTCTGGCACTGTTTTGCTGCTCTGCTTAACCCCCACCGTGAACTAAGCAGACGAGTTCCATTACACCTTTCCACTATGATGCTCCTGCCTTGGAGCCAGCTGACCGAGGGCTGAACCCCCTTAAAACAAGAGGCAAATTAACCCTCTCCTTTGAGTTGTGGGTGTCAGGTATTATGTCCAGTGATGGGAAAGTTATCTAAGATTTGCTCCCCTGTCCGCTCTTATTCATTCTCTCCTCTATGTACCCTGCAGACTGCTTGGGACATGTGGCCCCCGTAGACTGAAGTCAATGATTCGTGAGTCCACAGGCTTCCAGGTGAATCCAGCCAGTGTAGTATGTGGTGGTTACCGTCCCTGTACCACCCGCTGAACTGTAGCCCGTAGTAACCGCCCAAGTGTGTCCTAAAATGGTCACTATTGACCATGCTATGATGCTACAGGTCATGAATTTGGGAAGGAGCACCGCAGGCAGGGCTTGCCTCTGCTCCACAACTTCCAGGACCATGGTGGTAGGTCACCTGAAGGTCCTCATTCATACAGGTGACAGGTAACACTGACTTTGGGCTGGGGCTCAGTCTGGGTAGCACTGAACTCCGAATACTGTGTGTGGCCGCTGCACCTGGATGTTTGGGCGTGATAGTTGTCTTCCAAGAATGAACATTCTAGTGTGACTGGTGGAAGTTGCATCACTTTCTAAGCAACCTCTGAAGTCACGTAGCATGTAGTAATCACTATTATGCCCAGATTGAAGGCGTGTTGAAGTCTCCTTAGAAGAGGATGGTGTAGACTGTGAGATATTAAAGCAACCATTTAAAATCTGGGCTCTGCCTCAGGATCAATGGACTGGAGAGAAGACTGGGTCTTCAATGACTCACTCTCTGGCTTAGTCAGCAAACCCATGATTAGCAATTGTTCCTCCTGGTGGCTGTCATCTCTGTCCTGGCAACTCTGACTCCATAGGGGTTTCAGGAACCGTTCTAGCCCCTTCAGTGTTTAACCCTCAGGCTGCCAGCAGCTCCTACTGTTCTAAACCTTGAGGTGCCCCACAAGGTCTTTCTCGTGTCTTTTAGTCCTGCACACACTGTCAAATCATCCTTTCATTTGACTGTCATCTCCACTCTTCTGAGGGACGATTTACTGTCTTGTTATACCGTGACGGATGTGTTGATCCTGATGGTCATGATGATGGTGGTGATCGTGATAGCAGTGGTGATTGTTGTGGTACTGGTGATGATTGTAATGATGGTGATGATAATAACGGTGGTGATGACTATGTGATGGTGGTGGTGATGGTGGTAACCATGATGATTTTGGTGGTGGTAATGATGATAGTGATGAGGATTCCATGGTGATGATGGTGGTGGTGATGGTGGCGATGGTGGTAATAATGGAAGTAATGACAGTTAAGGTGATGGCAATGGTGGTGATGATTAGAGTGGTGTTGATACTGATGACACAACTGTTTCCTGAGTATTCCTCATATGCCAACCACTTGACATACCCTATCTCATTTTATCCTTTCTTCTGAAGAGTGCACAGTACTTTATGAGAGCCACTCTCACAGATATGCATGTGCAGGGGATCCCAAGACTGAGCACCTCTTTTATGCATCTGCCAGGGGTCTCACTTGCTCTCTCACTATCATTAACATCCCTATGATGCAGACTTCGGGCTGGAGCTCAGTCTGAGTAGCACTGAACTCTGAACATGACCCCAAGTCTCAGAGATGAAGTGACTTGCTCCTGGCCACATGAGTGGAGACAGAGCTGAGATTTGAACCTGGCTCTGCATGACCTTTCAGTTTCTGCATTTATTGTGTCTTTCCCACCCACTGACAAAAGAGACACCAACAGATCCAGTGACTTGCCTTGCATAGGGATGCAGGGCCAGCTTAGGGGACCATGATTTGGGAAGTGTTCGTTGCTCAAGTCACCAAACTTGAGAGAGGGACTCCTGAGGACAGGAAGTGACCAGTAAGGAAGCCAGTCATAGGAAGTCCCAGGTGAGCAGAGCTTTTCACCTGGATGCTTCTTGTTTATTTATTCTAAGGGAAAAAAACAAACAAACAGAACATCTGACAGCAAAGTGAGGCTGTGTGATAATTCTATTCCCAGATCAAATCTCAGCGCAGGGAATGCATTATCATCACTGTGATTACCTTGGGGGACAGAGACTGGGAGTTTTATTAAATGAGACAATCTTGCTAAAAGGAAGCCTTACATTAGACTTTGGGCCTTAAATAATATTAGTGTCAAGAGCTGACAAACATTCAGCACGCAGCGTCTGAGAGCACACCGCCTCGCAGTGAGCGGCCTTTATGGAGGCCATGGGAGCTGGGGCATCTGAGGCTGTGGCAGGCAAAGCAACCCTTGATACCTTGACCCCACATACCTGGCCTGTGGCTCACTGGCCACCAAGCAAAGACATTCAGACTCTGCTGTTCTCCTGGTGACACTGAGACCAGGGACCTCTGCATCCCCTCTGGGAGAGGAATCTGCATTTTTTGCTCTGGGTACAATGATCTGGAAACTTCATGGGCCCCAGTGGAGGCAAAAGATTCGTTTCCCAATGGGGACCCTACTCCCACCCTGAGTGTGACCTGGAGACTGCAGGGAGTCCAGAGCCAGCAGCTCTCTGGAGCCATGTGTGGTCTTCAGGGACTTGGAGGTCTGGGAAGTTGGGTTCAGGTCCTGATGCACTAACTTGGTGATGAAAGGCATGTTACTTCACTTCTTTGCATGTTGATTTCCTTATCAGTCTAACTGGTACCCAGTTAGACTGGGCTTGTTCTGGGGACTGGATGAGTTCTTTATGTAAAGCCCTTAGAACCATGGCCCAAGTCATGTTCTTTTTGCTCTATCTTGGCTCTCACCTTTGCCCTGTCCCAGGGCATTGCTGCTATAAGTTGAATCTTAAATGTCCCATAAAAGTCCACACATTAAAGATTTGGTCTGCAGCCTGTGGTGCTGTTGGGAAGTAGAAGAAATTTAGGTCACTGCGAGTTTGTCCTCGAAGGGAATGTTGGGAGCCCAGAGTCCCTTCATTCTTTTTGCTCCCTGGCTGCCATAAGGCAAGCAGCTTGCTCCACCATGGACTTCCTGCCATGATGTGTTGCCTTGCCCAAAGTGCCATGCCAGCTGATCATGGCCTGGAGTCCCTGAATCCGTGAGCCAAGTAAACCTCTCCTCCTTGCAAGTTGATCGTTTTGGGTATTTGCTGCAATGATGGAAAACTGACTATTGTAGTCAGGGATTTGCAAGGAGAGTAAGACAATACAAGACACATAATTTATAGTACTATTTGTAAAATAGTATTATTTTTGACTCACCCAAGGAGTCAAATAAAAAGAAAGTGCAGGAAATCTGTCCACAATACTAAAGACCTGGAAAGTCCAGCTAAGGGCCTGGATCCCATGGCAGTAACCTGCATAAATTCAGTGGAAAACCTAGAGTCCATGACAATGATTCATGCAAGACTGTTTCATGGATCTGCACTGGGAAGACCCAAAGGTCAGTGGTGGAAGCTAGAAAGTCTATGCCAGTGGGGTGAAGGATCTGTGCCAGTAGGTTGAGGGTTCTGCAGTGGAGCCAAAAAGCAACACTCAAAATAAAGACCAAGGTTCCCCTGAAAAGTACCACAGCCATCTTCAGTTATGACAAGGTCCCGAGCTCCTCTGACAATAACAGCTGAGTTCATGTCAGTAAATCAGGGTGACAAGCTTCTCCTGGAAATTGAAGAGCACACAGTCTTCCCCTCCAGAGCCAGGAAGCAATGCTCAAAGTAAGGACCAGAGCTCCGCCAAAGTGAACCGCAGCCACTCAGCAACAAGGTCCTGAGCTCCTCTGATGATAAATAATAGTTCTTATCAGGGAAGCCAGCATGACAAGCTCCGCCAGGAGAACCAAAGGCTCCAAATGACAATACTTAGGAGAACCCACAATGCTACTCTTCCTCTCCAGGTCTCCTTTTATGCTGGCAACAGTCCTCAGATGGGCCATCCATGCTCAGCACCATGCTGATTCAGTTCAGCTGGTGTGTAAGTTGACCACCAGTTACCCACCCACTACACTGACCAACACCATCACCCATAGACTCACCTCTGACAAAAGAATTAAGGGCTGAAGGAGGGCAGATTTCTCCAGACCCTTGAGGGGAAAAGCATCCCATGGAGACCTTCAAATTGCCAATCTGGGGCTCCCAGTGGTCACCCACCCATGTGTCCCCCTTCTCTATTATATGTAGGAAAACTGAGCTTCAGAAAGGGCTGAGATCACCCTGAGTTTAATCTCTACCTCTCCTTTTTCTGTCAACCCTGGCTAACTTACACAGTGAAAGAAATCATACAGTACTTCTGATTTACAAAGTGTACTGGGCCCAGTGCTAAGTCTGATATGGTAGACATTACGTGTAAACAGCAACATGGTGTTTCCAGTCATGGAAGAGTAAACTGCCTCCAAAAGTTTACTTGGTTGCAGTTGCACACTTATGAAGAGATAGAGCCCTGTTTTAGTCACTTTCCTTGTCACTGGGACAATACCCAGCACCCACAACTTAAAGGGGTTTATTATGTAGATCATGATTTTTAGAAGATTCAGTCTATAGTAGGCTGGTTCCAAGGCAGGCAGGGGATGATGGAAGGCTCCATTGGTAGAAAGCTGTTCCTGTTATGGTAACCAGGAAGCAGAGAGTGAAGGGAGGAGCCAGGGACAGAGATCCAGCCTTCCATGTCCTACCCTTGGGGACCTGCTTCTGGGAGATCTCATCTCCTAACAGCGCATTCAGCTATGGTTTCACTCATGGATTCATCCACTCATGAATATAGCAGCCTCCAAGCCAATCGCCTTCTGAAAGCTGTGCTGCTGAGCATGTGAGAGTCTGAGGGAATTTCCTAGATCTGAACCACTGCAAGCCAATGCTTGAAACTCCAGGGCTGGTTCTGCAAGCACCAACCCCTGAGACCCCAGGGCAGAGGACTCTGATCCCAAAGATAATGACAGGATTGTGGTCTTGGACTCCATTTATCTTCTGTTGACCTTGAAGTTGATGGATCTTTCTGAGTCTCAGTTACCTTTCTCATAATGCAGAGGTTGTAATTCTCAGGATAGTTTCTATATTGGTCACTGTGAATCCTGGAATGTCCCAGTGGAGGAAACAGAGGAGATCATTCCATCCAGCCCCTACTCCGTGCTCAAGTGACAGAGCCAGGAGCTGGAGCAGGGATTTGTTCCAGAAAGCAGGTGTCACTGTGCCATCCCCTGACTCTTAGTTCTCATCTTAGAGTCACCTGGTATTGGCAAGGCGTCTGCATTTTTCAGGAGTCCTCCCTTCCTTCTGCTTCTCAGAAGGGAGCACCAGGGGAGGGGGTTATGGTTTTCACTGTTAGAAGTTGAACCAGTTTGTCTTTCCCCAAACTGTATTCCGTGCCTGTCTCCAGATCCAGCAGATGTTTCTAGCATTGCATGAAACAGTCACTAAAGGAGTTTGGGAAACGCTGGATTAAACAATGTTTAGAGTTTTCTTCTCCTAATTCTTCATTATTAGAATAACTAGAGTGCAAAGGAATACAGAGTAGTGTGAAGCAAATGTCAACTGTCACAGCCCACTGTTGTCCTCACCTCACTGACCAGTCAATGGGTCCTTGCATGTTGCCCTCCATGGCGCACACACATGCACGCACACACACACACACACACACACACACACACACATGCGCGCACACACACATTCATGCACACACGCATTTAAGAAACCTGACCTGTTTTCTCTTGAACACTTTGTGTGTTAGTCACTTTCCTGTCGCTGGGACAAAATACCTGGCACTCATAACTCAAGGAGGAGAGGTTTATATTGACTCACTGTCTCAGTGACAGACTGGCTCCAAGCCAGAAGCAACATGGTGGGAGGCCTGGGCAGAGAAAAGATGCTCATCCCATGACAACCAGGAAGCAGAGAGGACGTGGAAGAGGCAGGGAAAGAGATACACCTTCCAAAGTTGCCCCTGTTTGCCCACCTCTGCCAGCCAGGTCCCTCCTCCTTAACAGCCCTTCCAGTGGGAACTCACAAGTGGATAAATCCACCGAGGAGCCCAGCATCTTCATAAGCCTATTGTCTTCCCAAAGCTCCACCTCTGAACATGTGGCACTTATAAACTGTGACACCTTCTCTGAGCTTTTGACGTCTGTATGGTCTTAATCTCCAAGACCAGCCTTGCCGCATAGCTCTCCCAGACACTGATCATGTTCATTCCTTCTGAGTGTCTTGGGGAAGCTTCTGGGCAGGGGTGGACAGGATAGCCTTAAGCACAGGTCTTGGGGCTTTCCCAGCCAGCAGGGGTAGCTGTCCATGGTGGTGAATGGGGCTGGCAGGGCTACTTAGAATAGATAGCCCTCTGAGAATGTAGCTTATGGGCTGAATGGGCTACTACCCTGTGGGTCAGCTCAGTTGAGGTTGCACTGGGCAGGTGAATACCACCAGGCCCAGGGTGTGGTAAGATGGTCTGGCCTTCCCCACTTCCCTGGCACGGCCATGGGAGGCTGCGACCTGCAGAGATCCAGCAGACTGGACCAGAGAGGGTAGTGTGCATATCAGCATGTAGGTCCAAGGGGGCTTCAGACTTCTGGGCCCCCCCAAACCTCTCCTGACCCTGATCCTTTCTCATTTTAGGTTGGATGACAACTGGACACAGATGCTCCACTCAGAACTCACCCTTGTCACTATGGAGCTCTGCTGCACTTGTCACCTTCACACTGAAGCCCAGGGAGCCAGAGACAAGCCTGGGAGATGTGGTGGAGCCAGCTCACACTGTAGGACCCCAGCCTCCTACAAGTGACTTCAGATGGGCCACCACACTTCCTGGGAGTCAGACCTCGGTGCTGGAGGACTTGGAGCATTTCCAGCTCTGCTACCTTGGATACAGTCAGAGCCCAATCATGCACCTACCTTCCTGTCAAGGTCTGTCTTCCAAGTTGGTTGGCACAGATTCTTGGTCTTGTTTGAGTCACAAGTCCCTTTGACAAGGAGCCTCATCATGGTCCTCAGAGCCATGTAGAAATGTCCATGAGGCTATATTGTGGGGAGATGGCGGAGGTCCTCTTGCAGCCGTAGCACTCAGGTGTCATAGTTCCTTTTTGAGGGTTTCTGAGGTGCATAATGTGACCCTCAACATGGGAGGGGTCATGGAGGACAGGAGACAGGCTGAGAGTGCCCTCTGGGGCAGTAGCATGCATGCAGAGACGCCCTCACATCTGGATGACCATCCAAGGACCTGAGAGTCCAACTGATGGACAGACAGGGACAGAGCTGTGTGCCCAGAGTGGGCAGGGAGGGCTCCCTGGAGGGACAGGCAGGCTGGGGAACAAGCAGAGGTTCTGGGGAGTGCCACAGGGCATGCTTACACTGGTGGTGGCTTGGAGCCCTTGGCAAGGGCCTGCAGGTTGACCTTTGCCAGCTCTTTGGCACAGCTCTGGCTGATGCAAGAATCCAGTGGTAGCAGCAACAACTTCTACTCTAGAGAGGGAGGGTTCACGGGCCTCAGCATCAGAACAGAGTCAGCATCATAGATCTCCAGCTTCATTGTTTGTGGTAACGATTTAGACAGTGAGATTCTGGGTAGCTGAAGAATGGTAGCAAAAGCTCCTCAGGGGACAACAGGACCTCCAGGAGTGAGGCCCATGGTTTTCACCTGGAGAGGGACAGGGCAGCCTGCACATTTCCCAGGTGGCCTGGCTGAGCCCTGTGACCCCTGCCCAGGCCAGACATACTGGGATCTTTCAGAGTCAGGGATCCTGAGAGTCTTACATCTACACTTGGCCTTAGCCCACCTGGCGGGTCCACAAGCCCCTCACCCATTCGCTCCTCCTCAAGCCTTGTTGCTCATGAGGGAACCCACACCTGCTCATACCCTGCCTGCCCATTGGTCCTTCACCCTAGTGTCTCCATCAGTCTCCCAGGGATAAAGGACCTTCGTGAGTCAGCTCCTGTCCCTGCCCAGGCTGGAGCTGTGGGGCATACTCTGGACCTCCCAGAACCCTGAGCCCTGAGCGCTTTGGGCATATGAGACCCTCCTCAGTGTGGGCAGCTTTTCTTCCAGGCAGCAGAGGCTCCCTGGAGCCCTACTACATGGTGTATGTGGTTCAGGCAGCCTTCTCTCTATGCCTTTGAAATGCAGGCCTCATAGCCAGGCTTTCTGGGCTCAACCCCCACCTCTGCTGCTAAGAAGTCTGGCCCCTTAGACAGGTGATATGGCTTCTCTGTGCCTCAGTTTCCCCACATGGGTTTGGGTGCAAGCTGTTTGCTTATGTTTAAATCCTGGCAATATTTGCAGCTATCCCCTGGATTACTACTCTGGTTAAATGAGTCAGTGCATCTAAGGTAGGTAGCAAGGTGCCCCGGATGTGGCAAGCTCTCAAATGTAAGATTATCACTTCTATTTGACAGATGGGGAAACAGAGTCTTGTAGAGGGGACATGACTTTCAGATAACCTCATTTAAACTCAGCCCCATCTGCATCCAAAACTGAGGCTTGTCCTCTCTGGTTCCCCACCCACCACCCAGGACAAAGGGCAGGTTCAGACTTCCAGGGGTCCCCATACCTGTCCCTTGCAGTGCTCATAACTGGAAAACCTTGGTCCTCCCAGCCCACCATACTTATTAGTTGATTGAATCTTCACGAATTGCAGTCTCGAGGGCACCCTGTCCTCCAGAAAGCACGACTTAGCCAAGGCCACTTCCCTGGCCTTTGTTGGTGTGACTGGTCCCTGAGTCATCAATTCCCTTTACGGCCAAGGCCCCAATTTTCTCCTTCTTAGTTTCCCTCTTCTGAAACTCATGTGTCCACCCAGCACCTGGCCAGGAAACCAAGCCAATCTCCCTCCCTCTGATTTCATTCTGCTCCTGTCTGGCTGCCCAGCCACTTGGAGCATTTGTCAAGTGTGGCATTAGTGTCTTACTGCCGCCCCGGCCTCTGAAGAGTGCTGAGCAGGCGAGCTGGAGCTGTCGGCTCAGTGCGTCTGTGATAAGGGCCAGCGCATACCCTTGAACAGGACCCATCGTTCTTCACTGTCACAGGCGGCCAGGCAGGCAAGGCCTCCACTCAGTCTTGGGTCAGGGGTGCAGGATGCGGGCAGGAGACACTGAGGCTTGGCCATGTTGTTCCCATGAGGTGCTGACCATGGGTGTATGGGGATACCAGGTCCTCTGCTGGTCTTTTAGAGCCTGAGATTCTGTGTACCAGGTGAAAATTCTCAGCTGCCATCTCTGCTAGTGACAATGAGGCCACTTTTCATCATGGGTGGGTGCCAAGTGGAACACTCTACAACACGCCCTTGTCACTCCTGCCTGCAGATGTGGGCCAGACCTAGAGACTGCCTTCTCCCTTCCCCTGCCTGGACCAGGGTGACTCTGGACATCGCAGAAATGACAGCCATCCTTGCTGCTATTCATTGAGCACCTGCTACAGGCTGGGTGCCGGCTGAGCTGTTACCTGGAGCTGCTCACGTGAGCCTCAGACCTTAACATTCACTTCCCAGAGATAGAGAAACTGAGGCCCAGAGAGGTTAAGCAAAGGAGTCACAGGGCAGCTTTGGGGAAGTAACCAGCAGAAGGGTATGTGGGCACAGGGCTCTGGAGCTGACCTGGGGATTCCTGGACAAAATGCCCAATGGGACTTGTTAACAGAATGTCTGGAAAATACCCTTGGAGCAGGACTATAGCATTTCCAGGGAGGCTGCATGGCTGTTTTGGGGCATTCTCAACTCATCTGGGGATACAGCAGTGCTCCACTGCCCCATGCACCCTCCCAGACAAGATCCTGAAGGACCTTCTGGACTCCTCCTGTCTCCCTGGGACCCTCATTCCACCAGCCTTTAGGGCCCCACCATTTATTCCCCTAGATTCCACTCATTTTCTTCTATCCCACTGTCCCATTCTCCTGCTGGCCACGTCACCTCTCCCAGGCTGACCTTGAACTCACTATGGTGCCCAAGGCTATTCTCAAACTCAGAATTCTCCTGCCTCAGCCTCCAGAGTTTGTTTTCTGGAGATACAAATAATCTTTCCCACCTGCTTCTCCTCCAGCCAGCTGCTCGGCTCCCTGTCCTTGCCTACAGTTCTTTGGGGGCTTTTGTGGTGCTCAAGGCCAAGTCCCAATCTCTGATCATGTCCCTGAACTGGAAAAGTTCTCTAACGGCAGGCACAGGAGTGGTAATCAGAGAAGGCTTCCTATAGGAAACGACAGCTGTGCCAAAGACGACTGAGAGTTTGTGCTGTACATCCCTGGGGGAAGCCACTCTGGGTCAGCAGTGGCTGAGACCCTTCCTGAGGGGCCCCCACACCCTGGATGCCTGGGATTTCTGGGAGGAAGCAGGTCGTGGGGCTGCGCTTCCGCTGCGGCAGTGTGGACATTCTGGGAAATGCCACGGGAGGGTGGGCGGCCATCCACACAGGAAGGGGGTGCACAGGGCTGGATTGGCTGAGCCCAGATAAGCGGCTCCAGGAATGGGCTGGAGAGGAAGCCCTGAGCTTGGAGCCTCCTGTGCGTGTGATAGTGGCGCTTTAGAACGCACAGATATTGACAGAAGACGCTGCAGGCAGACTGTGGATCAAAGGCCCGGCCGAAGGCACTGCACAGGGCAGAGGAGTCACCCAGCCTAGGGGGCTCATGGGCACAGAGAGGAGGAGGGTCCCATGCTCTGGTTTTACCCCAGTCTCCCTAAGCATCTTGGGGTCAAACACAGGGCTCGGCGGGGGATACGCTACCTCCTAGGAGCTGGCGCACTTATACTCTGCATTCATTTTGGAAACAGGACTGATTCAGCCTCATGGAGCAAGATGAGCCATTTCCTTAACACAACAATGGTGTCAGACACAGCCCTCATCTTGAGGGTGCCAGTGGTCCCCAGAAAGATCTGGGCTTGGCATCCATGAGGATGACCCTGTCCTAGCCCTCCAAAGACCAGTTGCTACTGAGATGTAATGGTGGGCAGTGGTTTCTCCTCTGGGGAGCCTCAGTTTCTCCATCTGTAAGGTGGGAATTTTAGTAATACCACTTTTGTCTCCTGAGTCAGTTGGAAGAACAAATAATAATGGAGGTCAAGTCATGCAGTCACTTAGAAAGCTACTTGCTGACAATCATAGACTTGGTTCACTAGGAAGCAGATAAATGGTGGGATTAGCAAATGCTATGTGGAAGGCACTTGGGTAGAGGCAGCTCAGGGGTTGCGAGTCTGTGGCAGAAGGGGAGGCTTCTGGTTTACCTCTCTGGTAACACAAATGCCAGATGGAGCAAGGAAGCTGGCAGTGTACCGTCTCCTCCCCAAAGTCTTCCTGGACTGCCTTTGAGAAGAGAGAGTTAGTTGTAAGCTCTGGGGAGCCCTTGGCTCCCAGGAAAGGCCTTACCATGAGCGCATGTATATAATCCCACCCTCTTTAGCTCACGGATGACTTGGGCCCTTGCCCATCTTGCTAGCCCTTGCCTGACCCCAGAGAGAGCAGCACCATGTGGTATCATGTGCCATGTGTCCTTTGTGTCTGCCTTGGTGCCCACCTCAGTGCCCACAAGGCCAGGATGCAGACAGCCTCAGGATATCTTTGTCCAACCACTGATTTGAAGTCCCCACCCAGCCTAGTGCAGCCTTCCCTGGACCTGTACATGGAGAAGTGGTCAGTTCTGAGTGCTAAGTAAGGCAAGTACAGAGCCACCATGGGCCCTAGTCAAAGCCGTGCCCTCGAGCAGGCTCCGGGAGGGGGCTTTCAGAGCATCAGCCCATTCTGGGAAGATGGAACTTCCACCTGCAGATATGAGCTGATGGAGACCCTGTGTCACAGCATTAATTTCATGAGACTGACTTGGTTCACATTAGGAGGCTATTTTAATCTCACACAAATTAGATGCCTTTATTAGCCCTCTGAGGTCAGGGAGGTAATGAGGGACTAGAGGTGAAGGGACCATCACGTTTAGCCTGGAGTCCACTCATTTCCCCACGCTTTGCCACTGTCAGTCCATCTGTCATCAGCTGCCCGGTACTGGGTGGAGTGTGGGACACTCCAGCACAGGGTGACAGACAGAGAGGGGTCTGCATGTGGTGCCCAGGGGCCTGGCCACATGCATGTGTGAGCAGGAGGTGCAGGAAGATGGTGCTAGTTCTTTTATCTGTGCAAAGAGCTTTCTGAGATGGAGGAAGACTGGGTCGCCTGTGCAGAAGTGAACTTGTCACTGGGACCCTGGACACTTCGGAAGGGCCTCCTCTAAAGGAAGTGGACCCTGCAAGAGTGGGGGTAGGCCCTCAGCTTCAGGACCTCAGGATGGACCCCTTCCTGGGGTTCAGGAGACCTGGATTTTTCTGGGTGCAGCATTGGCCACTGAGCTAAGCAAACTTATTCTTTCCTCTGCGGTTCAGCTCCTATTGCCTGGGGACTTTTGGCTGATGACCCCTGGCTGCTACCCAGGAAACGGGAGGTGCTGGCCAGGCCTTGGGTGTAGGTAAGGTGTGGGTAGGGCTGGCCAGGCCTTGGTCAGGTCTTGAGTCCCCAGGCCAACATGGGGTCTCTGCTTCCCTTGGATGGGACGTTTCTTCCTGCTGGAGGACTCTGTCCACCCTGAAGCTGTTGGCTGAGATGCTGAGGCTTCAGGAGTGACAATGTTGTGTCCTTTTAGCCCCCTCCCACACCGTGTGCAAATCTCTGACTCCTCTGGGGAGAGACACTGGGACTGGGAGGCTCCCAGCTTCTTGATCATTAAACACATGTGGGGCTCCACTCCCCTTCACAGGGGTGCAGGGCACCTTGGAGAGGCCCTGCTGTGGGAGGGCAGGCAAGTACAATTCTGGGGAGCATGCTGGTGAATCCTGAGTTTCTGCTGGCCGTCCAGGCCTGTGTTGCCCTAGAGTTGCCCTGGCACCTACAGGCACAGGGCTTTACAGTCTGCTGGGCACTCTCCTCTGATCAGGGGTCTTCAGCAGGCCTGGTGGAGCTCTGCTCTCCAGACAAATGAAGAGACCCCACCAGCTTTCAGCCCCCATGTTCTCTGGGGGGCACCCTCCGCTCTTTTTGGCTGAAAAAATTCTTTTTCCCGCAGCTACTGGACTGATGCTGACAGTCACTAAAAGGACCCAAGCCAGTCTGTCTGGGTGACAGGCAAAGGCAGAGGGACAGCTACTTTGGAGACACAGGCTAGCTACCTAGCTCAGGTTGGACTGGAACTTGTGACTCTTCTGCCTCAGCCTCCTGAGTGATGGTGTTAACAGCTGTTTGCCACCACACCCATCAGGGCAGCCTCTTAGAAAGGGCTCTGTGGTCACACAGACCTGGGAAGCGGGCTTCAGTCTTATCAACTTGGGCAGGCCTGGGACTCAGCAGGGTGTCCTGCATGGTGACTCCAGCCACTGCTCCTTCTTCCTGAGCCTCAGAAGATTGGAACAGGCCTGGGGTCTTTGCCGGGGAAGTAGGGGGAGAGTTTCTATGACAGTTCTGGCTTGGTGACCCCCACCTTATCCTCTACTGTATCACCTTGGGGTGTACTGTGTAGGCCTCGTGCAAGTACCAGTATCTCATATTGACTAGAGAGGCCAAGGCCAGAGGAGCACAGAGCTAGGGCAGACAGGGTTGGAGCAGCCCAGCAAGGCACAGGTCACTTTTGGCTTTGAGCACTGTGTGGAATCTCCCAAAGGGAGGAGAAGCTCCCTGAAGGGGTGGTATCAGGCCCCTGAAGGATGCCTGCACTTGGTGGTGGTTTGTTGAATAAACAAACAAGAATTCAGCAGGAGTGAGGGTCTGAGGGTTCTTGCAGGCTCAGGGGGAGTCTTGGTCCCCTGGGTGGGAACTTAGTGCTCAGGCACAAACTATACTGTAGAGACAAGGACACAGAGGTCTGCGAGGGGAAGTGTCCAGGGTAAACAGAGGGCTCAGCACTTGGCACCTGGAGTAGTGCAGGCTGGGTGGGGACTTGGGCCTGTGGAAGAGGCTAGGGAGTAAGTGGTAGAGCACAAAGCAGAGGGGGCTCAGGCAGGCCTGGTGTCCCCTAGGCTGAGAAGAGCAGAGGTCCTCAGAAGGGAGGGGATGCAGCCCCACACGGTCTGTAATAGCCCAAGCCCAGAAGGAGGCACAGGTGGGGCAGGGACCGGAAGCTCCTTGCTCACGCTGTGCCCTGCACTCTTTCCCTTACCCACCTGCCTGGGATGTGGGACTGGTAGCACACACCTGTAATGGCAGCGCTCAGAAGGCTGAGGCAGGAGGACTGCTGAGAGATCAAGGCCAGCCTGAATTACACAGCAAGACCTCATCTCAACAAACTACAAACCAAAGCCAAATAAAATGCTGAGCTGCAGGGAGAGGCTGGGGCCCTGGGTATCATTCTCCTGGACCCAGGTCCAGGACTCAGGTCCACAGTCCCTGGCACTGCACTGAGGATGGGATCCTGTGGCCGAGATGCAGCACACTGGCTGCAGGTGGTTTGTGCCCCCGGGATTCCCCAGGGATCTGTGTGCCCCACGGCTTTGTTTTCTGGAGCAGCAATGCAGAGGGGAGGAGGGCGGCCGGGAAGCCTCCATATAGGCAGTGAATTCGGGCCATTGATTTGCATTTATTTCCTGCTCAAATGATCCAGGCCCACCGCTGCCAGGGGTAGGGGTGGAGGGGCTGCTCTTTAGCATTTTAAGTTTGCAGATAATTGGAGGAAAATAACTCCAATAATGAAATCGCTGCTGGATCGCATTCTGATACGTGACAAATCAATTCATTTATGATACCTTTTTTGTCACACTGAGCCATTCTGGCACTCAGTGGAAACCTCTTAAATTAATAAAACTGTTAAATCCATAAAATTCTCCATTCTGAGTAGCACATCACAGCGCAAGTTTGAATCATTAAAGGAATAAAACTGATAAATGAGAGCTGGGGAGTGTCTGTCTGCAAAGAGGGCCTGGTTTTTAGCACAGATGCTCTGTAGTAGCTGCCAGCACCCATACATTCTCTCTGGGAGGGAAAGGAGGCGTGGCCACCACACCTTCCTGGGGAGAGGGAGGCTGCTGCTGCAGCCTGCTGTAGAGGTGATTTGTGGGGCTTTAGCCTTTTAAATAAAATACAATTTAGCTGAGGTATGGTAGTAAGTGACTGTACTCTCAGCACTCAGAAGGCTGAGGCAGGAGGATTGCTGTGAGTGTGAGGCCAGCCTGGGCTATATAGTGAGTCCAAGGGCAAGTGAGATCCTGTCTCCAAAAACCAAAGGCAAGGAGAAAAATATAAAGTCTATTGGATTCTGCCAAACTTGGCTCAGCAGGGATTTTCCAAAATATCTGCATGGTCAGATCACAAAGTACTGGGATGGGAGGCCAGGTGAAGGGGAAGGAGAGAGGGAGTGGCCTCCAGTCTCCTGATGAAAACTTTTGGTGGCCTTGTGACCTTGTGCACACTGCTGTACTTCTCTGGGCTTCTGTTGTCTCAACGATAGTGCAGAGATGAGGACCATGACTTTCTAGGGAGGAATTGAGAGATGACACACATTCTAAAGAGCAGGAGAGTGGCTGGTGGATCGTCATTCCTGGCCCTACTCCTGGCTGTGTGATACGGGATTGGATTTCTGTGTGTGTTGCAAGGGACTCAAGCAACAGGATGTGAGAGAACAGAATGCAGTGAAGCTCTGCACGAACGATCACATCACCTCTGTGGCAGCAGTGTGTTCCACCTGTGTTGTGCACGCGTGCAGAGGTAGACAGCCCTGCCTTCCCTCCCTCAGTCTGGGGGTGC
The DNA here is from genome assembly GCA_004027455.1 of Hydrochoerus hydrochaeris. Taxonomy (NCBI): domain Eukaryota; kingdom Metazoa; phylum Chordata; class Mammalia; order Rodentia; family Hydrochaeridae; genus Hydrochoerus; species Hydrochoerus hydrochaeris. Next base: position 447,621 of record PVLA01000189.1, on the reverse strand, counting down.
TCCGGAGAAGCCAGCAGAGATGGGGTGCAGGGCAGCCAGTCAGCGGATGCTCTTCCATCCTTCCCGGCAACCCAGTTTGCTAAAGGAACAGAGCCACGCGAGTCTCCCGGCACAGATGTGCAGGTGGTGGGAGAGTGCTGGAATGAACAAAGCTCCCTGGCCTGTTAGGCCCCGTGGGGCCTCTTAGCCGTTCTTGACTGCAGTGTCTAGAAGCTCCCTGAAGATGTCTGGGCCTTCCCTTCGCTGCCTCCTGGGGATCTTCCAGGAACAGGGGCCTCACAGCCTAGAATGGACGGGCTATGCAGCTCCTTCTCTAAGAACTGGGACTTGTCCAGGGGAGAGGCCTCAAAATGTCACCCACAGCGAGAACTTTCTGCATTGTGCTCTGCCACATCTGTCGGGTTATACGGATGTATTTGGTCCAAAATGTCTAGGAAACATACTCACCTTTAATACAGGTGATGCATGGGATTTGACCCTATTCTTTTTTTTTTTTTTTTGGTACTGGGGATCGAACTCACAACCTCGAGCTTGCCAGGCAGGTGCTTATGCTGCTGAGCTAAATCCCTGGCCCCTCTTGTTGGTTTTTAAAATGCTACCTTAGTCTACTCAATTAGCTTTATGGCCCATTATGGAAATGTGATGCAGGGTTTGGAAACTTTGGATCTTGTCAACCTGCTCATTTTTCTGACAAGGGACTTTCCAAAACCCACACCAGTACAATCCAGGTTGAGTAGGGCCAAGCCAGAGTCCCCCAGGCCGTCTGTCCCCTTTCACATGCCTCTCTGGCTCAACGTGAGTCCCGTGGGAGCCCTTCCCATTGGTCACTCTGCAGGGCTCAGGAACTCACGGAGGTGGGGAGAAAAGGAAGCTGTCATCTGCAGCCTCTGTCCACTTTCTCGAAAAGAGCAGAGGCGACAGGGCAGCTCACTTGCCCTCTCCCCCTGCAGAGATCAGAGGGCTATGGGGTGGGAACCTGTGCCCCTGGCATAACGCGCAGTGGCCCGGCAACCTGACAAGCCTTTGCTCGCCCCGAGTGTCAGAACCCTTGACAGCCGCCAACATGTGCACTAATTGTCAGCAGGCCGAGGGCAGCAGCCCCATAATCCATATCAATTATGGGCATTGGCCCTGGCTGCCAGGCACAAAGGCTCCTCGGAGGCTGTCAGGCCTGGTGTCATTACTCGCACTGCTGTGCCTGCTGGAGAGCGACGGTGACAATGTCCCTGCCACTCCCGCTGCCTTGACAGCAGGGTCCTGAGCACCGTGCAGCAGGGCCTGACAGGTGTAGGGACCAATGTGAGCCCACCTGGCCCACCTCTGTGCCTTGCCACCATGCTTGTCACACTGGGGACAAATGGGCTGTCATCTCCTGTCACCTCTTTGAAAGGAAAGCTTCAGGCTTGTTTTGAAGCCTTGTTCTCCTACCAGGAACTGAAATGACCCCCAAAGCATCACTGTTGGTGGTTTTCACACTCATAGCTACCAAGGAGAAAGGAAAGGCCAAGGAGGGGGGCACTTGGGAGCCTACGCCATGCTTGTGCTGGTCACATCAGTGTGCTGGTCACATCTGTCTGTCTCTGGGTGTGCCCTTGATGTCAGCTGGATTCTGTGATGTTTACAGAGGCCAAAATTATGTGGTTCTGGAGTCAGGGGCACCTGTGGCTCTGACACTGCCATTCCAGGAGCGACACCATGAGACCCGCATCTCGCAAGTGCTCCACCCCCCTCTCCATCTTCCCCCAGACACACCTGCTGGGCACCAGCCCAAAGCCAGGTGTTACAGATGATTTTGAGGATGGGGATCCAGTTCGCCTCAGTGCCTCTCACGCCCAGTTGCTGGAGGGGCTCCGGGGAGACATCGTGTCCCATTTAAGGGCGGGAAGTAGTTTTAGAAGATTTAGGCTGATCAGACAGGCAAGGGCTGCCCAGGGAAATGGTGGCCTGGTGCTGGAGGGACCCAAGCCTAAGTGGGCCACCAAGCCCCTTCGGCTATGTTGGAAGGTACCCTGAAGAGGATAGGTTGGGGACTCCAGTTGTTTAACTGGCTTCCTGACTTGCTGGTTCCCAAGGTACCATCCGACGCACCCTCTCTTTCAGTGAGGCAACCAGGGTCCCCACATTAGCAATCAGGAAACTGAGGCCGGGGGGCTAGAGGACTTGCCCAGGTGCCTGCCATACTCCCTTGGGATCTCCTGAGGACAGGACCTGGGCCACACAGAATGTGAGGGTGGGAAATAGGGCGGCTGGAGGACACTGGGTGCCATGAGTTCCTTGGGAGTGTGGAAAACAGGCTTCGGCCCTGAGGCTCTAGGGGTGAGGATTTAGGGTTGAGGCCCTGACTTGGGGGGTTTCTGGGGCCAAGGTTTGTCTGTGGTCTGAGGGTCTCACCCTCCTGGATGTCTGTGTCTGATACTCTGCCTTTCCAAGGCTGGCCCTGTCCCTCAGGGCCCCCACTGTCCTTCCTGTCTGCTCGCACCTTGCTGTAGCATCTTTAGAAAGACATTTGTGATGACACATAATTTAAGTGCCACACAAGGAACCATTGTGAGCCCGAGCAGGTTGAGGAGTCGGCCCCTGAAGTTCTGCAGCATCATCAAAGTCCAGTTTTCTGCCTCTCCTGGAGTCCTTCGTACCTGCTTGCATTCAGTCTCCCCCACCTGCCCTCTGCCTGGGGAAAATGACAGGTCCATTTCCTGTCTCTATCGATTTTCTTTTGCATTAACAGCATCATGCAGCAAATAATCTTTTGGGCCCAGCTTCTTTAACTCAGCAAAAAGTGTTTTACCAGACTTCTCCAAAGTGGTTGTAGCATTTTCTATGCTCATGATGGATAAAGGTTTCAGTCTCTCTACTTCCTCTCCAGCCCTTGTTATTATCCTGCTTTTTTATTAGTCATTTTTACTAGGCATGTACGGGTGTCTCATTGTGGCTTTCATTTGCTTTTCCCTCATGACTAATGATGCTGAGCTTCTCTTCATGGGGTGATCATTCATGGGATAATTAGTCACTTGTGTCTCCTTCCTGAAGTGCTTATTCAAATTCCTTCCCTTCCCTTCTCTTCTTTTTCTCTCCTCCTTTCCTCTCTACCTTTTCGTGGGGGCATTGCTGGGGATTGAACCCAAGGCCTCACGTACGTTAGGCAAGGGCTTTGCCACTGCTGCCCGGCTTGCCAGGCCATGCGTGAGCTGTCTTGAAAGTGGCTCCTGCATCCTCCATTTGAGCTGCTTTGGCTGGGGTTGTGTGGAGCAGGAGGGAGCTTCCCCAGGGGCACCTTGCTCAACATAGAGTGGTGAGCAAATAAAGTAAGTAACCACTGTGGATTGGAACCACTGGGTCCTGGGGGTGATTTGCTTCGTGGGACCAGGAGACAGGAACATTTGCCTTCTGACCTGATGAAGTGCTATAGTGGGAGGAAGAAGTAATGGAGAAAGGAAGAAGGAGGGAAGGGGTGAAAGAGAAGAGGGCGGGAGACTGGGGCAGGCAAGAGGGACAATGCGAACCCCTGTACTGGACATGAGTGCTGACCATGTGAGTTAAACCAGCGCCAACACCGTGCCCTGTGTGGACACACAGTGTGTGACCTTAGGCAGATACTTCCTCTCTTGCAGCCTCAGTTTCCCTGTCCACACAAGAAGGTCACTTGATTCTCTGGAGCTGCCTTTCGTGGCTGCCCCTGAGAAGCCTCTGTGGCCACAGACCCTTGGTCATTTGTCACATTTGGGGGTCCAAGGGAGGGCACAGGGAGGACATGGGCAACCAGAGGGAGGGGACAATGCAGGAGGAGGCACAGGGTAAGCCTGAAGCATGGTGGCAAGAAGAGAGGGCTCTGGCAGGGACACACTGAGTGTCTGCATGTCCTCCCTGGGACAGGGGAGGAGAGAGACCTTGGTGGCCTGGAGGGCTCACATGGAGGCTTTCTGGGGACACTGTGAAGGGACATGGACACCAGAGGAAAGCTAGATCGGAGCTTCCTGTGTGTCTGGCTCCTCTTCCTGCCCAGGCCTTCTGCACTGCCCTGTCCTCCTGACAGTCACAGACCCAAGGTCAGTTGCACTTGTTTGCAGCTGTCTGGTGAACAGATCCCCCGGGGAGGGGGGAGGCAGGGATGGGAACCGGCAGGGGGCAGGATTGACCAGTGGTGCCCTCAGCCATGGCTCCTTCTTGGTGCGTTGACCTTTCCAGGCTGTCCCCAGGGCCTGGACCCTCACCCTCCTCCTTTTCTCAGGACTGGCTCCTGGGCATGCTCTAGTCCTTGTTCATACTACACCTGGGCAGAGATGTCACCACCACATCCTCAAATTCACCTGTCTCCTTGCTCAGTAGCTCAGGCACCGCCTGCTCATTTCGTCCTTGATACTGTCACAACCTGGCACTACCTAGCAGTTTCTGAGCTTTTGTCTGCTCCACCTGTCCTGCTGGGGCATCAGCTCTGGGAGGGGTGGCCACTCCAGCCTCATCCCTGGTGGTGTCCCCACTACCTGGTTCTGCAGGAGGCTGCTGAAGGCATGAGCGCCAGTATCTGACTCTTGCTTGGTGTGGATTGGCTGGGTCCCTTCTTCACATCTTCTTCACCTCTAGCAGCAGACTCAATGTCCCACATCTAGGAAGTTGCTGTTAGGGTGACCCTGGGATACAGGAAGTGAAGGCTAAGTGCCCCCAGGTGGAGGTGCGAGGCCAGGATTCACACCCAACGCAGCCTGGTACCTGATGCTTTCAGTCCCTGACAGAGCGACGTCCCTGCTGCTCCTGACCCTGTCCCTGCTCCATGGAGTCCCCAGATCCCATCCACATGCAGTTCCCTCCTTGCATCCCCTCATTCTCCCCTCTCTGGGCCAAGAGTTCTGACTCCACTGGTCTTGGAAGGTCCTGGCCGCCCACTCTCCTCCCAGCAGTGCCATGCGGAAGGAAGGACTCGTGATCCTGTGGTGAGAAAGAGGGAAACTGAGGCTCTGCCGGGGCAGAAAGTGGGCTGCCTTGCTTCTGGTCCAGGCCTCTTCCTGGGCCTTTCAGCCACTGGGTCTCAGACATTGGCAGAGCATTTCCAAAGATTGCTGGGCTTCCTGGAAAGGGCTCTGCTCACCACCTGACAGTGTCTCCTTGTGAGGCCCAGAGTGGAGAAGTTGATGCCTGGCATCATCTAGCTGAAGGAGACCCAGGTTTCCGGTTTCTGGCTTCTGGCTTCCAGCTCTGACTCCATCCATGGGCAGTAGGTCCTGCAGGGTCCCCTGCCCTGTGTCAGGATCTAAAGCTGAGGAGGCTGACACACAGTGGGGCAGTAACACAAGGACTGCTTGAGGGTGAGTGTAGAGGTTCAGGCCTAGTTGGGGTGGACCGTCAGCTTGATGGCCCTTGGGATCCAGTCTGGGGGTGGTGGAGCACACTTCTGGGCGTGCCTGGTGGGTCACAGAGGCAGGGATTTGAGGACTATGTCTGGCCCCTCACCCCTTCCTCTCTGATGCTGTTCCAGCCACCATGATCTAAGGAGCTTTGCTTTGCCTCACACCTGCGCCATGTTGTCTCTGCCTTGGAGTCAGCTGACCATGGGTTGAAACCATAAGCAAATGGACCTTCTCCTCTTTTCAGCTGTGGGTGTTGGGTATTATGTCTCAGCCACTGACTGATGCACCAGAGGTGAAGGAATGCAGGTGTGAATGAGTGATTCCCTGGTGTACGCTCTGCAGTGAGGCTGCAGGGGCTCTGGCAGCCAGCTGTCCAGGGAGTCCTCAGGTCTGACAGGGACCTCGGAGTCCCACATGCACCTGGCTTGAATCTCTAGGGTGGAGAGGAGAGAAGGCAGGCAGAGGGGTCAGGCCCTGAGGACAGGGTTCTATTCATAAGTAACCGAAGGTGAGGAATGGGCAGGCTCAGGATGAGGGCCGTTCCTCTGGTCCCTGCATGGCTGAGCCTGAGACCCTGACATTTGTGTGGAGCCTTCCTCTCAAACTCATCAGTGCCTTGACAGTGAGCTCCGTGAACTTGCTGGTCTAGCTTTGGACACGTGTGGATCCTGCTCTAAAGAGGTCCAATGGGTGAAAACATAACTTTCTAGGAAAAAGGATTTCGTTGATGGAAACTCCCAGGGGGCAGGTTTTGTACCTCTGCTCATTTCTTCCTTATCATACCCCAGGATGAAGTGATCACTCTTGATCTGTTTAATAGTTTCAGCCGTTTTACTAAAGTTCATGTATTTAGAGTGTCTGATTCAAAAGTGCGTAGTATACTTACAGAACACCAACTTCAGAACACTCTCATGGTCCCTAACCATTCACATCACTTCCTGTTTTAAGAAGAGAGTGAACCTGGTGTGATGAACGCCAGTCCTCCATGGCATCCTCTGTTGTCTGGTTTTGTTCTGGCCACTTATATCTCTTTTTCTTGCTGCTTCTTCTGTGTCTTAAGCCCTCCCATGGAATGTGATGTGATCCAAGAGCCCACAGCAGGGAAAAGCCTGGGAATCAGCTCAGAATGTGCACTCCTGGGCCCCAGGCAGACCCAACAAATCAGAATCCACCTTTGATCCAATCCCCAGGATGTTCGGCTGGGCCCTTGCACGGTTCTGGGGTCGAGCAAACCCAAGTCTCCAGGGTGTGTCCCCTGCAGTCTCTTTGCATAGGTGCACACCCCTTTGTCTCCACCAGGCCATTGTCACAATGCTGAAGTTGGCAGGAATCCTGAGTCATGGAAGCAGACCCGGCAGGAATACGGAGAGGGGACTGAGCCCAGACCCACATGTATACCTTTGTACCCTCCTCGTCACTGTTCTCAGTCTGTCCCTAGGTTCCTGGGGGACTTAGCACTGAGGCCAGGATCTGCTTTCCCTCCGAGGCATCCCAGAGCCTTTGGTAGAGTGCTTGATGGCTGTTAGGTCACACAGGCTCCTCTCTGTGACTCTGGAGTGGCCGTGGCAGCACCTCCGGTGGTAACCAGATGACCGTGTCTCTTAGTTGGAGCCCTAATGGTGACAGCAAACAGATCTGCTGCCCAGAGCAAGGCCAACCTGCCAGTGACCTGCTGTGTAACCTGAGCAGGTCCCTCCCCATCTTCAAGCATCCTTGGTAGGCTGGACCTTGTCCCAGGATAGTGGTGTGCCCATTTTCTAGATGGCTAACTGAGGCAGCCCAAGGAGAATGCTGATGGGCGTGCTGTGTCCTGTGTAAGTGACAGCCATGTGTGTATGTGAGAGTGGGCCAGGGCCCTCATTCATTAAGTTCCCTCCCTTGGTTGCAGGTCAGGTCTATCTCTTACTTGGTGTCCCCAGCTTTCTGTCTCTGGAGAAAAGCAGCATGCAGGATCATCTGCTCTGAAAGGAGTGGTCCTTCTTCCCAGCTTTCCCAGGCCCAGGGGGAGCTGAGCTCCTGGACCTGCCAGGCCTGCAGGTGAGTGCTGGTTAATATTAACGAGCACCTTTGTCCTCTGGGTCAAGGCACCAGCTCCTATTGGACCTACAAAGCCTTTCACAATCTGCCCCTACTCCCTCCCTGCTGAGCCTCCTTTTTCCTCCCCATAGGTTGCAGCCTGGATTGGTTTTTGCCCCATTTCTTACCTCTAGGATTTTGCCCGTACTTGTCTCACCAGCGGAAGTGCTTCCAGGGCTCCATTGAGACCTTGCTTCCCTATCACCTGCTCCCAAACCATGCTGGGAGTGGAATCCCTTCTGGGGAACCCCCTTCTCTGTGCACCCTTCGCCTCTGTACTGCCACTATTGGTTCATTTGCCTGCCTTCCCCCCAGACTGAACCCAGGTAGCCGGCTGGTCAGCTAGGCATGGTGGGGGATGAACGGAGGGTAGGAGCCGCCTGGCTGTTATAGTAGGTGTCAAGTGAAGGCCTCTGAGCGCAGTGGGAAGTCAAGGCCTGATACACGGCGCGCATCTTAGGGATGTGATGGGCGTTTGAGAAACATTTCCTATAACAAGGGAGGCCAGAGCGTGGCCACGGGATGCACTTCTCGCAAAGAGAAGGGCGACCCACCTCAATACTCTCCATCAAGCTTTGGGAATGTGCCTGGCCAGCTGTTCCCAGTCCCAGGGGGGCTTTCCCAGGCTGTGCATTTGAGCAGCTAGGCCCTAGGGGAAGTTTACATTGGAGACACCTATTAATCACCAGGGCAAGGCTCTGGGAGCACGCATAAGGCAACTCAGGCATGGGCTTCAGAGAAGAGGCAATTCTTGAGCAGTGCTTTGAAGGATCTATACAAGTCCACTAGATGAAGGCAGCCAGTGCCAAGGGAGCAGCCAATGGGAGGTCATCAAGAAAGGGAGCATCTTTGAGGGACGTTGGAAAATATTCTAGGGCTGCAGGCAAGTGCCAAGATAAAGGGGACACGTGCTCCTGAAAGGTGTGAATCTTGGGCTATGGAGTTAGGATATGACACCATAGGTCAGTCATTCAGGTGCTTAGTCACTCGTGTTTACCGAGCACTTACCACGTAGCAGGCTTGGGCTAGACCATGATGATGCAGAAGGCAGAGGCAGGGAGACCTCTCTGAGGAGACTGGGAAAGGTACAGGAAGAGATGGGAGTATGGGCCAGGGTGGTGGAGGGACTGGAGAGGAGGTGGCATGTGACGGATTTAAGGGGACTCTGCTTCTGTATGTTCCTCCTGAGGTGGGCAGTCTGATTTGCACTCTTGAGCTGCCCTGCTGGTAGAAGTGACATGGGCCCTTGAAGGCAGAGCCCTAAGGAGGCCCACAGCTTGCCTGGGCCCCTAGCACATGCTGTATAGGACCCTAAGGCATCCGCAAGCCACCACACCATGGAGGCCACCTGTAGGTGCCCCAGGGACTGTCGTGCTAAATGTGCTGCTTAAGTACAGCTAACATGGAGACCACACCTTGGCTACCTTCCACCTGGAGCCACGGCAAGGTCTCTGGGTCACGTGGCTAGAAAATTTGCATGGCAGAACCCTGGCTAGCAGAGTCACAGCAGAATAAAATGGTTTTGGTGTCAAGCTACTATGTTTTGAAGCTATTTATTGCATAGCAACTGCTAAACTGAAACAGAATGGGAGCCAGAGGGCCTCCGGCAGCTCAGCCTGGGGGTCACCTCTAGGTGGGATGTAGGGTTGCAGGGATCTGAGTTAGGACTGCCAGATGCAGCAAATAAAAAGCAGGACACTCAGTTACATTTTAGATACACAGGGAGTGTGTTTTTAGTACAAACATCTCCCAAGTATTAGGCAAGTATAATTATATGTGTTGCATACTCATTATTCATCTGAATTTCCACTTTCCCTGGCCATCCTAAACCCAGGTGAGGGAATGGCCTGGAGGTAGGGAGGACATCCATCTGGGGGCAGCAAGGTGAGGAGCCTGGGATCAGATGTGAAGACCAAGGAGCCTGGCCAGGAACTGGATCTACACGGGCACTACAAGCTGGTCCTCCCCACCACCCCTAGATTGGGGATTGAACCCAGGGCCTTCAAGAGAAGGTCTTCCTAAGTCCCTAAATTGCCCAAGCTGGGCTGGAATTTGGGGTCCACCTGCCTCTGCCTCTTGAGTAGCTGGGATGACAGGCACCTGAGCATACTCCTTAAGCACATGTCTTGACAGCAGCTGGACCCGGGCCCTTGCTGGTATCTTAGTCTCTGTTCCATGCTGGTGACAGGGAGGAGCAGGTACAGGCTTCTACCAGCCCGGTGGCACCACCCAGCAGCACGTAAAGAATGCAGGCCTCTCCGAGCTCGCTGAGCCATGGCTGGGTGCCCAGGCTGCCACCCCCTCTGGCCCCTTGCAAGTGTCCCCTGCCCTGCTGGCTGCCCTGTCTGCCTGCTGTCTCGGGCAGCTCCGACTCTGCTATCTTCAGACACGCTGACCCACACTGCAGCCTGCAATGCTGTCTGTGAGAGGGGAGGGCTCCCTGGGCTGCTGGGCTGGGCACAGCGAGCGACCCTCCGTCCTGTGGGGTATGGAGGAGTGACAGCTCCTGTGTCCCCACACATTGCTGCACCTGGTTGGGAAGCAAGGGGAGCTGGGCCCCTGGCCTTGGTCTAGAAGACTGGAATGCAGGGACAGCTCTTCCCCAGGGTTCTGGCCAGGAGCCCCTCCCCAGCCCCCTCTCCACAGCCTCCCTTTGCCCCCCATTCTGGGACACTGCTGTGAACGCCTGGCTGGCCCCGTCCAGCCTACTTGCCTGCAGGCTGCTTTTCTCCCACTTGTCTCAGGCCAGGTGCTCTGCCGGCAGGCAAACCCTTTCTCAGTGCTGCTCTGGAATGGCCCAGACTCTGCCCCTCTGCCAGGAAACCATTCGACCTGCCGTGTGCTAGATACCACACTAGATGCCAGGGGGCATATTGTGACTGGACAAGACCTCTACCCTCAAGCAGTGATCGGCTCACTGGGAGGATAGGCAGGTGTGGTAGAGCTAGGCAGGTTGTGGGGACCAGGCATCTATTTTGCTGCAATCTGGACTCCAGAGCCAAATTTGCACTTGGCGACTGAGCAACCGAGCTACCTGCAGTGTCTGAGCCTTGGGTGCCTCACGGGGAATGGTGGCCCACGTTCTTCACCACCTTTCTGCCTTCCAGCTTGGGAAACAAATCAGAGAGCACAGGAAAGCTGGTGGCGGCATGTTTCCTAGCTGTCAGGGGTTATTTTTGTCTCTGCAAGAACAGAGCTTTGTTTGTTGGGTTTGCATTATCAAGTGCTGCTCTGTAGAACTGGAGGACAATTTATTCAGTACACCAAGGGGGCCTGAGAGAGCTAGCAGGAATGTCCCACGAAGACAGCAGGAAGGTGCGTCAGGCCCAGGGACAGACAGCTGAACAGGGTCCCTGGATGGAGAAAATGGGGCCTGCTTGGCCATCCAGGCTGACACCCCGGTGCTCCAGGAGGGTGGGATGGGGCAGGAGGAGACCAGGGGTGCCAGAGGGAGGGGTCACTCCAGGGTCAGCATGGAAATGCTTCTGCATTGCCAGCCTGAGGGGTCTGGACTTTGTCCACTTGACAGTCGGGAGCCAAGAAAGGCTTTTAGCAGAGTGACACAGGCAGAAGCTGCCTTGGCACTCATTGGGTCGTTTCTCTGCTCCTTGCCCTCTCTTGAAATCCCACCTCCTCCAAAGAGCTTTGCTTGAATGTCCGAGTCCCCTCATTCAGGGCACAGACAAAGCTTGAGAGGCCAAACAGAGGTGGGGGCCCCTCCCCACCTATACTCTCACCCCAGTGCCCGCTCTGCATCCCAGTGCCGACTCCCTCCCCCAGGTCTCACCAATCCTCCCAGCACACGAGAACCCAGCTCCCGTCTGTCGCTCTGTGACGTGAGCACGAAACACACAGATGCCACCACAGCAAGCGTCGACCTACATCTGTGGGTCGAGCTGGCTCAGAGGGGCTGAGCCCTGACTCTTTGTGATCTTCCTGGATTAGACACAGGCTTAGTGGCTGCCACCAGCACAGCCCCTCCCCTGCCTTTGGGAGGTGGGCAGCGCCGAGGCCACGGCTCGGGCAGCTTTTATTTTTGACAACGAGAGATGTGTCTTGGTCGGAGGTGAGGTGCTTGAGGTGCACAGAGAAAATGGGGTGGAGGCTGTTTATTAAGAGCCCCCCCTGGAGGGGACACAGCCTCCTTCACAGCTTCCAGAAAGGCTATATAGAGGCCTCAGAGGGTTCTGTTCTTAAGAGGGGAAAATTGTCCCAGAGCCAGTGACACAGGTCAAGATCACACAGGGGTGGCAGCAGGGGACTAAATGGAGTCCTCAGCTCCTCGCTGGAGCTGAGGAGGAGCTGGAAGAAGGTGTGCCCTGAACACCCTCGGGAGACGCCGGACGTAGTTCTCAGTGGGAAAGCAGGCTTAGATTTGGCCAAAAATTGTACATAGCTGGTTTCACAAGCTTAGATGTGGTCCTTGAATCTGGCCTCCACCTACTGCAAAGGGAGGCCAAGCCAAGAGAGGCAGCGCTGTGTCTTCAGGCTTGAGGGAGAAGCTCCCCTGAGCTTCTACTGCTCCTTAGGAGGATGGCGGGCAGTGTCACTGGGCACCCACTGTGTGACAAGCATCTTTGTTGGCACCTGAAAGAGTCCTTTCAGTAGTAACTGGACCCAAAGCCAGGGGAGCACCTGTAATCTCAGAACTCAGAGAGCTAAGGCAAGAGGACTGCCTTGGATTTGAGGCCAGCCTGGGTTACCTAGAGAGACCTATCTCAGCAAAACCAAAGCAAACCAAACCAATCCCCAAAACAAAACAAAAACAGAACAAAAGAAAGAAAGAAAGAAAGAAAGAAAGAAAGAAAGAAAGAAAGCAAAAGAAAAGTTAATATACCCAGAGCAAAGTGTCTAATCTTGGAAGGAAGGAGGGGTAGTCATAGGAGGTTTCCTGTAGGAGTGGTACCTAGGATATGTCCGGAGAGACAAGAGAGAATTAAGTGGACTGAACACAGGGCCAGTGCTGTGAGCCTGAGAAACATGCTCATAAAGCAGGAAGGCAAGCAAAGTGTGCAATGACTGCTTTATGCTGTGACAACACAGATCTCAGCATGAGGGATGAGAATGAGGACCCAGGAAGACCCAAAGGACAGAGCCTGCGGGGTGGTCAACCGCCCTTGGCAGAGTGGTTTCCTCCTACAGGTTTCCAAGCAGGAGCATGGCTTGTTTGGATTTGCATTCTACCCGGTGACCCCGGCAGGCAGCTGGGGGCAGCTGACTCAGAATGAGCAAGAGGAGGCAGAGAGGCTGTCACAACAGCCCAGACCAGGGAGGATGGGGCCCGGCCTTGGGCTGCCATGGGGCTGGAGCAGAGGGATGCAGTTGAGAAACCTGGCAGGGTCCAGTTGTCTGACTGGTGACGGTGACTGATTGGCTGTGCGCGACAAGGCGTGGCCAGGCTGGCTAGTCCTGGCTGAGCTGAGGTGGAGACACTAGGCTGATCCGGGGGTGAGACATAGTGAGTTTCAGGAGCTGGTGAGGCTTAAGGTGGCCCCAAAGTGCCAGAAAGAGCAGGAAGCCTGGAGTGTGGCCAGCAGTGGGGGCCTTGCTGGACCTACAGTTTTGGAAAGGGCAAATGCCAGGCAGTGGAGGGACCTCTGGACAGGGAGGTAGCCCTGCAACAGTCAGTGCCAGGGGAAGAGGGATAGAACTCTGTGAACCCTGACATTTAGAGGGTGGGTGGAGGAAGGGAGGGTTCCCTATGAGATTAGGGGTGAACAAAGAGGTGGGAGCAGGCAGAAATGGTGACATCATGCAGCCGAGAGAGGAAGTGGCTGCAAGAGCAAGACAGCGATAGCTGTGTTGATATGGAGGGGTGCTGGGCATAAGGACTGAGGGGGTCCCTCAAAGGCAGTGAGGGCAGTGGATGGAAGAGACGAAACCCCACTTCCGGTAGTAGTAGTAAGTCATTGGCACCAATGTAGAAAGGCCCAAAAGGGAGGAGTGTTGTGTGGCGGTTCCAGCACACTGTTGCAGGCCCCGTGAGGCAGAAGAGGGGTCTTCTCTAGTGCTGGCTCTGGGCAAGGGCAATGGGGGTGTGTGAGGGTGGGTCTGGAGAAGGCAGAAAGCAGGGCACACCCAAGGTCTTGGTGGTCTGACTGAGTCCGGTGTCTGCAGGCATGGAGGGGGCAGGGTGAATGGAATCATGAGGACCAGGGTGAAGGGCAGCAGGGCCAAGGGAATGGGAGGCTGGCCACGGGGGACCAGAGGACTTTGGAGTCATACCTGAGGGTCCGACTGGATCATGCAGTGCCAGCCTGAGCTTGTTGAAGGAGCCCGTGGCAGGCTTGGTGCAGGGTGAAGTTGGGTGGGACGGTTAACGAACGAGTCTGGTGCCAGCAAGGGGGTCTCACTCAGATGATCACACTATTGGAGCCTTTGGAGGAGGTGGTCAGAGCAGAAAAAGACATCAGGGCTAAACTGGAAGGAGGGAAGCTATTCTAAGTGATGACCTGGACCCTGGTGGCTCACAGAGTGGACTGGGCTGGAGCAGAGAAGGTCCCTGCAGAAGGAACTGAGAGGCCAGGTGTGGAGGGCTCCCCACCTGGAGGCCCAAGGCCATCAGGTGAAGGCAGGCCTTGGACCAAGGGAGGGGACACAGTGAGTGGACACAGTGAGCAAGGGCTGGTGGTCAAGGTGGGGAAAGGGGAGAGGGGATGTTGCAGGCAGCTGAGTTAGTTAGAAATATTATAGGCAGTAAGACAGAGCTAGGCCCTCAGTGGAGCCAGTGCAGAAGTCCAGATACCTTGTTACTACAGGGGAGATAGACACCTCCTGCTGTGGGCCAGGCATCAAGACAAAAGATCAAACAAATGCATCCACATCCTAAGGACTAATATTCTAAATAGCAGGAGTCACCATCCCAACCCCTTAGGGAAGAGTCACTACGCTCTAAGAATGCCTGCTTTCTTTCTACATGACTCGCTTCCCCATTTGTCCCCAAGTTAATCAGTTTTACCTGAACTATTAATCTGATTGGCTAACCATAGTTCTGTCCCACCTTATGCCCATCTGCCTTGTGAGTTTCCAGTTTTTCCACCTTGAATCCGTCCCACCCCATGGTTTTACCCTATAAAAGTCCGTGGAAAAGACAGAGAGTCCTTGGCGACCTGCTCAGGACCCCCTTCTGTCTCTCAGACAGAAACTTCCTTTCTCTCAATAAATATATTCTACTCTTAACCTCCAATGTTCCTAAATTTCATTCTTTGATTTTAGAAAACATGAACTTGCACCGTATAGTAGGTTGGGAGTTTCATTCCCCTATATCATGGGGAGGGGTCTGAGAGGCAGAAGAGAGAAGGAGGCTGTGGCATCTGGTGGCAGGAACCCCCAAGGAGAAAAACCCTGATTTTGTGGGTTGGCAGAGTTACAGTATGGAAAGCTGCCCTCTCTGGAGGATGGGAAAGGAACATGGGGACCCAGGGTCCTTTGAGGAAGTAAAACATGGGGACAGGTGCAGTATCTCCAGAGAGGACAGAGGGGATGAGGACGAGGGGTACTGAGGGGAGAGGGGATGGATGTTTTAAAGGTAGTAGATTCTGGAGATCGAGCCCGGAGGTGTCAGTCACACAAGGTGAGGGGCACAGGAGAAGGGTCCCTGAGGCAGGAAGCTGCAGGATGGAGACCCGTGTCTCTGACACATAGAGATTCTGGGGTCACAAAGAGGGAGCAGAGACCTTCACCCATCCCATGCCCATGCCCATGGAGGAGCTCTGTGCTGCAGGAATGGGATCTTGTGCTTGGAATACAAAGCTGAGCCAAGTGACAATCCTTACCCCCGTGCAGGTCTAGGCTGGCTGGTGACATGTGGGGAGAGAAAACAGCAAATATGATGAGAGGGGTCCCCCGAGAGTACGCTAGAGAGGATGGGCTGTGGAGGGGAGAGCTGCCCGTGTTGGAGGCTCCCTGGGGGACTGGGCTGGACTCAACACGGGGTCCAGTGGGCTCAGATTTGGCCTATGTTCTGACTGCAGATCTTACCTAGTAGGTCAGGAGCTGGGGCTGAGGTGGGGACAGATGGCACCTGATGAGTGGCATTTGGGAGAGAGTTGATACCAAAGTGCCTTGCAGGCTGGGGAAGAAGTGACAGGAAGAGGGAGGAGAAACTCCACTCCCTGTGAGGGCTGGCCCGCGCTGGGGACACAGCATCCAGCGGCCTCCCCTCGCTCAGTACGAGCTGTGGCATAGGAGGGAGGTAACTTATTTGTCCTATTACAGACATGAAGAAACGGCTGAACCCACACAAGCCAGCACTTAGTACCGCGATGAACACTTTGCTCACTTTGTGAGGGTGCTAGTGTGTGTGTGCGGTACTGGAGACTGGACGCAGGGCCTTCATACTGAGCTACATCCCCAGCCCTTTTTGCACTTTTATTTTGAGACGAGGTCTCTCTAAGTTGCTAAGTGGCCCAGGCTGGGCTCTAATTTGAAAGTCTCCTGGTTCAGCCTCCCAGAGTACAGGGATCACAGGCATGCGCCCCCGTACCTTTCCATGCTGCTTCTTAGTGTACCCCCCAAATCCCTGGGGAGGTTGGTGTCATAATATCCACTTCCTGATGTCAGGTCTGTGCAGTGGCTGGCACCACGAATTCCAGAGGCAGCTTGCTTGGTGAGTCAGGCAATTCCTTAGCCTTTCTGGGCCCAGCTGCCCTCACCGGGAATGAGGGTAATAAAAGCACCTGCCATACAGGGTCACATCAAGGGGTCAGTGACATGAAATATGTAGAGCACCAGGGAGGCCCCAGCACGTAGCAGGAACAGACAAGTATGCTCTGCCACTGACTGTCATCACTGTCCCAGGCTACTTAGGTGGGCGTGGGGACCAGAGCTGCGGGGGGGGGGGGCTGACCCCTGCTTTACCCCCGCGGATGCACTGCCCGCTGTTGTTCTGGACGTGCTGACCCAGTCTGGAGGAAGGAGCTGCATGCCCCCCACCGGCCCCCCGGGCCCGCTCCTTTGCTGCAGGCATGTGACATATTGTGGCGTGATGTGTTCTCCCCTCCTGGTGCAAGATGTGACTCAGAGGGCCATGCTGGGGAAATGCGTTTCTTGATTTGCCCACCTCGGCGCCCCTGCATTCTTTTGACGCTCCCTGAATCAGACTTTATATCTGGCTCTGCCATTCACCCGCTTTATTTATGCAGAAAACGGCCCCACATTTCCAACTTGCTCAACAGCCGGAAAGATTCATCTTTGGCCCGGGAGGGGGAAAAAATAGGGTTGGGGGTGGGGAGAGAGAAAAAGGAAGGAGGAGAGAAAGAGCCAGCAACAATCAAAACAACCTTTTTCTCCCTGTGTAATCTGGGCAGCTTCCCGGAGGATAATGTCTTTCCACCGAGCATCGCCCCTCCCTCCCAGGCTGTTTTCACAGGAAGCAAATCCTGGAGCATTTTCAATGCGCCCCTCCGGGCAGAACAATGAGGCTCTTGAACGCTCACAACCGCACTTCCTCCAGTTATCCGGACCTGCGCCCAGCGTCTCCTGCTGAAGGAGGGGACCTAAGGGCGATCCGGAGGGGACCCGGGGGCTGCTGGGAGCAGCCAGGGAGGGGCCGGCTTGCCGGTGCTGCCCAGCTGCATGAGTGAGGGAAGCCCAAAAGCCCAATAATAGGTTTGGATCTGTTTTGTCAAGGTACCCGGCATTTACCCGGCTCCGGGATTGGGGGTGGGGAGCTGGGAGGAGGCAGCCGAGATCCAATTACTGTCACCCAAGCCGGTCTCGGGGAGGTGGCAGTGGGCTGGGCGACACGAAGGCGAGGATTGGAGTGCGGACCCTCGGCTGCACGCCCTGGGGTGCCTGGGCCGGCTGGCCGGAGCAGCTCCACCCGCCTCATTGTCTATTGTGGACAGGCCTCGCCCTCTATCCCCTCCCTGAAGCCGCCCGCCTCTTCCCTCCCTCCTCCCGACAGAAAGAAGAGCCAGTCTGTGGAGGCGAATGAGTCATGAATAAACAAACAGCGTAGGGGGAGCTGTCACTCTGAGCTGACTTCCTGGCTGCCAGCGGTGGCGCTGTGACCTCCTGCCTGGGCCCAGGAGCCAGGCCAGCTGTGGATGCACCGCGAGCCCTGCAGTCACTCTGTACCCCCACAGCGGGTGGGTGCACAGGACCCCAGTTCCCATGCCTGTCCTTGACCACAACCCTCATAAAAGCATCGTGGTCCTTAGAGTGTGGGCGGCAATGTGATGCGGTGTCCCAGTGCCTACGGGAAGCTCGGGGTTATGAGTCGGTTCCCTGGGGGCTGACAAAACCCAGGCAGGGGAGACTGGTGATGCCACTAGAGTGTCTGCCATGGGGTGCTTTGCTCCGGTGGAGTTCGTCCTCTGGGAGTATAGGTACTCTGTGGCCTGTATGCGTGCATGAGTCTGGTGTGTGGGACGCTCCAAGGTGTGTTGTGCCTGGGCTGGTGGGGTGTGTGCTTGTGCGTGTGTGTGTGCGTGTGTGTGTGTTGCATGACCAGTTTCCTGACTCTGCCTGAGCTTCTGTCACTTTAAGGCTTGAGACTTGCTTGTGTCTCCTGCTCCTCTGCTTGGTCCTGTCCTCTTCTTTATGTGAGCCTGTGGGTTATTTGGGGCCATCTCTCCCCATGACTGGGGCCCCAGGGCTCCAGCAGACCTCCAGGGCCTGGCCTGGCTGGCCCCAGCATCCCGCCAGCCGTGGCCACACACAGGCTGCCGGTGCTGCTGACTAATGCTGGCTGGGGCAGAGCAGGCCCATGCAGGGAGGGACTGTGGCTGGGCCATGGGAGCCTTGCTGGGCCCCTGTGGTTGGGCTGGGCCAGGGCCGGCCCAGATGTCCTAGGGGGTTGTGACCACACCAGGTCAGAGGCAAGGGCAGGAGGAAATCATTTCCTTCAGCTTCCCTGGTAACCACACAGCCTCACCTGGGTCACCAGGGCCAGGGCTGGTAGCTGGGCCTTCGGGAGGAAGTTTGGTGAGACTAATGCCGAGCTGTGGCTCAGACTGCAGCCCCAGGCCCTGCTGCTTGGCCGGTCCAGACCCTGCCGACCCTGGCCCTGCTCCCTCCCCATGTCCTGGTTCCCGGTAGAGATGGGCACGCAGGGATAGAGCTCCTGATACCAGAGCAGGGCACCCAGTTGCTGTCTTTCCTGTCATCTGTGCTGCAATCCATTGCCAGCGCTGACCTGCTGGAGTTGGTGTCCTAGTACCGGAACTGCGGGCTTAGTTGTGCCCTGATCATCGAGAAGACACTGGGGCTGCAGCAGACGAATCCTGGTCCTTTCACACACTCTTCCCCGTCCTCCCGCTGACAGGTAGCTTGACCTTGAGGATCAGCATAGGAGGCAGACGAATGTGGCTTCACACCCCAGCTCCTTCCTTTGCTAGCTCTGTGACCTAGGGCTAGTCTCTCAACCTCTCTGAACCCTTCCTTCCTCTTTTGTAAAATATGCATACTGAGCCAGGAGCGCTGGCACAGCCCTGCAATCCCAGCACACTGGCGGATTAAGGCAGGAGGATTATAAATTCAAGGCAGCCTGGGCAGCACAGCTACTAAGTGAGACCCTGTCTCAAAATAGAAAAAAAAGGGCTTAAGAGGTAGCTCAGTATAAAGATCCTGGTTCCAAGTCCTAGTGGCAAAAAAAAAAAAAAAAAAAAAAAAAAAAAATCTGTGCTGATCCCCAGCCCTTGGAGTTGTTGCATAGCCTTTGAGCCCAACACCAAGCTTGGCCTCAACAGAGCCACTCTCTGTCCATGCCCAGCTCTGTTCTGGAGTTTGCTGCCCACCCGCTTTGTCCTCTGGCCCAGGGCAGTGCTGGGACCTGTGGAGCTCAGCTGGAAGCCAAGACTCAGTTAGCCCCAGAGCAGCTGCAGGCTCTCAGACAAGGAATGTGGGGGGCTGGCCCAGCCGGCCTCAGAGCCGAGCTGGTTCCCGAAGGACACCTGGGAGGCTGGCACACTTGCGGGGCTTTCCCTGTGGGAGAGGGCACCCTGCTCAGGCCAGGCTTTGGCTGTACCTGGGCTGGTTTGAACCTGTAGACATATTTTTCTTGGGTTTCTATGGGATTAAAAACCCAATCAGTCCCCGGGAATAAAGGCATTTCATATGAAAGTGGGGCTGCAAACTCCCTTGAAGGGTTGAGGGGTTTGGCCACCCTGCTTCATTTTACCATGTGGAAACTTTGGGCTGGGGTGGGACTGCAGGGCCCTGCTGGGCAGGATAGGACTCTCCAGTTGCCATAGTCTCCACTGCTCCCTAATGCATTGCTGCTTCGAATCTGAGGTACAGAAAAACCCCTGGAGGCTCTCATCAACAGATCTGGCCAGGGCTGGGCAGTTTCCATTTCTGAGAATTTGCCAGGGGACTTCTAACAAATTCCTGGTCATGCCAGAGACCCACTTTGAGAACCATTGGGCTGCCCGAGGCTGGGCCTGATAGGTTATCACCCACAACTCTAGAAAAAGTACAAAAATTAAGCCAGGTGTGGTGGCACCTGCCTGTGATCTCAGCATTTGGGAGGCTGAGGCACGAGGATCACTATTAATTCAAGGCCAGCCTGGAATATATAACGAGACCCTGTCTCAAAAGACCAAAAAGAAGAAAGAAAGGAAGGAAGAAAGAAAGGAAGAAAGAAAAAAAATTTAGAATGATAGTCTTATTTGACCCAGTAAAATGGAGAAGTATGTATTTCTTTGGAGACAGGAGGGATATTTCGCTGTGCTTACATGTGTACAATTTGAATATCTGTCAGATAAGCACGGTTTAAAGTGCCACCATGAGATCTGATTGAGGAATGTGACATTGGCCACCTCTGCCACTGACCTGGGTTTTTGCACTGTGTGTCTCCCTGGTTTACTTTCTCCGTGTGACCCTACAGGTGCTTGAGTTTCTTACCTCCCCTGCCACAGCCCACAGCGAAGCCATGGATTGAACACCTGAGGTTTGTGTTAGGATCTGGAGTTGCAGAGTGTGAAACAGACCTGGTCTGGCTTCGAGGGGTCACAGACCGTGGGGACTGGCAGACTCAGGAACTGAACCTGTGTATGTGAAAAGGAGCTATCATCGCTGTATCAGTTGGGGTACTGAGGCCAAGGGTACCGGGGTGCAGAGTGTGTCCTTGATTCCAGGTGGTCAGGGAAGCTTCTATGAGGTCCTCATCCTCTAGAGGAGTGCAGGGGAGACAAATGGGGTTCTGGACCAAGTGAACTTGAATCCGTGCCCTAAAGCATGGCTGTGGAAGGGCAGTCAGGACATCTGGGCTCGATTCTGGCTCTAGTAGTCCCCTTTGGATTCCCACCTCTGTGGATTTCACCTCCTCAGAGCCCTACCTAGTGCCCCCCAAACCCTACTGCAGTCTTGGCCTCAACTTGTGCTGCTCTCTCACTTCCTTCCCTGAGTCCCCTAGCCCCTGGCTGCTCCCCACTCTCTGGGGCATGGTCACACAGAGCTTGGTGCAGCAGGGTTCTGTGGAGCCCTGAGGGTAGTTCAGGGGCCACCTTCACAGGTTTCCTGGTCTTTGGAGCTGAGCCTGCAGGACTGTTTGCTCTTACTGTCATATTCAGGCAAGGAGACCAGTATACAGCTTTCCTGTCCCCACAGTAGGGGCCAGAAAGCAGAACTTCCCTTCCTCTGTATCTGCCTCCCCAAGGGTACCCCCAGGCCGAGTATAGCTGGGACATGGGACAGGGGACACTTTTCACGTTACAGGACCTAAAGCATCTTGCCTGATGAAGGTAAGTCAGAGGCACATCCTTCCCCTATTGTCACCATTGGTCATGACATTGGTCCCTGTTTAGCTCACATATGACATCAGAAGCCATCTCAGCACAGTCATCTGGGAAGCTGATGCTGAAGACCTGGAGTGGACTTGTGGGATGAAATCTCCCACTCACTCTTGTTTAGCAGGAGCTCGGATACCGTGCGGAGCTAGTTTGGACTTCTGCATAAGCAACCTAGGGGGACCTTGTGGACCTAGGGGGGCTTTCGGGCACAGAGGTAGAGGCTAGATCAGTCTGAAGAGAGCTAGAAGTCAACTGATAGTTGGCAGGAGTCCCTGAGGGAGGCACCATGGGCTGGGAGGCCACGGAACTCAAGTATGGGACCAAGCAGAATGGATTCTGGGGACAGAGACAGAGGCAGCCATGCCTTTTTATTGTACTGTGTGGGACTCTGCCCAAGCCTGGGCTGGGTGCCCTGGGCCTGGGGCAGCTCAGGAGCTGGGCCCAGTTGGTTCTTGAGAATTTAGAACACACCAGCCACCAAACACAAACACCCTTCCCCGGGTGCCATGGCCATGCCCCAACCACACCTTGTAGGCACAACCATGTCCGTGGCCATGCCTTGCTTCTCCTCCAAGTTGGAGTTCCTGTCTCTGCTTCTTTAGGGACTGTCCAAGTCCCTTTGGTTCCTAAGGTTCAACTGCAGGGCCTCCTCCTTCGGGGCCCACAGGATGCACACTAGTGACCCTGTGAGCCTAGGCCACCATGCTTCCCGCAGGCTGGGAGGGCTGGTGGGGGACACGTGGCTCTGGGGGAGGCCTCCTTGGATGGTGTGAGCAACTCCAAAGCCAGGTGGGTCTGGTGCTGGGCCGCCCACCTTTGAGATGTGGAAGTTGCTGGGCATAGGGGAAGGGAACATTTCCATCCGGGTCTTTGCCTAAAGGAGAGTTCTGTTTCCCAAGGTGTGGGCTGCACGGTGCATAGACCTGGCCTCTTCCCTCCACCATCTCTGCTCTCAGCTTCAGGGCTCAGGGGCTCAGGGGCCAGGCTGGGCACTAGGCTGGGCATGCTTGGCATGTGTGTAGGGTCTGCTGCATGCCTCTGGCTGGAGGGGCTTGACCTGGTCTTTCAGGGTCTCGGTTTCTTTCACTGTAAAGTGGAGCACTGTTCCCACCTTGTGATGATTACAGATCTCTCACACCTGCTCTCTCCTGCCTCCTCTGTTTTCTGCCTGGAATGTTTTCTGCTCATCCTTTGCCAGCATAGCTCCTATGCATTCTCCAGAGGTGCTGGGCTCAGTTACCTCCTCCAGGAAGCCCTCCCTGGTGACTGCCTCTCATCAGGTTTCCTTGCCATATCTTGCTCTCTCTCCTCCTGTTTCTCCTATCTCCATCTCTCTCCTGTTAGACTGTGAGTTCCACAGTGGCCTGGGTGGTTTCCACTTTCTTCCCCACACCATTCCTCTACTAACCTCAGGCTTGGGGCTTCAAAACAGTCCATGAGCTGGTTAAATAAATACATAAATTAAAAGTACCTTGTACACATGGGGACATGACAATCTGAGCCTTTCTTATCAAATGTGGCTCCTAGGGGTTGGGGGACCACGCCTGAGTTCAGGTTGCCGGGGCCAAGTTACACTTCCAGCAAGTTCTGCATCCAGCCCATGCCAGGCTGCCTTCCTGGGAAGGCCTCACCCTCAGACTCTGATGTAAGTGGGGCCCGAGTACCTAGCTTGTCACTGCCTTCAAGAGAGTCGTGTGGGAGCGACCCCAGGGTCTACGTGGCATGCATACAGGGCAGTGGGATGTATGTCTATGGGTCCCTGGGGTCCTGGTTCTCACCCCCATCATCTCAATGATACCTGGTTTTCTGAATCCACTTAGTCTGAACTGGAGCCTGGTGCTCCTGACCCCTTCTCAAGCCACCTAGGGCCCACATCTTCTGTCTCACTCTGCTGCGTCTGCTTCTTCTTCATCTGTCAAGTGGAACAAGAACTTTGTGAGATGGGTTGCATTTGGAGGATCCAAAGGCATGACCAGTACTTGCAGCATTTTACGGTTTGCAAAACCAATCAGCTATGCTTTCCTGAAGGGATGCAGGGTCCTTTATCTGGGGGAACCCAAGACAAAGGGGTAGTAGGGAGATGAGGTCACCATGTGAAAGTCTCAAGGGGGCACCATTTGTGTGGATGTGATGCACACAGCGCCCCTTGTGATGGAATGAGGTGGTAATACTGGGCTGTACACTCTGCTCACCTTAGTCGGCCTGGAACTTAGATCTGTCGCCTGTGTCTGGGGTCCCTGAGCACTGAGGATAACAGGCTTGGGACCCTTCTCCCTGGGTCTTGCTCTGCTCAGCTAATAACCTGGTGACATACTGCTGTGGGGACGCAGCTGTCTGTCTGCTCACATGTGCACCTATGCACATGCAAATGCTCTGACCCACCCCCCCCCGCCCCGTTTTCATGGCGGGGTGAGTCTCTGTCTTTTCCCAGCATGGGACCCATGGAAAAAAGTCCCAAACGACTTCCAGGAAGAACATTCTTTCTAGATCTTCCTTATTTCTGCCATCTCCTCTTTAGAAATGGAGGGAAACTGAGGCCAGAGAGGGTAAATAGTTTGGCCTGGGCCTTGCAGCAGGACAGTGGAAGATCCAGTAGGAGCAGCTGTGACCCCAAGCTGCCCTGACCTGCATCGAGGCTTGGGAGGTGGGAGGTGATGGGAAGTGCAACTGCAGCAAAGTTCTGTCAGCGCAGTGTCCCATTTGACAGCAGGGAAAATCGATTCAGCCATGTTCTCATCCCAGGTACTCACAGCTCCCAGGGCAGATCCCGCAGCCTGGAGGCACGCAGGCTCTGAGCTGTAGCCCTGGGCTGGCCTCCATATTGCTGGGAAATCCTGGGTTGGCAGCTGCTGTCTGCAGAGCAAAGCTTATTCAGGTTGTAACTGCAAAATAAGAAAGTGAACTTAATAAACAGGGTTCTGTGCAGACGCCTAAGGCCAACCTTTCTCTGCAGCCACTGTGAGCATGGGGCTGCCTGCCTGGGGGCCTTGCCTGCTGGTGTGGGGCCCTGGGCCAGCCGGCCAGCAGCTCAGCCTGGCCTCCTTTGGCCCTGCCCCATCCTGCTGACACAGGCTGTCCTGGCCTCTCACCTCCCGCGCCCCTCCTTCCTGCTGGCAGGCTGTGGTAACAAGATGCCCTTTGTGTGCAGGTTGGGCCAGCAGGGCAGCAGGGGAGAGGGCTGCGGGCAGACTCCTGTGCTGCTTCTCACTGCTGAGTCACAGTTCCTGCCAGGATCTGGGGACAGAGTTGCAGGTGACTGGCCAGGTGGCATGGAGCCCAAGACCTTGGAGATGACCTCAGACAACCCTTTCTGTGCTTGACTAGGGAAACCAAGGCTCAGCAAGGGGAAGGGACTGTCCCATGCTTGGCTT
The DNA here is from genome assembly GCA_004027455.1 of Hydrochoerus hydrochaeris. Taxonomy (NCBI): domain Eukaryota; kingdom Metazoa; phylum Chordata; class Mammalia; order Rodentia; family Hydrochaeridae; genus Hydrochoerus; species Hydrochoerus hydrochaeris. Next base: position 423,096 of record PVLA01000189.1, on the reverse strand, counting down.
GTAGAATGTCTTAAGAGAAGGCACCCCTTCCTGCAGCCTAGGGCTCCCAGGCTGGTGGTGGGGTCTCCACAGTGCCCTCATTTTTCTGCAGAACAGCTAGTACGCCCAGGTATGTGTACACACATAGTCCCATGTCCGTGTGCTTGTGGGTATGAGCATGTGAAGGTGTGAGTGGTCATGTGGGTTAGTGTGTAAGTGTGTTTGTTTGTCCCCAGGGTTCCCCATGTCTTCTCCCAGAACACTCAGGCCTGTCCTCAGTGACACTGCCTCTTCCATGTAGCTTCCAGCCATGGAGGTAGGTATCTGTGACAGATGGCTTAATACCTCACAACCTACCTCTTGAATCCAAGAAGAGTGTCTCTCTGTCTCTGTCTCTGTCTCTGTCTCTGTCTCTGTGTCTCTCTCTCTCTCTCTCTCTCTCTCTCTCTCTCTCTCTCTCTCTGCCCTCTTGCACTGTGCATTGTGGAGCTCAGAAGTGCGGGCCTGACAAGAACTGTAGATGCTGCTAAGAACACATGCTCTGGAGGCAGGTGGCCTGGTTTTGAATCCTGTTTGGTCACTGTCAAGGAAGGGCAAGGTACATCCTCCATTTTTCTCATCTGTAAAATGGGATTGTAACAGGCTTGCCTCACCTTGGGTAGGTGTTGGGTTTGCACCTGTGAGGCCCTTAGAATAGGGTGTAATGTATGGTAGCTCCTTTTGGAACATTAGTTATTATTATTATCCTTGTGATGATTGTTGTTCTTTTGAGCCCAAGAAAGCCCAAGTGGTCTGAAGTGACTTGGGGCTTGCAGCCTCATAGCATGAAGGGCCAGTTCCTCTGGTCACTGATCAGCAAGTAGCAAAAGGTAGGGATGGTTCCTCAAGGGAGGTGCCCAGAATGCCCTTCCTGCTGGGCCCCCTCTAAACCCATGCCATTTGGGGCTGGCCTGGCTCCTGCACCTGGCTTCCCTGGGCTTCTTGGCCGGGTCCCAGCAGAAAGGGTAGGATGGCCTGGTGGCTGTGCTCCTCCCCTTCTGATGGGCCTCGGGCAGCCCTGGTGGGCGGCAGGCTTCCTGTGGCTGTGGCTGTGATGCCCCACCTAGTGCTGGGAGGGCCATCTGGGCCAAGGGCTCCGAGGGGGCCTGCCAGCCATCTGCTTGCTTGGCACTGGCTGCTTCCGAAAGGCAGCAGGGCATTGTGGGGCTGGGGCTGAGGGAGCGGCAGGCCTGTTTCTGGTCTGGACAGCCTGTCAGGCCCCAGGCTGCCATGAGGATGCCCGGTCCCAAGCTTCTTGTCCTAATTCTACCCATGGCAAGGCCTGGCAGGGAAATCACCCTCCTGGCTGTAGGCTTTCTACCACTTAACGGGCAGGCTGTCAGTCAACACTGCCTCAAGGCCCAGGATCTGACTGGGGGACACACTGGGTCCTCAGAGGTTCCCCTACTTGGACCTGGCCTCAGCCCTGACCCTGGGGCCCACTGCGGAATTAGGAGCACTCAGGCACAGAGTGGGATTTCTCCCTCAGCGGCAACCTGGCCCCGTACCGGGTGACAACAGTGAGGGAGACCAAGGAGGCAGCTTCTCCATGCATGCGCGTGGACATTCGTCACCCCTTCAGGATCCACGTTTGCTCCTGAGCATCAGCACATGCCTGATGCCGGGCCAGGTTTGGGGGCGGTGGCCATGACACAGTAGCAGTAACTCATGACAGTGTGATGAGCCCCAGAGTGGGATGTCCTAGCAGGAAGTGGAGCTCAGCCCTGGGGCCAGGAGGAGCCTCTGAGACGCTGTGACTGAGACTTGGAGACTGTGATGCCTTCCACCTCCATGGTCCCCTTCTGAATCAGAGGTCACCAGGGCCACGGAGAGGACAAGGAAACCCGATTATCAGACTGATAAATGCACAAGGGGCTTTTCTATGGTCCCACCGAAGATGGGGCAGAGCTGGCGTCTCGGTTCCAAAGTCCCCTGGGCCCCTCTGTCTCCGGCTTCCATGGTGTCCCTGCTCTTTGTGAGCTGCTGACCTCTCTGTCCTGAGTATGGGAACCCACCTCCTGCGGGGGATGCAGTGGGTGGTGGTCTTCCTGGATGCATTTTCATCACCTCTGTTCAGGGTCAATCAGGGTGACTGAAGCTTCTGACCCCTGGAAGAGTCCCACCACCCTGCCCTGTGGAGCCCTGGGCAGGCTTGTAGGCTCCAAGAGGGCTGCCCTGGGGTACTCTCTGCCCTCCTCTCTCTCTCCTGTGAGAAACCACAAGTCCTCGGGAGGTTCTCCTCTTGGGGTGATCTTGACTTTTATCTGTCTCTGTCCCCATAACCCGGCTCAGTTGCTCCTGATTCTCTGCTCACAACTGAAATGCCTCCATGTCTCGCCATCTCCCTTGTTGCCATTCCTGCCTCCTCCTCCTCCTTGGTCCCACAGATGACCAGCTGGCCTCCTGGCTGGGCACCCTGCATCATGCCTACAATTCTGGCTCCCTCTCCACACCAGAGGAGAAGCACAGAGGGAATCAGATAGTGGCCCAGCAGGTACAGCTCAGGTGACCTGGCCCTGGCCACCTGTGGGCTCCTTGCTCTGCTGTGCCTCAGTGTCCCTGGCCTCTATCTCAGAGTTCCAGCTGCCTGAGGTGCCTTCCTGGGCCTTTGTGCAACTGGCCCTTTTCCACCTGGGCTCAAGTTGTCCCTGACCCTGTGCACTCCCCTCCCATTTCCCTGCTTTGCTTTGTCCAGAGCGCATCCTTGATTTGCAGCTCTCTCCTCTGCCCCACCCACAGTGCAAGCTCCAAGGCCTAAGGTCATTTCCCATCCCGTCCCCTCCGTCCAGAGCCTGGCCAAGAAGATACTCAAGGAGTAAATTTCCCCAGTGTTGCAGACTTCTATGTGGAAGAAAGGACCTTAGTCTTTTCTTTACCAGCTTCTTGGCATGGCCAGAGGTTTTCTGCTCAGTGCCAGCTTTCTGTTCCTTGGTAACAGGGTGCTCATTTCCCCAAAGGCAGTACTTCTTGTGGACCATCGGCTATCAGACTTATTTCAGCCTGAAACCAGGTTTTTGGGGCTTCCCCCTGGTCCCAGTTCTGCTCCTTGAGGTGACACCTCTACAGAAACTTTGATCTGATATTTGAAAGGTATAGCGTCATGGGAGAATGGGTCACGGGTTTCATTTGGCTCTATCCTAGTTCCCTTTGCTCAGCTGCATCCTGTGGCATCCCAGGGTCTCAGTTTCTCCTTTGTCAGGGCTGGAATCATGTCCCTCAGGCCACACCAGGGCAGGAGAAAGTGCTGACCTGTGTGCCTAACTGGATGCTTTTCGAGTGCTCTGTGCAAACAATCCAAGATTCTTGACTGTTCCAGGATGTCTAGTCTCCACTGCTCCCCCTTCCAAAGAAAGTAAAACTGGGAGGAAGAGGCCAGCTGCTGAGGTGGGCCTGGGTTGCAGGAGGGAGAATGAAAGTTTAACGGGTGTGTGGATTCCAAGATTTCCTGCAGTGATTTATGGCTTTCTGCCTTTTGGAAGATATTGCAGGGCAAGGTTGCCCAAGGTCAGTGCCTCTGCTCTGCAATCTCTCATGAAAAGGCAGAAGAGAAAGTGGGTGCAGTTTCCAATTTTTTAAGGAGCTGGCTCAGAATCAGCCCTAGACATCAGGGAAAGGCAGCTGACTGCCCAGCGGTCCAGCCACATCCTGAAAATGCCTGGACAGGGAGAGAGAAGAGGCAACCATTTCTCCAGGAACCGCTGTGCATGCCAGGCCCTGAGCCAGGAGCCAGGAGTGTGTCTGGCCCTTAGGAAAAGCCAGATATTGTCCTATGGATTTTATGTGATGAATTCATTTAATGAATTTAATCCTAGCTTCACATCTGTAAATCAAAATTATGTGCCCATTTTAAAGACTGGTTACCTGTGACCCAGGGAGATAAAATAATGTGCCCAGGGTCTCACAGTTCACAAGGTCTTTATTTAATCCCAGACTTACAGCTTCTTGGGGACAAGGATCATTGTTACCACTAGTTTTCCATGCTGTACAACTTGGTTGGTCTCTCCACTTGTTCTATGCCCTCTGAAGTAGATGGGCTGGGGGCTGACAGCCAGGTTGGGGCTGCTGACAGTGGAGCTTGGGAGGGATGGGGGAGCCCCCAGAGCTGCCATGGCCACCTCTGATTTCCCTGCCAGTGGTATCTTGGGCTTTCCATGGATGCCCGTGTTTCCACACAGATTTGGAGGAAGAAGCTCAAATCCCCATTAAATGTTCTTCTTAAGCTGCTGCCTTTGCTATCAGAGAGATGTCAGAAAAGAGTTAGATTAAGAGGCCATGTCTGGACCTCATCATTTCAGATCAGGACTCACCCCTGCCCCCCCCCCATGTCACAGGATGAAGTCAGATGGGGAAAAGTCCTGGGCTGGGGCCAAGACGTGACCTGGCCCAGTACACTAGCCAGCCTCCAGCCTCCAAAGGGACCCCTGCTTCCTCTCCCCTGCTGCTACCAGAACCTCCTCCCTGGATGGATTAGGATGTGCTCAGAACCCGGAACCCCGGGAAGTCAGGATCCTTGTCCCTTTGTGATGATGCCCAAGGGCCCAGAGTAATTCTAATTGTGTTGGATGAGCCTGGCTTTGAGGGCAGCCTTAACAGTGATGGTCTCAGGGAATGTGGTGACATCCTAGGCTAGGTTTCATTTACCCCCCTGAACAATGAATATGTTAGTATGGCGTCTCCTCCGGCAGATGATGATGAAGCAAGGTAGTAGATAAGAAGGAGCTCTGAACATGGTCAGAGCTTGGCAAGCTGCCCAGTCACCAGTAGCTGGTATTTCTCAATCTTCCAATTGCACTGAATCACTTGGGGATCCTAAGATGTATCGGCACCCAGCTCCTTCTCCAGGTGGCTGAATTGGGCAGGAGTAAGACCAGGCACTGGGAGTGCTGAGCTCATCTTTATCCCAGGTGATTTGAAGGTGTGGTCAAGGGCAAAACCTTTGGGCAGCCTTTTGGTTCTGTGCTTTCCTGCCTTGTTGGATGGCAAGGGAGTTTGTAGGTCAACAGCGAGCCAAGGGTTTTTGCCAACAGCGAGCCAAGGGTTTTTGCCTTGGGTGCCTGTTCTGCTCTCTAGATTTGCCATACCACCTGCTTGTGTGGAATGTACCCCTGCAGATGTCTGGGGAGCAGAAGCACCTGTGGTTTCCACTGGCCTCCTTCTGTTTGCTGAGGTTGGCTTGGAGGAAAAGCAGGGGTGGGACACTCAGGCCTGGCCCTTCCTCTGTGCACACTCAGGTGGGAGTCCTTTCTGTCTGTGATCTTATCTCCAAGTCCAGGGGAGAAAGTAAAGGGAAGAGAGCATGACTGGGCACCTTTCACTGCTCAGAGCTTTCCATGGATACCACTTACAGAAGAGAAAACTAAGCCTCTGACACGATCAGGGACTTACCCATGGCTTACAGGTCACAAGTGCAAAACAGGAGTGCAGCCCAGCTTTGCCTGCCTTCTGAGCCCCTGCTGGGGAAGGTGGACGATTGGGGGAAGGTGAGGGCAGGTGCCACTCAATGCATGCAGGCAGGACTAGGGCAGGAGGGGTCAGAGTGGATCTGTTACCACCCACCTAGGGTTCTTCTGCTCAATTCAGATGGGAATCATGAATTGGCAAAGTGCAGCACTGCCAGCAGGCTGTAAGTCACCAACTACCAGCTTGGGCTGGACATTGAAGATCAACTCTAATGAGTACTGGTTGTTGGATGATCACCTTTGGAGCTCTTTGGTGTTAACAACTCTGAGTGGTTTTTGTTTTTTTTGTCTTTCTTTGGCACCAACTGCCCTGCCCACACTACCAAGGATGAAAATCTCAAAGAAATTCACTGGACTTTTGGAACCCACAGTACCCAAGAAATAAATTATGAACATATTTACAAGAACACTAAAGTGAATATTGTAACAGGGCCTGTGCTGCAGAGCAGAGGGGCCCAGTACCCAAGAGGGAGCCCTCCGAGACTAAGGCCCGAGAAGCGGCTGGGGAGCGCGGCCTGTTTAGCAGCTGCAGGCCTGTGTCAGTGAAGGGCAGGGCTGAAAGCTTGCTATGAATTTTGGGCATGCAGGTCCCTCTCCTCCTGATCTCAGCCATTCCAGGATACCTTTTTTTCTGCTTCAAAAATGCAACAGTATTGGCTGCAGTGGCAGAGTAGAGGAGAGCACTGTCTGTCTGGCTACATTCGTGTTGGAGCAGAGTAGAGTGGCGAATGGCTGTTTGCAAGCCATGAAGGGCACTGAAACAAACGGTTCCAGTCCACTGCGGACCAAGGAGGAGCAAAAGCAGGTGAGGAGAGGAGCATGCTGGCTGCTGCCGTATCACACCCACTTCTGCTCAGGGAAAAATGAGCAAGACAGGCGCTTCTCATCTGCCTCAGGTCCAGGGTTCTTCCTGTCTTCTGCTTTTTTTCCCCTCTCCTAGGATTTCCCAAAGTAAAGCACAGCCCTAGATGTCCAGAGCAATGAACAGGTACTTACTTTCTTGGGATCAAGCCCAGTGGGTCTGTAGTGTGCAAGCTGCAGAGCTGGGCTCAGGACATAACTCCCATTCCATTCTGTAAGCTTCTGGAGTAATCAGGTGAGAAGGGATGAGATTTTCACAGTCAGTCTCAGACTCTGGCTGGATCTGAAGAGGTCCAAATGGTCAGGGTCACTTCAGGACCTGTGATCATTTGAGTGAGGTAGCCAGGAGGAAAATTCCATCATGGTGGAGGCCTTCAGTGCTGAGCTATGGCAATGAACTTAAGGGTAGACTCAGGAATGGTGGTCTAGTCCCTGCTTTTCCCAGGTCTCTCATTGAGTTGGAGGTAGAGTCTCTATCCTAACCAGCCTTGCCTTTTAACCATCTTTAAAATGGGGGCATCTAGAAGTTATGGTTAAGGAAAGTCCAGGGGGTCTAAGCAGAGTATACAAAGTCATCCATCCACCCACCCACCCATCCACTCCTGCTTCCTCTGAGGCACCCACCAGGCCTTCTGCACTCCTTTGGTGAGCCATCTCTGAGCAGATGCTCACAGACAGAGATGAGTCATGACTTCTTCTTCCAGGGACTAGTAGCTTCATTGGAGACGCCCATCCCGTGGATGAAGTGGCCAGCAGTAGTTCAGTCTGGGCTGTGGGGGCAGCTTTCACCAAGGATGTACATTCTGAACTGATTTGAGATGCCAGGTGTGGGGGGGGATGTCTCAGGCAGTGGGCCTGACAAAGGTCCAGTGGGGTGTGGGGGATGGGGCATTTAGGGTCTCCTGGCTGAGTGTCGCGATTGAGATTTGGCAGCACCAGGACTGAAGCTGTGGGTGGGGGTTTCTGAGCTGGGGTGGAGTGTGCTGCTAGATTCTGCTTCAGGTGGTGACTCAGTGGGGCAGGGAGGGGCAGTGGGCATTGTCAGACAGGCCCAGGCAGGAGCTGCTGGGACTGATGTGCAGCTTTGTCCTGTTCCCCCAGGTAAATGCATCTTCTCTCTCTGCGCAGCTCTCCTGTCTTTTGGGGGGCGGGGGCAGGAGGCCTGTCCTACCCAAATGTGAAGCAGAGCAGCCTGGCCCTTGTCACTCCCATTCAGCCGCAGGAAGGAGCAATACTATCATTTGCATTTAAAAACCTCTATCTCCTCGCATCTCCCTTTAATAAGAGCCAATTACACCTCTGCCCCAAACTGCTGGTTGCCTGCCTGTCATCGGACTTTCATCCTGTTTGGGGTGGGGAGGAACTGCTCCTTTAAATGTCACATTTAGCATATGCAAATGAAGAGATAATTGTCCCTAATGGAAAATGAACTCACCTGCTTGCTGTGAGTTCCAGACAAAGCAGACATTAATGGAATGGGCTCCAGGGCAAGCTCGGGCTCTGCTCTCTATTCTGCCTCAGCCGGGGTCACTGGCCTTACCTACCACTCACCCTCATCTAGAAGATGGCAGTGCCAGTTGGAAGGTGACAAATTTAGAGATCATTCTTCTATTCAACACCAGGCCTGGAGTGTGGAGAGACTGGTTCAAGGTCAGAGGCTGGGTCCAACTTCAGGGCAAATCAGAGTGGAAGTGTATCACAACCCATGGCCAGGAAGTGAGTCCCAGCAGTCCGGTGATTCTGCAGCCAGGCAGACAGGAGTTGTGACAGCCTTGGGGTCTAGTGCTTTCTGGCAGTGCATCTCATCAGGGGACGATGGTTTCCAGTGGGTGAGATGTGCTTGGTAAGCCGGAGGCTGGGGTCGGGAGAGAAGGCTGGAGAGGGCAGGAGCTTTGGTGACCGTCTCAGCCACTGGCCTACGAAGTGTCATCTCTCTTCATTTTGTTGCAAGCAGCTGAGCTAGTTAGAAATATAGGTAGTGAGACAGGGTTAGGTTTTCAAAGGAGCCAGTGCAGAAGCCCAGATACTTTGCAACTGAAGGGGAGACAGACACCTCCTGCTGTGGGCCAGGCATCAAGACAAAAGATCAAACAAATGCATCTTTATCCTAAGGACTGATATGCTAAATAGTTCCCTATCACCCTGAGGAAGCCAGGAGCTACCCTCCCAACCCCCTGTGACTCGCTTCCCCATTTGTCCCTAATGTAATCAATTTTACCTGAATTATATTAATCTTATTGGCTAACAATAGTTCTGTCCCACCTTATGCCCATCTGCCTTGTGAGTTCCCAGTTTTCCCTACCTTGAACCCCTCCCATCCCATGGTTTTACTCTGTGAAAATCCATGGAAAAGACAGAGTCCTTAACAACCTGCTTGGGACCCCTTCTGTCTCTCAGACAGAAGCTTTTTTTTTCTCAATAAATATATTCTACTCTTAACCTCCGTTGTTCCTAAAATTCATTCTTCGATTTTAGAGAACACAAACTCATGGACATAATAGGTCGGGAGTTTCATTCCCCTATAACAATTTCTGGTTATGTTCATTTCGAAACCAAGAGTGGAGGTGGGATGCATTCAGAGGGGGTGAACTCTCTGTCACAGGCAACATACAAGCAGCATAGAGGGCCCTCCAAGGGTGCCATGGTCAGAGTGGGGATTTCTGGGAGGACAGAAGCTCTCTATGAGAATGAACTCTGACTGGCCCACCTGCAGGGTCTGAGCAGAACCCCAGCCCAGGTCTGACTTGGAGATATGGCCTGAACTGATCCAAGAATCCTATTCTCCAGTTCTAGAGTCAGGGTTAGGATTGTCCCATCCTGGATCCTGCTTGGCCTCAGAGCCCGGTCCCTAACTCTGAGAAAGTGTTGGTGCTGTGGGGTTGGAAGACCTGCAGCTGAGTCCTGGACTGTCCTCTTAAACATCAAGTCCCCTGAGGCTTGCACATCCTCAACAGTGGACTGGACATTGATTGCCACAGCTGCCTTTTTCTGGTGTCAGATGGATGTTGCCAGAGGGCACATATGAGGCCTGGCACATAGGAGGGACTCTGTAGGGACTTGTTTTACAAAAATCACCTGTTCTGTTCTCTGCCCCTTACCTGTGGAGGAGCCCAACTGCTGCTGCTTCAACCCCCCAGCTACTCGTGGTCTGCCCACCACTCGTGTCCAGCTGCTCTGTTGCCTCTTGCTGGGTCCCCCAGATGGCCAGCTTAGCTCAGCCCACCTCACTGCTGGCTGATTCAGAAGTGCTGGTGACCTTTGCGTTATGGCACTAAAATTCTCCAGTCATCTTTCCCCAGGTTTCCTGAGGAACTTCAGAGGACAGGCGACTTACTCTGGGTCACACAGTGAGGTCAGGGCTCCGCTGGCCTCTCTCCAACCTCAGTGGCCTAGTGCTTCTCTTGTCATAGTGAGGTGTATCTCTGTGGGACGTGGATGGCACAGCTACTCCAAGCTGAGGTCACAGCCCTTGGTATCCAGGCAGTGTTGGTCATAGGCAGGGGTGAGGATCAGGAGATGGGACTTTGATCTGATGTGGGCCAGAGCCAGGAATGTACAAGTGCTTTGTTAAACTGCTGAGACTGGGGACTAAGTTGTTTCTGCAGTGAACCTTAGCCCATGCTGACTGACTGAAGGGACAATGCAGATAACTTCAGCATGAAAAGGGTAAATTTCAGGCCCTGCATGAATAGGGATAGTGGCCCTCACCAGAAGCTGCAGGCAAATGACATAGACCTCAAAACACCAAGCTGGCTCAGTAACACCCATTTGCTGGTGACTCAGTCAGGGCCAGTGACATAGTTTTTCTCCTGTGGGTCTCAAGGATGGCAGATGCGGGCCCTTGCACAGTGTGAAGACTTCCCCTAGGATGTGCAGACAAGGACTGGACTGGAGTTCGTCTCTATTTTGCTGAAACCAATGGCCAGGCAAGTAACCAGGACTCAAAGCCCTGCCTCATCTGCAGGCCCACAGCTGGGCCAGCTGTTTCTGAGGGAGCTGCTAGGTGCTGGAAGGAAGGCCACTGGCTGATGGACCGTGCTGGGTCATGGTGTGAGTCCTGATCTCCCGTGAGACCGTGGAAGGAGCTTCCTCCCAACTCTGGGCTCTTCAGCCTGTCTTCAAGGCTGCACGGAGGCTGATTCCCTGTGATTAATGACAACTTCCCCTCCTCGGGGTCCTGCGCTGAGGGATGGATGGGATGTGGCTTTGGCCATTGTGGGCAGCGCTGGGGTTTGGGGAGCCTTGGAGTGTGGGCTGCAGCTGTTTACTGGTGAGAGTCTCACTTGCAGATGTGACACTGTCCAGTGGGACCCAGCGAGAAGCCAGTGCCATCATCCTACCTCCATCAGGCTGCTTATACCCCGAGGAGCACTCGTACCTGTAGTCTCCTCTCAGATCTGCTCTGCCTTCAGCCGCCTTCAGAGGTTGAACTTTCTTCCTGGCCCTGCTGCTCCTGCCTGTGGATCCCGAGGCTTCTCGTACTCAAGCCAGTGCGGTTTTGGTTTGGGGGTTGAAGAAACATTGGACTCAAGCTCAGGCTCCAATTATCCTGGGCAGTGGAATTTGGAGCTGGGAGAGGCGAGGCTTGGAAGAGCTCTGAGCTAATGGAAAGACAGCTGTGAGCCTCTCCCTGCTTAGCTCACCTCGGGGAGCTTGGACCGCCCTCCCTCTTCCTAGAGTGCAACCCTGGGTTCCAGGATGTGAGCTCAACCACACTGGGTGGAGGTCCTCCTGTCTCCCCGAGATACTTATACTTTCTGTTCTTCCCCTACAGAGGCCTGCAAGAGCTCTTCTGGCCTGGAATGAAATGTAAAGGGTGGAAGCTCGGTGCCTCCTCAAGGTACTGGCTGGATGTGTTGAGCCTGGAGAGTCAAGAGGGCCTCAGGATGCTGTCAGTGCTGAGAAGCTTTGTGCTTATTGACATGAGTAACTCACTCATTTCTCCTTTCATCCCTTCATTAATTTATTCATCTTCCAATCAAGTCAATTACCCATCCATTTATATACATCAATCCATCATTCAGGCACTCATCCATCCACCCATCCATCCATTTATTACATTTTGCAGTCATTGTGTTCTCTATACAAGCATCTATCTTAGCACACATTCATCTAGGAATAAAATCTATCTATCCATCCATTTATCCATGTACCTACCCATTTATCTATCTATTCATCCCTCCAGTCACCCTCCTCTCTATCCAAGCATCCATCTATGTATTATCCATCCATCCATCTATCCATCCATCCGGTATCGTCTGTCTGTCCTCATTATAATCTTGGTGAGTACTTGCTGTGGGTCAGCCCCCGTGACCATTGCTAGGATACAGAGGCAAACAGTTCCGTAGCTCTGTCCTGTGAGCATTCTAGGTTCAGTGACCAAATATTCATGTAAACAGCAGTGTCTCCTCAACCACATCATGTTACAGCAAATTTGAAAGTTGCTTCATGAATCCAGAGGATTAACTGACTCCACCTCAAATGACTCCTCCTTTAGGCCACTTTTTCTGGTTTAACCATGTGGCATGGGAACATGACAGGGAGAAGAGAGACCACAGGGCATTCCTGGGGGCTAGAGGAGGCTTTGTGGAGGCGGAGCTCTGTAAACAGCCCGGTAGCTGTGAGGCTGGAGGAGAAGGGACTCTGCTGGAGGGTTAGCTGGAGAGTCACACCGAGAGGTTGCAGAGGGCCTTGAATGTCAGGTTGAGGCTCGTGATGCCACGCTGTACTCCCTGAGCACCAGAGAGCTATGGGAGGCAAAGGCAAGGCCCTTTCACGCGTGTGCTTTTAGAAGCTCATTGAGGCGGGCAGAACTGGCTTTGGATCCAAATATGCCACTTTCTCATTTTGTGGCCTGGGACCTATTTCCTTTTCTTCAAAGAACGATGCTGTTGACCTCCCTGGGTTGCTATGAATTACAGACAGATTCTGTCTGAGTGGCACCTGGCATGGTTCTTGACACATAGCAGGTGCCTGGGAAGCACCTGATTCTGGGCTCAGCTAGGAGCTGGCTGGGATTGGAGCTCGGGATTTCTGCTGCTGGTTCCAAGTCACTGTGTGTGTTAGAACGCACTTCCTCTCCACAGGCTTCTGTTCTTACCCAACCAACTGCCTCCATGGCTTGCTGGAAGGAGGGGAGAGACAGTGCTGAGTGAGCCCGGAAAGTTGTCTGGGCTGCAGATACAATGTGGTACTCGACCCAGTTAACCAATGATGCCCTGGCTCAGGAAAGGTCTCAGGGACAGCACAGTGACCCCAGGGGCACTGGCACCTGGCCATTCGAAACTGTCTCCACCAGTGTGGCTGCCAGGAGCAGCGGGCTGAGGCGAGACCTGACATGTTGATGTGCTCGGCAGCCCGCCTTGCTCAATGCCCTGGCTCAGGGCCACCCCTGCCAGCCCCAGGATTGGAGCTGTTGTCCACCACACCTGCCTGACATTCTACCCTGACCTTGGCTGCTGCCCAACTTTGGATTCAGACAGACCAAGGAAAAGATGTGCTTGAGAGAAAAACTACATCCTTAACTCTACCTGCCCATCTGTGGGCAGCCGGAAGTAGAGCAGGGAGGCCAGCCATTGAGTCTCTGCGATATGACAGTACTAGCCCCACAGGAATTATCTGGAGGTCAAGTGAAGATGGGGGAAGGAAGGACCTTTGCAGAGTGTAACTCACCCATGGTTGGTGCCTAGGGTAACAGCAGAGTCACACCTACCCAGCACTTGGCCTTGTTCTCAGGGACAGCAATGTCCTTCAGCAGAAACAAAAGACAGATCTGCAGGAACACCTTCCAGAAGGACACACAGGCTTCTGAGAAACCAGGAACCAGAGAGATAATGGCAGCAGCTGGGACCCATGAATGCCATCTCTTCTCACCCAGCTCACACACACACACACACACACACACACACACACACACGTACATACACATGTACCTACACATGCATTCAGATGACACAGACACTGTGTTAGTTTTCTATGACTGTGGCAAGATACCTGAGAAAATCACCTTAAAGGAGGAAAGGTTTATTAGGGATCAGTTTCAGAGGTTCAGTGTATGCTGTTTGCTCTGTTGTTTCCGGGCAAAGCAGAAACATCGTGGCAGGGAGCACATATAGAGGAACCTGCTCGCCTCTGGGCAGACAGGGAAGAGAGAGAGACAGAGAGACAGAGGGACACAGAGAGAGAGAGAGAGAGAGAGAGAGAAAGAGAGAGACAGAGACAGAGACAGACAGAAAGAGAGAGAGAGAGAAGAGCAACTGAGAGAACTGGTCTGGGGACAAAATGTACTTTTCAAGGCCATCCCCTACCTATCTTGACTAGGCCCCACCTCCGAAGTTTCTATCTCTTTCCAATAATGCTTTTGAATTTATGCACCTGTCACTGGATTACTATGCTGATGAAATCAGAGTCCTCCTGGCCCAATCACCTTCCAAAGCCCATCAGCTGGCATCCAAGCCCCCAGGAGATATCTGAGATCCCAACCATAATGTACAACATGATGAGCCACACGTATCTCCAGGGTTCACACACATGTATAAACAGAAGCACCAACCTGAGTCTGCAAGACATACACTCACCATCAGCCCCTTCACAAATGATGCAATTTCCTGGGTGAAGGTACCCTGCTTACTCGTGTTGACCCTGATCCTCCTGCAGCAGAGCATTCCAGAATAATCTAACCTGGTGAACTTGAAGCTCTTTAGATCTGGAGAGGAAGAGCGATATTGTGTAGACTGTTCCTATCCACCAGCCTCACCCGCTCACTTGCAGATGGGAAAGCTGAGGTACAGAGGGGCAGGGAACATGCCACACTAGCTCTGTGACCTTGTCTGAGATGCGCTTCTTGTCAGGATCTTGAACAAACCTTTTTCAATCTATGCCTTTTCTTCTCTTTTCTCTGCTCTGAACTCAGGACTTAGAAACCCCATGGTAGCCAAGCTCCTCACTGGATTCCCTTTTGTTTGGGACAAGAAAGACACAAAGTCCCCACTGTGGAAGCTGGAGATGATGGATGGGCCACCTAGCAGTGAGGCCACCCGACAGGCCAGAAGGACACAGCTATTCCTGGAAAGAGAGAGGTGACTAAGGCTGGTTTGCTTCTAGCTCACTGGCATGTCCCGCTCAGAGCCTATGGGTGACAGTCTTTGCAAGAATATTTGATAGCTGGGAAAAAATGATCACCCTTCAAAAAGGACTGCAGAATCAGAATTAATTGATGTTTAATTGAATATGTGCATAACGTAGCATCATGTCAACTTGTTAAATTGAACTCACCTTGGTGCCTATGAAGTTATATGTAAATGATATCTGAAGTGGGTCGTAGGTGTATCCTGATGTGTTTATTGTGATGTGCTGTGACATTCTACAGCGAGAGGGTGGTGGGTTATGAAGATTTCAGACCAGCTCACTTGGAGAGGTGTGGGTTAGGGGATGCTGCCCGCAGCTGAACTGTACCTTCTGATTGTCCTGCTAACTGACTCCCACTGGGGACATCTTTAGGCAGCTGAGTATTATAAGCACCCTAGATAGATGAGCTCAGCTCTGGACTCCGCTTTGATCTGATACATTAGATTCTTTCTGACAATTTGGGATGTTCGACACTCATGTAGCAGCTCAGCGTGCTCTCGTCATGCTGGCCTGTCTCTCTGGGCTGAGGATGTGGGTAAGGTGAGGCAGAACAACCTGGGGAAGAGAAAAATGGCAGGTTTAATCTTTGTCCTCATACCTGAGGCAAATCCAGGGGCCCATGGTCAGAGAATTTGGGACACAGGAGTACTGGATTTTGTGTGACTAAAAGGAAGAGTGACAGCTAATCTATCAAAAAAAACAAACAAACAAACAAACAAAAAAAACCCCAGTACAATGTGGCTTACTTCTGCACTGAGCTGGGCCAAAGACAAAGCAGTTTTAGTATTTTGAATTCATCTTGTCTTCATGTTGGGAAGCCAGGACTAGTTTACATGCATGGAGAATGGGGTCAGGAGGCTTGGGAGCATTGAACAAGTCAGGAACTCTCTGCTGAGAAAGGACAGTACTGTCCTGAGGCCATGCTCTCCTGACTGCTGGCTGAGTAGAACTCCTAGCTCCACCCTCCCTCATGCCACCCTCAGAGCTATTTTGTCAAAAGCACAGACCAGTCTGGACTCTGCATTTGTACATGTCTGCCACCTTCACTTGGGGACCCCTATTGCACAGCTGGTGTGAGCCCAGCCTGCACTGTGGTAATGCCAAGTGGTAATGACAAAGGCCATGGACTGTATCATACATCCTCCTTCTTGGGCTGAAACTGGAGCCACGTAACTGTTCTAGCCAATAGACTGCGAGCAATTAGATATGTTCCTTCCAGGTAAGGCAGAGCCATTTACCCTAGTGGAGCTGGGCTCCAGAGTTCCTGATTCCTCTGGCCCAGGGAACCATGGATTTTTTGTATTTGTAACTTGATGTGGGAGTAGCTGTAGGCATTTTACATTTAGAATTTTATGAAACTTTTCATAGAAAGGGCCTCTTGAATTGCATAAGTTTTTGCCCACAAAACCCGGATGTGCCCCTGTGGTCATGCAGTTATGGAATGTGAACCTCCTGGTGCAGTTCTCTCTAATTCTGCAATGGCCTTGGAGGCCAGCCAAAGCCACAGAGTGAAGGATAGCTGTCTGTATGATGCAGGACCTCATGTGAGTAAGGATCAAGCTGTCCTGGTGTCTTAGTGCATGTTCTGTTGCTATAACAAAGTTCTTTGGACAGGATAATTTATAAAGAATAGATATTTATTTCATGGTCTCATCTAATCCTAATCACTTCCTGAAGGTCCCATCTTCAAACACCATAAATATATGACCTTGAGGATTAAATTCCCAATATATAAGCACATTCAAATTATAGCATCTGGAAAGGCACTGAGATTTGGGGATGTATTTGTTACAAAGCATAAGCTACAGTGATGACTCATACACAGAGGAGAAGGAGGTTGAGGCTTTCTCACTGGGAGGGGGTAGTGTAGGTGCTCGTAGAGCTACGGTGGAGGGGCAGAGACTAGAACCATATGATCAATGGTACGTGGACTCCAAATTCAGTGTTCTGAGCCTGGGAGCCTTGGTTTAAATCCAGATATTCCAGAAATTTCATGGAGGCCAATGCTTCTCCCAGGGAACCCTCACATTGAGGGGAAAGAGCTCGAGGACTGAATTTACAGACTAGAGATACACAGTGTGGGAAATCTGGGGGTAAATGAAAGTAGTATCCAAAGCTCATCACCCCCAAAGTTGACCTCATGGAAGGTCACAGGTCACTGGCCCTGGGCAACTTCTTCTCTTAACATGGTGGGACTTGGGAACAGCTGATGAGGCTTGGTTTCTGAGGCTACTATTTACTACCACAGCTCTAGAACCTGTTTGGTCACTCCTGAGAAAGCAGGACAGCAGTGGCTCTGGACAGCAGGAGGCTGTGCTCTGGGGTTCTGACTCTGCCAACTTTTGGCTGCAGGGGAGAAGCTGCCCTTTGCCAGAAAGGGCAAGTGGATGAGATGCCATCTGTAATCTAAAGCAGGGTTCTCCAGTCCCCAGAACTGAGCCACAGAGCAGGAGGTTACTGGTAGGTGAGTGAGTGAAGGTTCGTCTATATTTACAATGCTCCCAGTTGCTAGCATTACTGCCTGAACTTCATTTACTGTCAGATCAGGGGCAAATTCTCACAGGGGCTCAAACTCTCCTGTGAGCTCCACATGTCAGGGATCTAAGTTGCCTGTTCCTTATGAAAATTTAATGCTGGATGATCTGAGGTGGAGCTGAGGCAGTGATGGTAGTGCCAGGGAGTGGCTGCAAATACAGATTCAGATCAGCAGAGAGCTTTGACTACACCAAACCCATAATAAACCAGTTGCTTGCAGAATCATATCAAAGTCCTATCAGTGAGTGGCAAGTGACAATTAAGCTGCCTTTGGTGGCCTCTTTATAGGAGCAATTAGGTGATTCCCAGTCTTCAAGCCTGATTTGTGTAATATGTAATACCTGGCTATCTGACAATGCCATGAAACCTTCAAAACTACTTTGAACAACTACTGTGCTAAAAAAAGATTTAATTCAAATCTTTTGAGTTAAAACAAGTGAACATTAAGAACAGAAGCAATTATTGAAAGCCACTGCTTCATTAAATGTGTCTGCACCGAGAACATCATTGTTAGTGGCTAACTGCATTGTTAAAGCTAAGAAACCCTTTACTACTGGTGAGTGAACTCTTCCTGCTACTAAGGAAATTTTTTTAGTAAACTTTTAGAAGAGGCTACAATTTAAAAGGTAGCAAATGTTTCTCTTTCCATTAGCAGCAGAACTAGACGAATTGATGAAACTGGGGAAAAATTGAGGCAAAACTTAGAGAATCAATGAGTCACAGTAGTACTCATGCCAGGTTTATGAGACTACAAATACAGACAAGACAACAATGCTTGTTTCTGTGTGATATGTTTCTCAGGAGGGTCCAAATGAAGATATGTTGCACATTCTTTTGTTACTGATCAACATCACAGCTGCAGAACTATTCAAGGCTTTGAATGATTAAATATCAGGGAAACTGAATTGGTCAGTGTCAGTATATATGTGGACAGAGTAGCTGCCATGAATGGATGGCTTTCTGGTTTCACTATTCTGGTCAAAGAAGTGACTTCTGAATATGAGTCTACACACTGTCATTCAAAGAGAAATTTTGGCTAGGTGTGAAAAATGTCACCTGAACTTAATAATATTTTGCAGAATGTTATTAAAATTATCAAGTACATTAAAGAACATGCTCTTCACTCATATGTGTCTGGACAGTTCTTGAGGAGATGGATACAGAATCTAATGTTTTCTCTTATACGGTGCTGATGGCTTTCTAAAGGTAGATCACTAGCCAGAGGTTTTGAGTTATGAAAGTTGCTCCAGAGATTTCTTTTAGAAAAATCAGTCACTACTGGCAGTAAATTTCAGGGACACCGAATAAGTCAAAAATTTGTTTACTTATGTGACATATTCAACCTTTTCAATGAACTCATTCTACTATTTCAGGGAACAAATTACAACTATGTTCAAGTCAGCAGATAAAATGACTGCATTCAAAGCCAAACTGGATCATGGGGGTGGTGAGTGAACACTGGGACTTTTGACGAATTTCAAACATTAGTAGAGATGGGTGCATGATCATTTATCTTAATTCAAAAGAATTTGCAATTACATCCCAACCACAACAGACCCTCAAAGTAGAAAAGATGCATTTATAACCCATTTGTGGATAAGCCAGGTGGATGTACTTTGTCAAAATTGGGCCAACTACTTGAGATAAAAAAATGATGGTTATCCTGAAAGTGTATTTGAGACAATTTCAAATCACATACATTGTGGAGTAATGTCCAGGTAGAATATCATGAGACTGCCAAAAAAAAATCACTGAAAAGTTTTCTTCCATTTCTGGCAAACTATCTTTGTGAAACAACTTTTTTTTTTTTGGTAGTGATATCAACCGAAGTGAGACTGTGAAGTAGACTGGAGATAAGTGACACCCTGTGAGTGTTACTGTATCCCATCATGCCCAGATGAGACCGTCTAGTTGTAGATAAATGAGCACAGTGCTCTCACTGGTTCTGCATTATGGTGAGTTGTATAATTACTTCATTATGTAATAAAATATCATCATAGCAGAAGTAAAGTGCATAATAAATGCAATGCACTTACCCCCTCCCCAATCTGCGAGAAAATTTTCTTCCATTAAACGAGTTCTTGAAAAGTTGGAGACCGTTGATATAAAGGCAGCTTCCTCCTGCCGGTCCTCAGGCCTGCGCAATGTAGCGTGTCCTCAGGAGCTCCTGGGAAGAGCAGGTGGGGCTGTGTGCTCTGTGTGTGTGCTGAATCCCTCTTATC
Source organism: Hydrochoerus hydrochaeris (assembly GCA_004027455.1). Classification (NCBI taxonomy): domain Eukaryota; kingdom Metazoa; phylum Chordata; class Mammalia; order Rodentia; family Hydrochaeridae; genus Hydrochoerus; species Hydrochoerus hydrochaeris. Next base: position 403,874 of record PVLA01000189.1, on the reverse strand, counting down.
CTCAGTTTTGCTCTCTGAGCTTTCAGTAGCCCGTGATTGACCATGGTCCCTATATATTACATGGAAAATTCCGGAACAAAATCATAAGCTTTAAATCACATGCCACTCTGAATAATGTGATGAAATCTCACTGTTCTGTTCCATCCTGCCTGGAACAGATAGGAATCATCCCTTTGTCCAGCAAATCCTTGTGGCACATACTACCTGCTGCTAGTCACTTAGTAGATAGATCAGATGACGGTGCTTAAGTGTGGTGGTGCTTGGGCCCGAGTAGCCCTTATTTTACTTAATATTGGCCATGAAGCACCAGACTAGTGGTACTGGTGGTTTGGATATGCCAAAGAGGAGCTATAAAGTGCTTCCTTTGAGTGAGGAGGTAAAAGTCCAGTATGGGAGAGAGAGGGAGAGAGAGGCTACAGTCACATAATATTTATTGCAGTATATTGCATAATTGTTCTATTCTATTGTTAGTTGTTATAAACCTCTACATGTATCTAATTGGTAAGTTAAACTTTATCATAGGTTTGTATGTCTCAAAACAAACATGATATGCAAGGTCCAGCATCTCTGGTTTTAGTCATCTGCTGAATGGAGCATATTCTTCGTGTGCTACCTGTGTGTGCACGACTGCCGTGGAAGTTATGCTACCTGCTATGGTAGGAGGACAACATGAAAGTGTGCCGGCGATGGCCCGGCAGCACTCGAGGTTCTCTACTGGCTTTCAGTACGTTATTTATCTTACAGTTTCTATTTGGCCCTTGTCTCAGTACTTTCTTCCCCCTTTTAGTTTGTGAGTGCTGATGCCACCTAGGTTAGGGCTATGTGATAGTGGTGAAGTCTTCAACCAAGAGGAGCTCAGCACCCTTGACTCTTTGCGGTGTGCTGTCCTGGCCTAGCCTGTCCTCAGCCCCCCCTTCTGTTTGTGCTGCTTCCCAGCTGTCAAGACCTAAGTAGTCAGCACCGTGTGAGCCTTGCTTTCCTAGAGGCTTCCGGGAGCTGAACTGTGCTCTAACCCCCTCTGCCCCTGCCGCAGTCCAAGCACGCCAGCCCTGCTGGGTGTGCAGAGCTGCACTAATGAGCTCCGGCTCTGCAAAATGCCAGCTGCTGATGCCCTCTGCTCTCTCCTGCTGCTGGGTGAGCAGCTTGGCAACTCCCTTAGCTTTAGACAGCAAAGGCTGTTTCTGAACTGGAGCTCATCTGGAAAGCTCTCCCTGTTGCTGTGGGTCAGGTCCACTGGAAATGGAAGCTGAAGAATGGATTCCTGTACAAGTGGTGTTTGGAGGGGATTTTTCTGGAGAACTGGGGAAGGCAGTGAGAGAAGCAGGCTGGGAGGCACAGGAACTAAACATGACTATAACTGCATGGCCTTCAGCCTTTGCCTTACCCCTTCCTGGGTAGAGGAGCTCAGGAGTGTGCACTGCTCCAGAGATATGTCCCAGCTTGAAGCAAGATGGCTGGGGTTTAAACCCTGGCATCAGTAAGTCACAGGCAGAGGGTTGCCCCCTGGAGGGGTGGCAAATTCCTAGGCATTTTCAGGCAAGATTGCTTCCCTCTGCTGGAGAAGAGGGGGTGCATGTGTGGTTAGCAATGAGCTCTCATTCTCTCTAGTGCAGGGAGGTGGCTCCATGGTAGAAGGCATCAGAACAGGTGCCTGTCACATCTGTGACACTCTCCTTGGCCATTGCTTCTCTCCAAGGATAACCTTGTGTTTGCCCTGTATTGAAGACTACTTGGCTTATTAAGCCTGGGAGTAACTTGACCTACTCTGTGCCAGCCCCATTCCAGTATCCCCAGGCACTGCCTCCTCCGTCTGAGACCTGCCCAAGGCTGAGTTCTCCAAGCTGTGAGTTCTGTCTGTTCCACAGCAGTGGAGGGATAGCCTGGCAAGTGAGTCTTTTCTTATGCAAAAGGAATTAGCCCCACTTTTCTTGCTATGGCTGAGGCAAGGTGTATTAGACAAGCATGGTATTTTTCCCTTTTGCAAACTGCCAAGCAGAGGAGACAGCACAGAGAAGCACTCTTTCTCTGCTCCCCGCTGCCACTGCCTGCTCCCTCCCTGCTGGGATGTCTCATCTGCAGTCCTGGCCTTGTAGCTACTGCTGGGGAAAACAGAAAACCACAGCTATGCGGCACCAAACAGGCCTGCATCATGTTTATGAAATGACAGAGCCCTGGGCTCATCTCCAAAGAGGCTGGGGATCCCTGCGGCAGCTCAGGCAGCCCTTCCATGTCTAAGGCTGGGTTTTGATGGCCAGGACGGCAAGAAGGGCTCTTGGTGGTCGCTGTGTCCTAGTCTTTCATTCACCAGGAGGTTGAGAGATGGGAGCGGGCTGGCTGACTGAGGTTACACAGAGTGCTGAGACCTGGATTAGGACACATGGGTGGAAGATTGTGATCGAGGTTCCTGGGTGAGGGCAAGAGGTAGAGACTCACGTTAAAGTTCAAGTTCACATGTGACTGCCTTCGGCTTCTGCCTCCCTGCTCCCCTTGTGTCTAATCAGCTGCTGGCTTTCAGCCTGAGTCATTTTCTCATGATGCACAAAGGAGGTATGGTAGAGACCGCATCCTACTCAACTTCTGAGCTGCACCTGAGGGGGCTCCTCTTCCTCAGCCTCACACCTCGGAAGGTGCAAAGGGGTGAGACCTGTGTCCACCAGGAGGGTGGGGGTCCGGGAGGTTAGGAGGGGTTGGGCTGTGCATGGAACCACAGGGGCTTTTCTTCTCTCCTCAGCCCCACAAGCCTTTCCCTGTACATTCTCATCTGAGCACCTCACAGTTTGTTTCTGTGTAGCATCCAATGAACTTCTCTTCTTTCCATCCTCAAACTGCCATGGCCATGTCCAGTTTTCTTCTCTCTTTGCCTGGGAAAGGGAGAGAGGCCAGTACTCTCTTTCCCTTTTCCTTGTGTGGTGCCCACCCCAGTAGGACCCTTGCGTTGAGTATCTCCGCCCTCTCCTTGTCCATGCTGTCTGCATGACTCCCCTCCTCCAAGAAGTCTGGTGGCTTCTTCCAAACTCCGCTTCCAAGCCTTTCCCTACCTGGGCACTTATTCCTCTCTGCTCAGTTGGCATTGAGGTTATCAGTGTGGGGTTTAAGTTTGCATTTGGTTCCTGCCCTGCATCTGACACTGTTGTCACTTCCTGTGACACCCTTTCTGGCCTTGCCATCTAACCTTTTTTGGGTCAACTGTCAAATTGTTCCTCAAATTCTGTCAATGCTTCTTCCTGTTTTAGGTCAAAAATGGGTATTTTTTATTTTTTCAAAATGGATTCTTCCTTCGCATCCTTTCTTGGTTCCTTCTTACCTAGGAAAGAAATTTGAAATCAGAAAGGCTGAATAATTTCCATGGGCTCTTCAAAGTCTACACCCATAGAGGCCTCAAAGTCAGGCTCAGACCACACCTCCCTCTTCTGCTCTGGATCCACACTGATGAGTCCCTAACAGGACTCCCCTCTTGGATGCGTCCTGAACTCCTAGTTGAAATTACCATTCCCTATATGAAGCTGATCATCTCCCTCACCAAGCTTCTCCATTCTCGGTTGAAAGTATCACTAGGTTGCCCAAGTCAGCAGTCTGAGTCTCATTATTTGGGCAGGTTGAATAATGTCCCCTTCCCCTAAAATGTTGTCAAAGAAATCTTTGGTGTCTGTGAATGTTAAGTGGCAAAAGAGACTTTGCAGATATGATGAAATTTAGGAATTTGAGACAGGGAGATAAATTGATTATCTGGGAAGTCCTGATGTAATCACAAGAGTCCTTAGAGAGGGAGGCATGAAGGTCAGTGGGAGTAGAGGGAGTTGGGACATTCACTGCAAGAGGCGGCTCTGAGTTGCAGAGAGGTGACAGCCATCAGAGGCTGGAGATCAAGAGTGGTTTCTCTTTTGGTGTCTCCGGAAGAAATCAGCCCTGCTGACAACTTGATTTTAGCCTGAACAGACTCACTTTGGACACCTGACCTCCAGATCTACAAGAAAACACATGTGTGTGCTTTCAGTCACTATGCGTGTGACAATTTCTCATGGCAGCTGTAGGAAAGGAGTACAATCCTGTTGCTGTTTCTCCATCGAGAGCTGGGTTTGTTTGGTCCCAAGTCCTATCAGTTTTTCTCCAAATTATTTTTTGGTTTTATTCTCCTTTCTGCTCTCAGATCCTTGCCACTGTTTCTCCCAAGTGTTGCTTCCCTGATCTTTTAATGGATCACCCTGTCTTTCTAAATCAGCTTTTCCATTGCTTCGACACTTAGGAGCTGATCTATGTTATTTTATTTTATTTTATTTTTAAACTTTTGCAGTACTTGGATTTGAACCTAGGGGTAATTTACTACAGAGTTGCACTATCAGGTTTTTTAATTTTTGCTTTGTAACAGGGTCTTGCTAAGTTGCCCAGACTGCCCTTGAATTTGTGATCCTCCTGCTTTGTCCTCCCAAATAGCTGGGATTATAGGCATGCACCACTGTGTCTGGATGATCTTTGTTTTATGGAAGAGATATTGCCCTCTTCTATAGCACTGGATTGCAATTTAAAGCAGGGAGTTGAATTATTTAGACCAATGGGAACTGTAGAATATAGCTACTTGATCGGTTGCCAGCCTCTCTCTCCTACTTCAATCCCTACCTCACAGCCTACCATTTGGTCACATGAGGCAATAGTGGCAGGAACACTGACTGTGAGACCATTTCACTCACCTCTGTTTTGGAATGGATGGTGGCTTGTGGGCTGTGCTTCCTAATGACGCTGTCCCAGAGTCAGTGGGAGGGCATATGTGTGCTGCATATGTGGGCATGTGCTTTCGTGTTTTAGAGGGAACAACAGAATTTTAAATAGTTTATTAAAGAGCTGCTAAAGGCGCCTTGGATATGAAATTTCTCCAGGAAAAAAAAAAACACCTCTATTTTGATGATTTAAGTGTTAATGATTCAAAACCATATGGATCGCATTTCCCTCTCATCTGCATTTTTTTTTCCTTCAAAGTATCAGAGAGACTGCTTAGGGCAAAATGCACTTAGGAGTCTATTGATCCAACACCATTGCAAGGATTTGCTCCCCAAATCTGAGAGAGAGAGAGTAGGGGTGCTGGGCCAGGATGTGGGCCTTCCCTGGACCTGCTACACACAGGCTCCAGGAAAAGCCATGCTGAATGTCTGGGGAGAGTTTGTAGTATACAACTTGGTGGGGAAAATGCTGCATCGTGTGTGTGTGTGTGTGTGTGTGTGTGTGTGTGTGTGTGTGTGTGTGTTTCAAAACCTCCAGAACTAATTTTAAAATGACTTAGGTTTTGGCAGACTGAAGAGGTGTTAACTCAAACCCGGGTGGATTTTAAGGGAAATGTAGTTAGAAAAATGTTCTTCTTGCTGTGTCGAGCAGCGAAGAATCTTGCTGGGGAGATGTTTGGTGAGATAAAACATGCTGCCTCTGGGGTCAGCATGCAGACATGCACATAGGCTTCCCTTCATCCCCTGCCAGGTCCAGCGCCTGTGTCCAATGCGAAGAGGGCACGTGCAGGGGCCTGGGAGGGGGCTCCCGCTCTTTAGAACCAGGCCACAGCTGAGCCAATTATCACAGCTCCCCCCACCCCATTAACCAGAGTGAACTATAGTGGGGGCACCTGCTTGTTAATGGGGAGCACATGCTTTGATCCATTCAGCTTCTTGGGCCTAATGCCTTTCCTGTCCAATAAGATGACAATGACAGCTAGCCAGATTTGAGTGTCTCTGGCCTCTGAGTGAAATGTCACCTGAACTGGAATGTGCAATTCAGGTCCTTCCCTTGCTTGTGTTATCTGTTGCTTCCACTGTAGGCCCCACCCAGACTCTCCAAAGTCCTGTTCTGCCTTTCCTGATTCAGGCTCCCTCTGCCAGGGATGCTAGGTTCCCTTTCTCCCCAGGAGTACAAAGAGCTTCCCCCATGGAGAGAACCTGTCCCTCTTTTCACTAGGGCCCTTGAGCACAGTGGACACACAGCTGTGCCTGTGATGCTGTGTGTTGTCTCTGAGTCTCGGCCCTAGCTTTGAGCTCCTGGGAGGAAGGGACTTGTCAGAACCCTGCATGCACCATGCCAGGGATTAGCATAAGGCCTGACATGTGGTTAAGTACTCGACAAATGTGGATGGAATAAGGTAAACTTTGAGGCTCTCTAGCACTGTTTCTGCCACTTACATATGTGATACATCAAATCATTAATCTACCCATCCATTCGCTTATCCACCGGTCCCCCTCATTTGTCCATCCATCCTCCTTCTCCATCCTTCCTTCATCTGTCCATATATCTACCCATCCATTTATTCACATCCATTCATGTATCCACCCATCTTTCCATCCATTTTCCATCAACCCACCAGCTACCCCTCCATCTACCCACCTATGCATCCACTCATCCTTCTATCTACCAATCCATTTATCCATCATCCCATTCTTTCATCCACCCACTACCCCTGCATGAATGCTTGTCCTTTCACCTACTGTTACCTATTCATCATTCAACCATCCACCAACCAGGCCTTCCTTATTCAAAAGATGGGGTGCTTTCTCTGCAACTCTGCTGTATTTACTCTAAAATGCCTCGCAACACTTCAGACCCATAGAGTCTACTAACATATTATAGCAAATAGCCTTGGGCCACCCAGTGAGCTTTATCTCTCTTAATATTATATCATACATACTTCAGAGGAAAAACAAATACTACAGACATGTTTGTGGTGCCACATGCCCACTCTGAACCTGTCTCCTTCTTCTTTCTCCCAAGATGCTGCCTTTCATTTTCATGTACATTTTTAGTTTTCAATTATCTGTTTTTTTGTGTCCATAACAATCTAGCATGTGTTCTTTTCAGGTATTAAGCTTTTGTGTAGCTGGTGTCTCACCACATCATTCACTTTATCCCTTAATTTGTTTTTGCTTATTGTTATGGTCCCGCTGTACTTTTCATAGCTACGCTCACTGAAGCGTGCTCACTTATTTATTGTGTGTTCCTCTGGGTCCCTCCATTTGAGCTGCAAGCTCCTGGGCCACAGAGAGCTTTTCTGTGTGCAGAAGCCTGGCCTGGTCTCTGAGCCTAGCAGGGTCTTTATGGGTTGACTGCATGGGTAAAAGGCAAACCTTTATGAGTGCCAGCACTGGTCCAAGCCCTGTGCTCCGAGAAGGGTCCCCAGGAGTGATGAGACTCAGTCCTAGCTCTTGAAGATTAGCCGATTATAGGACAGAGTACATGAGCAGCTGAAGAGAGGTGGGGATGGGACCTCCAAACACACAAAGAATGGAGGAGGGATTTGACACGGTGCGGGGGAAGAGGGTCGGAGTGGATTGTCAGTGGGTGATGGACTAAAGCATTAAAAGAGAAGTTGTTCAGCCAGGTGAAAATGGAGGACACTGGTGGCAGGAGGAAAGCACAGTGCAAAGCCACTTCTCCCTACAGTCTGGCCTACTTCTCTCAGGGTAATTTCTGTACTGTTTGTCCTCCTTGGGAGAGAGAGAGCTCAGCGTCCCCGGCACTGGGATGCCCGAATCAGGAAGGGAAGAGCAGGACTTTGGAGAGTCTGGGCAATCTCTAGGTAAACCACTGCCTCAGTGCGGGCCTTTGAAAGCCATATCTCATTCACCCACTCCTTCCTTCATACATTCAGTCAGCAAATACTTCCTGGGCACTGAGTCTGTGCCGGGCTCTGTACTTGTGTCTGAATACAGAGAGTCACAGGGAGACGGTTCTTGCTTTCAGTATTGTAGGAAGTGAGAAAGACAACAAAACATACAAGTAAGTAAAATGTCAAATGGTGAGCAATCTCCCTGCAGAGCACTCAGGGAGACTGATGAGTCACTGAGTCATGGAGAAGCTACTTCCTGGAGCGTTAGACAGCCTCTCTGAGGACATGTGTTAGTCAGTTTTCTATTGTAACACAGCACTGCAGGCTGCACAACACGAAGAAAAGAGGTTCATTTAGCTCACAGTTTCGGAGGCTGAATGTCCAAACAGCATGGTATCATCTCAAATGAGGGCCTCTCTGGCTGTGTCACCTGATAGTAGATGGCATCATGCTGGTGGTGCATGTGGGAGCGATCACACAGGACTGGAAGCCAGCACGAGATTTTTAACATAACCCACTCTTGCAGGAACTAACAGGATTCCATGAGAACTCCCCTAATTCCTTCTGAGGACATGCCCGCCCTCTGCCAGGCCCCACTTTTTAAAGACCCACCATCTCTCATGACACTACCCAAAGACCAGGCTTCCAACACATGAGCCTTTGCAGGACAGCCCAGATCCAAACCACAGCAGGAGGGACATTGAATGAATAACTGGGGAAAGAGCACCCTGGAGGCTGGGAACTTGGGCTGAGACTGAACTCAGTAGTAGGGCACTGGAAAAAAAAAAGGCAGAGAGAACTTTGCCTGCTTGGATCAGCTTCTGCTGGGGGCAGAGGCAGACAGTGGACCTGAGCCAGGAGTCAGATGGCATATGGCTTCTCAGAGAAGGAAGGGGCTGAGGCTTGGTTCTAACTGGATGGGAGGACTGTAGAGTGCTCTAAGTAGACTGTGGATGGGAGCCAGTTACTTTTCAACTTAATTGAGAGTAGAGACCCAAGAGCTGAATTCAAAAGGGAAGTAGGAGACCCGTGCACAGTCCAGGTGCAGTTGGCTGGGGCATGGCCCTGTTTGGTTGCTGGCATCAGGGATAGAGCGAGGCAGCTGTGGCCGTGGCCGCAAAGCAGAATTGCTAGGCCTTGATGAAAGGAGAGATGGAGAAGGAAGACAGCAGTTGGCAATAAAGAGCAGGGTGGCTGGGTGAGTCTCTGGGTGGGGTCGGGAGACATGGTTGCAAAGGGAGGAGCAGATGGGGGGTTGGGAGGGAAGAGTCTTGCTTAGGCCCTGCTGATTCTGTTTTTTTGCCTTTTTTGAAATAAGTTTTCACTATGCAGTTCCGGTTGGTCTTAAACTCGCAGCGATCCTCCTGTCTCAGTCTCTAAGTGCTGGGGTTACAGGCATGTGCCAGCATGTCTGGGAACCCTGCTGATTTTTGAAAGGCTGTTGTCAAACCCAAGTGGAGCTGCCAATCAGGAGTTCTCAGAAGCGGTCATGGCTGCCTCACTCCAGACTTTTGTACCAGGAGTGAGGATGACACTTGCAAGCTGGCAGGTTCTTGGTCCTGCCCGCCTGTCTACTCTACTCACTGTGCATCTCTGGAAGGTTGGCACTAATGCACTACTTTTAGATGGGGAGACAAAGGCTCAGGAGGGGCAGTGATTGGCCTGAGACCGCAGTGGCAGGGCCAGGGCTCTTCTCCTGCTCCAGGCTCTTCACTTCCTGCAGGCCATTTCACCCCGCTGGGTGAGGAGGGCAGCTTCGGCCTGCTGCAGATCCATTTCTTCCTCCGTAAATGCCTTTTTCTGTTTTCATGAAGCATGAAAGTTCATGCGGTCAAAAGACTCCAGGGCCAGGGCCCAAACCAAGCCTCATGTGTTACTATAGCTCATTCTGTAAGGGAAGAGCTTGGGAAGGCTCTGAGACAGCACTTCTGAAATCAGAGCTCACGCTCCTAAGTACTTCCAGTGCCCTGGCAGCTGTGGGTTAGAGTTCATCTTCAGTTCCCTGGCAAGTACTGGGCACCTATGTGTGCTCCTGGATTGTCATTCAGTGAGGTGCAGCAAGTGGACCCTGAGCAGGCAGTGTGGCTGACTCTTGCGCAGGGGAATGGGGGACATTGGAGCACTTCCTGTGGAGGAGAGCAAAGGAGGCTGGGAGGGGATGATTTCTAAAATGCACCCTGAGATGTGAAGGGGAGCCCTGCAGGCAGTGGGTACAGCCTGGACTAAGGCTCCGAGGCCAGTAAGATGTCACCTGTAAGATGAAAAGGAATACGACTATTATTTTTTTTCATATTGAGGTTGAATTCACCTAAAATAAAATCAGCCATGTTAGTGTATGATTCAGCAGCATTGCACACACCCACAGTGTTGTGCAACTGTCCCCTTCCTAATCCTGTCACCTGTGTTCTCCACCCAGACCTTGGTGGTTTCCTGCTCTCAGTGCCATAGTATCACATCTGTTGCAGTCAGGGGTTGTGAAGAGAACAATTAGCATCAGGACACAGAATTTATAATATTATTTTATGATGATCACCCAAAGTAAAACACAAGAAAGTGCAGGAAATCTGTCCACAACACTAGAGACTCAGAATATTCAGCCGAGGGCCTGGATCCCACAGCAATGTCCTGCATGAATCTAGGTGGAAACCTAAAGCCCAAGACAATGCCTCGCATGAGTCCAACTGGAGGTCTAGAGCCCATGAAAAGGACTCACACCACTCCTTTATGGATCTGCCCTGGGAAGGCCCAAAGGTCAGCGGTGGAAGCTAGAAAGTCTATGCTAGCGGGGTGAAAGAGCTGTGCTAGAAGGTTGAGGGTTCTACGCTGGAGCCAAGAAGTCACACTCATAATAAAGACCAGGGCTGTCCTGAAAAGCACCATAGCCATCCTCAGAGACAGGGAGGTCCTGAGGTCCTCCGACAATAAGAATAGTCAAGTACATGCCAGGAAGCCAGCATGGCGAGTCTGTCCTGGAGATTAAATGCTGGCAACTTTCCTCAGGTGGAACATCTATGCTCAGCACCATGCTGATTTAATTTAGCTGGTGTTAAGTTGACCATCGGTTTTTAATCCCTGACACCACCCTAACATGGCCATGTCATGTGAACCTGCCCTTTGCTCACAGGAGGTATTATTGTCCTATGCACAAAAAGCACTGAGAGCTCAGGATAATGTGCCCAGTTCTAGATGAGAACACTGAGGAAGACCAAAGAGATCTGCCTAGGGTCACTCAGCCGGGCGCAGAGACAGGGCATGTAGGTGTCTGAGGTTCTTAGCTCAGCGCTGTGGCTGCAGTTTCAAATTCACATTGAGGGATGGGGCCCAGGCATCTGTTTTTCTCCCATCAGCCCTGGACATGGAACTCTGCTCCGCAGCTCTTCTGGGAGGGAGCCAGCCTTGTAAGACGGGACCCTCTGGGATGGCAGCTGGTGGGCTGGCAGCATGAGGGTGGTGGGCATCCGGGCAGAGGGATAGGCAGGTGTGGTGGGGAACCAGCCCAATCAGCCCTAGGACAAAGGCCTCCCTGGCAGACGTGTGTGGCCCCCTGACAAATGGGCCATGGCTTTCCTCATTAATTTGTGGAGTACCGTGTAATAATAAAATGCTCCTTAAAGCTGAATCATGGCAGGAGTGACTACGTTTTCAGGTCCTCATCAGGATCATTAACTGTGTATGAGATTTTAGAAACATTTGTTAAACTCCTTGAGCTTCCTATACCCACGGATTACAGCTCTCTGGGATGTTCAGCCCAGAGGAACCAGCTGGAAGGGTGCAGCCCAGAGGCCCAGGGTCCCACTGTCACCTTCAGAGTCTTCCAGGTTCCTGCAACTGGGTAGTGATTGGATGTGGGGTCGAGGGGCCATTAATCCAAGTGGCGGTTGGTGTCTGGGGAATGAATGGGGACTGGGTCATGGGAAGACAGCTGACTCTTCCATGCCCTGTGTCTGCACCTACAAACCTTTCATGGACCCTTGCTGGGCCTCAGGCTCCTCACCTGCAAAATTGAGATACGTGTTTGTGCAGCTTCTAGGGGGAGATTTAGGGAAATGAAACACCCCAGTAAAGGGATCCCAGGATGCCCTCCCTCTGTCTTCCCTCTCTGCCCCCAGCCCTCTCTGCAGAAGTGAAAGAGGAAGGTAGACCTGGGCTGCCAATCTGATCCACCATCCACCGGGAGGGGCAAATGAAGAAGCGAGGCTTACAGATAAGCTGGGGAAGAAGGGCAGGCCGTGGGCTCCACTGGGTGGGCCCTGTTACTGCCGTCACTTTCTCATCACTTCCCAGTGTGCAACGGCATTGAACGCGCACTCCAGTCTCTGTTTGGGACTCTTTGGGCCATGGAAGGGTGTGGGCCCGACATGGCTGAGCAGGGCGGGCTTGCTCTGGGGCCCAGGGGACAGGACATAGCCTTTCTCCCACCTGAAGGGTGATTTGACAACCCTTCTATAGCCCTGGCCTTGACTCAAGGAACCTGTGCTGTCCCCAGTCCCCTTTGCCACACAGTCTCACCCCCAGCATCATTCTCTTCCCAGCTTCCCGTGCAAGGCCATCAGCTTCTGTCTCTCATTCCTGAGGAAAGTTAGTGAAAAAGCCACAAACATTGCTGGCCTGCTTAGCCAAACATGTGCATGGGTGACTCCCAGCCCCAGCCCGAGCAAGAGTTTCCAGTGGGACCGCCAGGGAGGAAGGGTGTGGTGTGGTCTGAAGTAGGGGCAGCCCTACTCTGATGTCCCTGTCCCCGAGCTGGGAGTGTTTGCAGGGAAAGAATTACCAGGAGGGGCCTGTGGGGGCTGGAGGTGGGGGAAGGGTGTATGCACATGTGTGTGCACGTCCATGTGTGCTCAGTGATCCTTGTAGGCAGGGCATTGGGGAGCATGTTTGGGTTCAATTACCATGTTTCCACTAGTGTCTCTGTGGCCAATAGATGTCCCTTTGGCCACAGGATCTTTGCACCTGTCACCCTGCAAGACCCACACTCTTCTTGCTCCTCCTATTTTATATGCATAGAAAGTGAGGTTGACCATCTGGCCCAACATTCCTCAGCTGGACAACTATCTAAAACCCTCCTGCAGTTCCCTGGGCCGGTAGAACGAAGTCCCCCTCTCTTTGTCCCTGGAGTCCCTTCTGCTCCTTCTCCAGCTAGGACCTTGCGGGCTGTCCTTGCAGCCCAAGGTTAGATGGCTGTATGCCTAGGGTCTCCCCACACCAGCTTGGTGAGTCAGTGGCCAGTGTGTTCTGTGTCTGCCCCTCATTGTTCACATGCAGGACCAGGCCTGTGAGACCTTATGGCACTGGTATCTGGCTCAGGCCCTGGAACTGGGAAGTTATCAACCAAATGACAATGGAACTTGGTCTCCCTGGAGGGGATAGCGTGCTCTGTGAGGGGGGAGTTGCCACATTGGCTGACTCTCAGATTGGGTGCCCGTTAGACCCACCCCCTTGCTCTGTTGGCTGTGGGGACTGGGAGAGTGCATGGAAGTGACTCCCCAGGGCTCATGACTGCAGCTTGGCTGTAGGCCACTCTGTAAGTCTTGCTCTGTTCCTTTCAATGAGCGCCAAAACGCAGTGACAAGAACAGATGACCTGGTCTCACACAAAGGGGGGACATTATTCTCTGAGAGCCTCACAGCCATGACCCATGGGGCAGATGGAGAAACTGAGGCACACGGCAGGGACAGGGCTGATCAGGCTTGCAAAGGGGATCGCATGGGGCTGGAACTCACTAGACTCCCACACTCGCCTGTCTTGTAGCTGTAAAGAGAGAGCAGGTGAGTGTGCTGGGGTCCCTGAGTGAGGAAGGTGTGGGAACAGAGTGACGTGGCCTGCACTGCACACCTGTACCCTTTAGCTACCTCACTTAAACTGATTTGTGTCAACTGAACGTGGTCGACCTCAGGCAACTCTCGTGCAGCTAGAAGGAGTGGCAGGAAAGAGTTATAAGATTCTCTTTCAAAAGGAAAAGAAAAAAAAATCCCTCCCTGCTCTTTAGCTTCCTCCCCTTCCCTCAGGGAAAAATATGGCTCGGAGATGTTCTTGGCGGCAGCTCCGCTCACAGCTCCTTCGGCTGTTTGTCCAGCTCCTTCTGGGCAGGTGCTGGGAATTTACAGTGTGGTCTCTCTGGAAGCAGCTTTGGAGGGGGAGATGGTGGCATTTTCTTCTTGCTAATTTAAAACAATAGTAATTGTTCATGCTTTAGGAAGCATTCCTTTTCCTTCAAATCAATCCAATCTTTTGGAGCAACTGAAGGAGAATGCAGCCCAGTGTCCTGACTAGGCCCCCGCTGGAGTGGACAGAGTCATTGCTTCATCGAGGTGGATGAGGGCCAGCCTTGTGCTGGGCACTGCAGGGGAAAGGCGAAATGGCAAAGAAGGCAGATAAGGAGGGCCAGCGGGACATTGATGCGAAATGGACTGAAAGGAGCTAACTTGGGCCCTAGGTGCCTGGAGGCTGCTGCTCTGACCTTGGGAATCTGGAAGAGGTTAGACCGCTAGGAGAGGCAGGAGTTTGGTTGGGGCCCATCTGTCTCCTTCAGCTCATGGTGGAACCAAGACGAGAGAGGGTGGAAACAGGCACAGGGTAGATCAGACCTAGTGTTGGTCAGGGCGGAGAGATGAACAGGAACCCAGGTCTAGGCTGAAAGAGGAAAAGCACATAGATCTGGACACTGGTCTCCAGCTGGGGACAAACACCAGGGCTTGGCAGTTGGAGGAGGGTGGCAGACTTGTGGCGGCCTGTGACGGGGTGGCAGGCTGAGCCGGGCCACGCTGGTCCTCAACAGCACCTTGGCCTCATTATAGGCAGGCAGGTGTCTGAGTGCAATCTGACACACATAGGGTTGCTCAAGGGAGAGGCCCCATGGTCACCCAGAAGACGTCCAAGGGCAAGGGGCAGGGCAATCATTCGCCGAGAAGGCAAGTGTGCCACTGAGAGGGAGACCTGTGCATGCTCTCTGAGATGCCTCTGTTTCAGCAGTGGCTTTGGGCTTCACTGAGGCTGGCAGGACCCGGAACCAGAGGCCACTTTCTGACTGCATGTGATGAACCTGACCGTGCCTGTGGCCTCACCGCACCTGTTTTAATCTCAAAGACTCTGTTTCGGTGTAAGGTGCTGTTGATGGTGTTACCGTGCCAGTTTGAGTAGGTGCACAGCCCCCTAGCATGCCTGGTCCCAACCCCTGTCCTTCCTCCCAGTGTCAGCTGGGGTGAATTCAGGGACACCTTTTGTTCTGAGCCCCTGTCTGCCCTCAGCTTTGCAAAGCACTTGTGCTCTCCATGATGTAAGTGTCTGTTTCCTGGAGTTCCTGTGACGCAGTGTGGGTGAGAGAGCTTTGGAAGCAGCCATCAGAGGGTCTGCAAGAGAACTCGGTCTCTGTGGTCTCTCACACTTGTCTCTTTCTTTCCCTATCTGTCTCTCTCCAACTAACTCTATCTCTTTTTCTCTTGCTTTCTGCATCTGTCCCTGTGGGTCTCTCTCACTCTTCTCTGCCTTTCTTTCTCCTAACCTCTTTCATATCTGTCCAGATGCCCTTTAGAGCTGCAGTGGGGACCCCAGGAACTCATTTTAGGGTGTGGCTTGGGTGGTAAGGACAGATGATGGGGCTCAAGGTGGGGAGAGGTGGTGCATCTACTCATGCCTGTGAGAGTATTTCCCCCTTCTGGTCTAGGAGGGGGTTGTGGACCGGGATTACCATAGAGCAGTACAACCTTCATGATGAAAGAGGGGGGGTGTTTGGGAGGGAGAAGGCGAAATGCTGATGGTACTGGTGTTCAGATCACACAAGGAGGAGGCCTTACTCAGAGTACTAATGAGGCTTGGTTCTGTATCTGTTTAAGAAACCAGTATATTTGTCCTAGACAGGGCTTCAAAGTTAAAGATTCACTGGTCCTATGAGAAAGGGTACATTCTCCTTCCTAGAAGTAACCTCCAGGTGGCCCCAAACATAATGAGCTCCCCATCCCTAGAGGAATGGGAGCAACCACTGCCCAATCACTGGGTAGAGCTGCTGTTCTGGGTCCTTCCCGGGCCTGGACTCCAAGGACTCCCCCAGCACACTGTCTCCATCCGTCCTCTGTTGCAGGCAGTCAGCTTCCTCGTGGATGAGTCAAACGGCTGCCCACTGTGGCCTCCTCATGGGGTGGGGTCCTGGGGAGCTGCCAAGACCCCCCCCCATAGCACAGGGTCACCACTTTCACAGCCTCGAGGCTGTGTCTTGCAGTCACCACCCTCCAGGAGCCAAGAAGTGAAGAAATTGCATAAACAAGGAAAAGGCAAGAAACGTACACAAGTGTATGCACACGTGTGTGTGAACGCATATGCACGCACACACCCACACACACCCACACCCCCCCACAAACACACACACAGTGTGCAGAGTGCTGAAGACTTGGTCTGGAATGAGAACGGCTGTCTTGCCCTGGCTTTTTATCATAAGCCCATGGCGATGCATATTCTGACCTAATAATCCAAACAAGCTATAATTGCAAACAGACCCTCTTCAGGCTGCACGGGCGGCATGGCCAGCCAGGGAGAGAGCAGACACAGTACCTGCTGAGCACAGCTGGCCGGGCTCGCCCTCCACCCTCCTTCTTCTCTTTCTGTTCCTCCTCTGCCACCTCCCGGATCGATGCGGCTGCCCAGCCATGCACCATTTTGGCAGCTTGGCCAGCTGGAGCCATGCTCCCATTCTGCATTCCCCAAGGACCCAGAGCTCCCTCAGCAGAGAAGCCAACCCACCCTCCGCTGAGAGGGGAGACCTCATGTCTGCCTGAGCCACGGGGAGCTGGAGGGCTGTTGCCCCCACCCACCAGGACCCCACCTCCTCCTGGCTCCAGGGGTGGTGCTCCTGGGTGGGACCCCGAGGCTGGAAGGTCTTCCTGTCCCTTCCCCACCCTGCCTCCCTTTCTGTGTTTTGTTTCAGACACACCCTCAGCTCAGATTTGCTTGGAAGGTCAGTGATTTCCATTCTTCCTTTTCAAAACAACCACACAGTTCTGGGACCCAAATGTTGATTGTCCTCACAGAGGAATGAGTCTCTGTCCACAACAAGTACATTCCAGAAATGTCCATCCAGCATCGTCAGTGTGCCAGACATCCAGGAGGGGCCACAGATGGACCACACCTTGCCCGTGTTCCCAGGATGCTTCTTCTAACAAAAACCACACACCCGATGATGGGCCAGGCAGCTAGTATGTATCCACTGTTGTGGGGGATGGGAGCCCTCTAACAGGCCTGCTTCCACTGGGTTGGAGGAAGGTTGTAAAGGAATTTGAATTCAGTACTGAAAGAAGAGGAATATTTTGATGGACAGAGTAGATGAGGGAGGGGTCTACCAGATGGCTGGAACAGCTTGGGCACAGAAGGCTGGACACATTCTTTGGTAATTTTTTGAGGAATGTCATGGGGGCTGTTAGATCTGGTGCCTGGGTCTGCGGCTCCATGGTGGGCACCTCTGTAGGGACATCAGATGGGCAGGGATGTGGTTTGAGATCACCTGGTGATAGACTTGGAAGAACTTGCGAAGGAGCTATACCTCAAGAGGCATGGAGACCACTGGAGAGTTTGAAGCAAAGCAGAGGTACAGAATCACCCTTTTGGTGGTTGTGTTGGGGATGGAGCAGGAGGGAGAAGAGATCAACCATACAGGTAGGAGTCCATTAGGAGGGGTCCAATGTCCAGGTGAGAGAAATATGAGTCTGGTTCAGAGTAGGGCCTGGAAAAGAGGAGGAACAAGAGAATCTAGGACAGTTTTTCTTTTTTTTTTTTTTTGGTACCGGGAATCGAACTCACGACTGCGTGCTTGCAAGGCAAGCACTCATGCTGCTGAGCTAAACCCCCAGCTCTAGGACAGTTTCTTCTCAGGCTGGTCCTTACTGGGTCAAAGACCTCGCTTAGGTCTGGGGTAGGATTCTCAAAGATGTCCAGGATGATGATATTGAGTACTGATCAGTCAATTTTGAGACCAATGCCATTGTGTATGTCTCTTCATTACTAGATACTTTTAGATTCACTGGAAGTTGCAAAAAATATGGCAGAATGGGCACTTCACCCAGGGTCCCAACTTGAGGTATCTGAGTATAATATCTAGAGAGACCAATACCATTTGAGATTTGTGCCCATCTGTCCTTGCTTGAAAACCCTATGGCTCTTGGCTTAGACTTGGGGAACACAAGCTGACTTTCTGAAACCGTGACTGATTTTAGCTTGAGGTCCTTTCCTGGGGCTGAGCGCTGGAGTCAGCCCTGCAGGGGCAGCAGATTTAGCATTCACTAGTTGAGCACCTTTGGGCTCAGAACCTGCAGGGCTTGGGTGAACTGTTTTAGTTCAAACTGTATGATAGAGATTTTGCCTCAGTTTCCCTTCTTGTCACTCTAGATCTTGGGTTAACCCAGAAACTGGCTCTGAGCCCCAAATTGCCCAGTTGACCCATGCTACCCCTCTCCACCTTATACCAGACTCACTCTGGAGGGATGGCTGCTCCCCTCCAAATTCCACCCCAGATCCCAGACTGGCTCTAGAAACTTCCTGGAGTAATGTGATTAACCACAGGAACCTAGCATCTCCAGGGGTCACATTGCTGTTTTAGGAAGAGGAATCTCAACCACTGACAAAGTTAGCTCTGTACCCCATTCCCCAGATGCATCTGCTCACCAGGCTCCCAACATTGCCCACTCAGTTCCTGTACTCCCAGAGAGGCAGCCTGAGAGAAGACACCCTGTGAGTACCATGTCACTGTGCTGTCCTTATGCTCTTTACCATAGGAGTCAAGGTCAAGCCCTGGATGTGTGCTGGGCTGAGAGGCAGGGTAGCCAGCCTTTGGCCCATCTCAGACCTGCTCTGTGATGCCAGGCAAGTGACTAAATCTGGCACCAGGGGCTGCAGTACTGACCACAGATTATCTGAACTCAGCAGAAGAAATGATGGATGTGGGCATGTTTTGGAAAGCAAAGTGCTACAAAAATGAAAGAGCTCAGCCCAGGTGTTCGATTAGTTGCTAATTTCCTTTTACTTTGATTTTAACAGATCCCTTTTCTTCCCCATGGAGGATAATTAATCATGAAACCATTTAGGGAGCCCTTACCATGTCCAATGTACATTATGAACATCTTTCCCAAAGTGGGGGATGTTACAGAAGAGGGTACCTGGGAACCTGGGCTCAGAGAGACAGAGAGACTTTGTTCAACCCTTGGGCATCTGGGTTGGTTTCTTTGCTCCTTCTGCTCAGTGTAGACTCTTGCCAGGGTCCTGGGATCCACCCCTTGCCTGATGGGTGTGCACAGTGTGCTGGGACCTCTCCTAGCTGCTGCTGTGTATGCAAAGGGCAGAAGAGTGGAACAAGAGCTAGGATGCGCCGCTGCCTGGGCTTCCTTCATGAGTGAGCAGGAGCTTGGTGCATGGTTCTTTTCTACTGATGTCTGTTCATCTAAAAGTACCAACCCTTAGTTAGTTTCTTTGGGAGCCCTACACCCCCTTCTTACCATGCTTCTGTGTCACTGGCCTTGAAAACCAGCACGAGGAATCTTCTCTTTTAAAGGGAAACCAGTGAGACCTTGAAAGCCAAGTGCCTCTGTCCCGACAGCCTGGGACAAGCTGAGTGGTGTCTGCAGGCAGCTGCCCTAGAGCTGCTACCTGTGTCTTCATGGTGAACCCGGCCCAAGGGGGCTCAAGGCCATCACCCACATGCCAACTTCTCCAGAGATTGCAGACTGTCCCGTGGAAGTCCCCTCTGGTCTCCTGAGTGTGGGGCTCAGTAGCCTCCTTCAGCTCTGCCCTTCTCGCCTCTGCCTCGGGTTCATCGTCTGCTCAGGGCCCGCCCTTCCCTGAGCCTTGGCAGAGCCAACAGCTAGACCAGTTATCCGGGTTGGGGTGTCATTCCTGGTGGCCCTGCAGAGGAACTGCCTGTGTTGCTTTTGTCAGCTTCTGAGATGGCCCGTGGCTTCTCGGTGTCACAGGTGCATTACTCATCCATCCCCGGAGCCTCTGATCACTCCGGTGATGCCAGTGACTGTGAGGTGGGCTGTGGTGAGTGCTGCACCCTGGGGTGGCTACGTGGGGGCCTTTTGTTTTGCTTCCTTGGTAACACCTTCCAGTTTCCAATCCCTCGGTGTGGCTTTCTGCATCATGAACAATGAGACTGGCACCACCGGGAATATTTGCTGAGCAGGTGAACCAGGGCACGTAGGGAGCTCCCTCGAGGGATAAATGGTAGAGCCTAGTCTTTAGGAGCTGCAGGAATTTCCTAGGCAAATAAAGGGTGGTGAAAGCCCATGCCCATGGGAGATTCATGAACAAAGGCTGGGGGGTAAGTGAAAGAGTGTGGGTACTGGGAAGCTCAGGGAGAGGTTCCAGGAACTCAGGGGTAAGGTGAGGACAGGCTGGGACTGGGGTGCAGGTGAGATCACTGGCGAAGGAAGGACAAATCAGAGAATTCAGACAGCCCTGAAGGCCCCTCTCAGGGCTTTAGACTTGAACCTGCTAAGAGTCACTGGGCATTTTCCAGAAAGGGAATAGCATTTTATTTACTTAGTTTTAAAATCAGTTTCCATGGAAGTGAATAGAACCAAGACTCATCTATGGGGAATTCTAGAGATAAGAAGATATCTGGACCATTCAGAGGCACACACGATACAGCCTTTTAAAATACATATTTAATAAAGCCCCAAGTAGCAATTAAGGACCAGCAAACCTAAAGACAAGCTATAATGAGAACAATGCATTTTCAAATTATTCTGTTATTTACATAGAATCAAAGAGATCACCTTCCCGGAAGGACCTGCCTGGTAATTCTTGGGTGGGTTGAACTGTACTTTACTTTTTGCTGTATCAAAATAATTTGATGTTCTCATGAGCTGCCCATGTAGCCATCAGAAGCTAATTATCCAGTAAAACAGAGCAAGGCTCATAGCCTTCTTAGATGGCACATCAGCTTTTCTGAGTAAAGGACGCACATGGATTTTGTAAAGAGAGCCGAATACAATGTTAGTCACAGCATGATGTGCACATGTTTTGCATACCTGAGGGGCCCACGAGCACGCCGGGTGCACATACGCATGCTTGTTCCTGAGTGCTGATCTAGTTTGAAGGCAGTGGATGCTGGCAGTGAAGTCGCTCTGGTCTGTGCAGATTGCTGGCATCAAATGTGAGGCATCAGTCAGGTTAAAGTATACTGCAAACACCTCCATGCACGTGTGGATGCATATCCCGCACACGTACCCATGTGCATACCCATCCACACATACACATACAGAGAGCCATACACACATATGCACACGTACATTCTGGAATTAAACTTCAAATTGATGATTTGACCCATGGAATATTATAGCCGGGAGAGATTTTAAAGGTATCCCGGCCAAGGCTTCATGTTAGGTATAACCACAGCCTAGAGAAAAGAAAGAGCTGGTCTAATGTTACTCCGCAAGAGCAAGGCCACCGGGGGCCCCATCAAGCATGCAGCCAGAAAATGGCCTGATGGCAAGTGCTCCTGCCAGGCTGTGTCTGTACAGGGGCTGGGTTGTCTTTAGCAGGGCCCCGTCTTAGTCACTAATACCTGCTTTTGGCAATGGTGGCTCTTCTACAATTTTCATTGCATAAAAGGAGCTGGGCACATCCTCAGAATGGGCTTTTGTGCAGGTTGGATCCTGTTCCACCCGCTTTGATCCTTGGGGTTGGCAGGATGTGTGGATTAAAAGCGCCCCGGGAGAGTGGTCTCCCCAGGTCCCGAGGCCCTGCTGGCTTCCCTCGCCTCTCGGGCAGAGGGCTGTGATTTCCTGGAGTTTGGGCTGTTGGGAGTTGTTCTCACTGAGCTCCCATGCACAGCACCTCCCCGCTTTAGCTTCTTAGATACAAACAGGACCTTGCAGAGTACTTGCAGTGTGCAGGGCTGACCCGGGGTAGACACAGCAGGGCCGCCGAGGAAGACAGGGTGGGCTCGAGATGTGGCCTGCACTCCAGGACAGCTGCCATCCCTTCCTGGGAGCCAAGGATGGCTTCTTATCACCTATTCATACTACCTTTTCACCTCAGTTATTATCTTAGCTCATCTGGGTTTGCAGTGCACAATGAACTCATTCCTCACAGGGCTTTGGTGGGAGTGCACAGCGCGTCTTCATTCTTTTTCGTCCCCTCCTCCTGCCCTCCCTCCCTGCTTGATCCTCTTTCCATTTGCAAGATGTCTATCTCCCGATTTCCTATTATCTGTCTTTTATTTTGCCATTTATTTTTATTTTGAGCTTCTCACAAAGAAGAAACCACGTGCTACTGAAGCTTGTGTGCCTGATTTATTTCACTTAACATTATAGTCTCAAGGTGCATCTGTTTTCTTACTATGACTCTTTCCTCCTTCTTTATGGCAGAGTAGTGCTCCATGATGTACCTCCTAATTGGGGTTCCCTGTTTCTCACCACATGCACCTCCTCTTGCCCTGCATATGTCCTCTCTTGTTCCACTCTCTATAACCATTCATCTCGTGATAGACCTATAGGCCACCATTCATTCCCTCTGTTACTGAACACCCACCTGGCAGCCAGGTCATCTCTTGCATTGAAATGAAACGTTTCATTTGCTTACGTCACAAGACTATGCTTTGACATTTTTATGCAACTTATTTTAAGGTTTTTGTATAGGCATCTGTTGAACTCATGATATGGCAGACAAATGAACCGACAGATGTCTTTTTCTCTGTCTTATCGTTCTGTTCCTTCCAAGGGCCTTAGGAGATGGCTGTCATTATTGCCACTTCTCGGATGCATGTGTGTTGCCGCAGGTTACCCAGGAGGCAAGCAACTGAGGGGAGATCTCCCACCAAAGATAGTGTATTGGGAGGTCAGAGAAAGAGCCCTTGTGTAGCCAGAAATGTGCCCCTGTGGGTGTGCGTGTGTGTGTGTGTGTGTGTGTCTCCAGCTACTGGGATGGCTGCTTTTAAGAAGCCACCTGAGGAGTAACATCAGGCAGGTGGTGGCCCTAGGGTAGG
Source organism: Hydrochoerus hydrochaeris (assembly GCA_004027455.1). Classification (NCBI taxonomy): domain Eukaryota; kingdom Metazoa; phylum Chordata; class Mammalia; order Rodentia; family Hydrochaeridae; genus Hydrochoerus; species Hydrochoerus hydrochaeris. Next base: position 381,330 of record PVLA01000189.1, on the reverse strand, counting down.
AATAACGAGCTTAGCCGTGAGCCAGGGGCTGGAGGGAAGCAGCTGCTCTCAGATGTCCAAGACCCAGCACAGGGGCAAAATTTCAGGGGACATTTGGCAAAGTCTCAAGACTCTTTGGGTAAGCATGAATGGCAGATTCTATTGGTGTCTAGTGGTGGAGCCCAGGGGCTGGAGATTTAGCTCAGTGGCATAAGCGCCTGCCTAGCAAGCGCACAGTCGTGAGTTTGATCCCTGGTACCAAAGAAAAATCAAACCAAACAAAACAAAACAAAACAAAAACATCGTCATGATGGTGGTGGAGCTCAGGAATGCTCCCAGATGTTCTAGCATACATGAGACAGCCCCCTACCCCGAGGAAGCATACTTTAGCTCCAAATGTCAGTAATGCTTGGCTGTGAGAAGCCCCAGAGGTGGCCAATATTAGGGGAGCAGGAAGGTTCAGTATCCTTTCATCTGGGGGTGTTCCTGGAGAGAGAGGGTCATGGCCTCTCAGTTATGACGGTTGCCACCAACACCGTGTGGAGTTGCAGCCCTCATTGTTTCCACGGAGCAAGGCAGCAGAGTGTGCTCCCTGCAGAAGGACAGGTCCTCAAAGTCAGGGACAGTCTCGGTTTGCTCTGGTGCTCATGTATTTGCCCACCCGGCCCTGACTCAGGACAGCTGGGCCACCACAGCACCTCAGTCACTACCAGCCTCTGTTCAGCTCAGCCCCAGCAGTGTCCTCCCACTTGACAGGGCCACGTCCTGGTTCCGGTGACTTTTGGTGTCTTTTCTCTGAACACACCTCAATTTATTGTGGATCTCATAAAAAGCAAAAAACTTGGGAGCAAGAAGATTGAGTTTGCTTCTTACAGCAGAATTTGATTTAGGGCCAAGAGGGTGGCAATTGCTGCAAAGCAGAGATTGGCTATTTTGGGAGAGATGTGAATGATTTTTCCCATCTCCAAATGACCTTATATATATCCTGTGTCTGCCCGCCTTCCACGGGGGGGCTGATGGGGGCGGCTGCACCTGGGATCTTGTGGGTGAGCGCTGCTTCTAATAAACATCTGACAGACAGAAGGAGGGCAGTACCTTGACCATGGGCAGCAGCTGGGCCTGTGGGGACTTTCTGGCGGCCAGTATCCTCTGTGGTCACAAGTGCATGCGCTCCTGATCCAATGGGAGCTGTCTGCTGTCACAAAGGCAGTGATAGCTGGAGCAGGTGGTCTGGGCACATGTGTCTGCATATATCACAGAGCTGACTCCTTCGCCTTCCCTGTCCCTTTACATTCTCTCTCCCCATGGATGTCAGCTTCTCAGCTCTTGCCCCAGGTCACTGCTATCTCTACCCCAGGACATCAGAAGGTGTGACCAGACTGGGTTCACATGCCTGGGATCCAAGTCCAGGACCTGGATCTTGGGTCTTGCAAAGTGCACCATCCTGAACAGATTTCTTCCACTCTCTGAGCCTCAACTCTCTAATCTGAAATGGGAACAGCGTTAGTCAAACCAGTTTTAGGGTTAGGAAGAGGCCTCTTCTCTCCCTACCTGCGTTACCAGGCTGTACCTCCATCTGCAAGCCATGTCCCAGAGAGCTCAGAGGAGGCTATTCTGAGTAGGGGAAGTTTTGATTTGGCTGTCCCCACATCGTTCCCAGGTAATGTTGACCTTTATTTCCAGGAAAGGTGCTCAACACTGCCCACCTGCCCCGACCTGTATACTCAGCCCTTGCTGATCTTCCTTCCTTCCACCCTTCTCATTTTGCACCCTGAGACTGTTCTCACCCCTTTGCTGCCCCCCTATCCCCGGAGTGGGGTTTTGAGACACCTGTGGCACAGGTAAGGGAAAGAGGGGACAGCCATGGTCACTTCTGCCTGACCTGGTAATACCTGGTGAAGCTGAAACTCTAGTGTTTGTTTTTCAGACTAAGTAAAAATGTCTTTGTGTTGACATGGTTGTGTCCAAACACAGAGTCATAAGCACTCACAATGACAGGGACCTGCAAGGAACGCAAGGCAGACGTGCCACCTCCACAGATGCTAGGTGCTTCTGCAGAGTGGGAAGCTTTTGCCAAGAGGGTCTGCAGGCCTCTCCTGTGACCACGCTGGGGTGGCAGTGGGTGGGAGGGTTAGGGGGTGGGAGCTGGCCTGAGGGACGTAAGAGTACTGACTCTTTGGTGGCTCATCTCTCTCCAAGTGGGCAGAGCCTGCTATGAAGCAGGGTAGGTTTGTGCATTTGTAGAAACATGGATACACCTTGAGACTGTAATGTTTAGTGAAATAAACCAGACACACAGGCTTGAGTATCACATGGTTTCTCTTGTATGAGAAACCTGAAGTATAAATAAAGAGCAAAATAAAATCTAGTTAACAGGAAACAGGGGAATAGATCTTTTGTGAATGGGAAGGGGACCAGGACATGCACAGCAGGGAGGGGAAGGGAATGAAGAAAGGGACTCAGGTGTGTTGGCTACATGGACCAGCTTCCAATGAGGACTGTAATCACTATGTACTGCATACTAAGAAAAACATTAAAATTAAAAATGAAAGATCTGGGCTTTCTGGGAGGGTCCATGCCTAGGAGGGGAGGCGGAGAAGAAAACCCTCTCCTCAGTTCCTCACTGTCCACTCCTTAGTCTGTCCATCCATCCATCCATCCATCCATCCTCCAACTATTCATCCATCCATCTATTCATCCATCTATTTATTCATCATCCATCCATCCATCCATCCACCATCTGTCACCCATCCATCCATCCATCCATCCATCCACTCAGACATTTATTTATTCTGAGAATAGTTATTGAGCTGGTATCTACACCTGGCTGAGGCACTAGCAATGAACAAAACAGAATAAAATCCTCCTCTTCAAAGATCTCAGATTTTAATGAAGCTAAGGAAGGGAGGGGAAAGAATGGGTAATAAATGATGGGATGAACTGTGCAATCCCATCATTTTGGCATATAAAGGTGGCTACCTTGTGCAATTCAACCTAACAGGAGAAGTCCACTAATGCTGATACGTGCTATGGAGGAAAACACCGCTGGAGGGGCCTGGTTAGGAGGTTTCCCTGCCACGCTCATCCAGCCGCGCTGTGCCACTCTCACCACCAGGAAGTTCCAGGTGCCACTCTCATCATCGGGCACCCAAGGCCCTGCGGGTTTGGTTGAGTCCACCCCGTCTCTCAGTCAGACCCGGAGCATGGGCTGCCGTCAGCTTGATGTGGCCGCTGTCTGTGGCCCTGCTGGCCCAGCTGGAACGATAGGCCTCGGAGGTGCCCTCCTGGCTCGCGCGCCACGCTCTCCCTGACAGTTTTAATTGCTCCCTCCTCTGCACTCACACAGCACTTTATTACAGCGCTCAGAACTGCTCTTCTCTTCAGAAGACGCCGTGATTTATTCATGCGCCTTATTAATGGGCCTCTCCCGAGGGCTGGTGCAGAGCCTGGCAGGCAACAAGGCCCTGTGCAGGTTTGCTGAGTGAGTGAAGGAAGGAAGAAAGGCTAAACGGGACAAAGGGAGGCCAGAAGGTGGGGGCTTTACGGGGAGGGGGAGAGGAGGAGAACCCTGAGAATGGGGTACTGCCCAAAACTGGCAGGAAGGGAGGCCTGTGTCCAGCATGGCCACACCTGCCCATACCTGTCCACTCCTGTCTGTCCTTAGCTTGCCTTCACCTGTCCCTGTCTGTTTATACCTGCCCACACCTGCCGATGCCTGTCCGTGCTCAGCTCACCCTCCCCTCCGCTCCCCTGTCCACACCTGCCCATACCTGTCCACTCCTGTCCATGCTCAGCCTGCCCTACCTGCCCACACTTGTTCATGCTTGTCTACCCCTGCTGTGCTCAGCCTGCCCTCACCTGCCTGGCCTCCCCACACCCATGCGTACTTGCCTGTGCCTGTCTATACTCAGCCCACCCTCACCTACTCACACCTGTCCTCACTGGTCCTTACCTGACATACCTGTCCATGCCTATCCATGACTGGTCATGCTCGGCCTGCCTTTACCTGCTCCTATCTGCCCGTACCTGCTGGTATCTGCCCGTACCTGCTGGTATCTGCCCGTACCTGCTGGTATCTGCTCGTACCTGCCACAGCCACTGAGGGCTGTCTATGCTCACCAAGCGCTCGCCTGCTCACATCTGTTCATGCCTGCCCCTCATGTCTGGCCTTCCCACACCTGCCCATGCTCGATCAGGCCTACCCAGCCCTTCCTGCAACCCATGACCACATCTCTGCATATCTCCCCCATCCTCCCGTCCTCCTCCTATTCTGTTTGTCCTTCAGTCATGCTAGGGACGCTTTCCTGTTGCCTCAAGGGCTCCTGCTTTCACCTCCTTTCCTGCCTCCTTTGGGAAGCTTCTCTCAGTACCCCAAGTCTTCTGCTGAGAGCTGTGTGTGGTGGGGTAACAGGGGCTGAGCTGATGAGGCAGCGTCTGTGTCTGGTGGGGCAGTGACTGTGGGCAAGCTGGCTCTTTTCTACTGTCGTGTCCTCGGTCCGTGGAACCCATGACCCTGAGCCTGTGGGTGCTGGGGCCTTGTGGGAGACACCCACTAGCTGTCCTTGAATGCCTCTTTCCCTACTGGGTCCTGAGCCTAGAGGCCCCCAGGCCTGGGGCTCAGCAGTCAGCCCTGCAGTGCTGTGGGTGGGTAGCTCCAGGAGGAGCTGGGTCAGGGACAAACAGCTGGGGCTGAGCAGAGCAGAGCCCAAGGTGACTGGAGCACTGGGGCCCCGCAGACTCCTGGGGGCTTAAGGGGCAGGGATAAGCCTAGCACCTCATTCTCTGTAAGAGGAAGACCAGACCAATTGACTCTCTACCCTCCTAGGAGCAAAGTCGCCAGAGAAACCAGAGATGCCCAGGTCCCATGTTTGGCCTCTTGCCGAAAAGCTTTTCTCTGTGAGATTATATATTCCGGGCCACATTCCTGCCATCGGCACTTCCTCCTCTCCCACTTTACTCCTTTTCTTCCTCCTCCATCATAAAAGTCTCCAGAAACAGGTTTTGTTCAAAGTGACTGAGGTAATAAATCCTGTTTCTGACAGGCAGGGGAGAGAGATTCTGCAACGGGAACAGCAACCCTATTCCTGGGCCCTGAGGAGCTTGGGCTGATCCTGAGGTCGCCTGAGTCGGGGAGAAGGAGCCAGAGGCAACGGGAGCCCCTTGAGCCCCTTCGAGCTTCATTTGGGTGGGTAGCTGAGGTCTCAGTTTTATTAATAGGCTTAGGCTGAGGCTCGGTCTTCTGACTTGGCTTACTTGGCTAAGAAGCTGGGCAGGATGAGCCTCACTCACTCATTCATTCATACATTCATTCAGTCAGTCAGCCAGTCAGCTATCCTTCAATTCATTCAGCAGTCACTTAGCATGGAGGACAGGTAGCTAATTCCTCTAACACATCATATTCTTTAAGAAGCCTTTCCACAAAGGACTACAAATATTTGAATTTGAGTCATAGCGAAAGATTGATTTTGCTGGTAAATAAAGAGCTCCTACAAATCATTAAGAAGAATAAACAACCTAATAGGAATCTGGCCAAAAGATACGAACAAACAACTCACAGAAGGGTAGAAATACAAACGCTCCAACAGCAACTACATCCTACGGAGAGCTCTCTCCCATTGACGGGGGAGAGGTATATGTGAGCAAGTCCCCTGTCCACCCTAGACTGTGTCGAGGAAGGATATACACATGCTTTGCTGCGGGCTGTGCTGTGCTACAAACACCATGCTGATCAGTTTGTACAGGTCCTGTGCAGGATGATTTGGCAGCCTCAGTGCTGTGTGTACACTCGGCCTCTTTCCAGCAAACCCCTGTAGAAATTTATATCCCCTCTTTGTGTGCAACATCATTGGAGCCCAAGATTAGTCAGGAAAGCATTTTCTGTGTCATCAAAGACTGGAAATAGCCTACATGACCATCATATAAGAGACTAGCTAAATAATTTATGGCGGGCTTATGGAATTGAATGTTATATAGTCTTTGCTACAAAACAAGGCATGGGCCAGTACTTTTATGTACTAATAGATATACTTTGAGTGAAAAGGGCAAGGAATCCAATGGATTGGAATGCAGACTATACTACTATTTGTGTGGAAGTGAAGAAAATGAATATATATGCACACGTAGATATTCACATACACAATATGGATATTTGTTTCTGTATCTTTCCCTCTGGAAGGACAAAGACCTGTGTCAAGGGCTGTCTCTGGGGAGTGGAGTCAGGAGCTGGGAGGCTGTGGTGCGGGCAGGAGGGAGGACTATGCGCTTTGTGTCTCTTTTCGCCTTTTGGATTTCAAATCGTGTGAATGTATTACTGACTCAAATAATGAGTTTCATGCACGTTTAAAGACAGACTCAAAGGAGAGAGGCGAGAGCTGGGAACTGAGCAGGTGAGGAACACAGGAAAGGCAGACACCTGCAGGGACTGGTGCCCTGCGGTGGGCGGCACAGACGGGGGACCCCAGGATGGGGGGCTGCTGGAGCATAGTTTGGGGAGATCGTGGGAAGAAGATGGCTGGGGGGAAATGCAAGGGATGGAGCCAGACAGACTGGGTGTCATGTTAAAGACTTTGAATTTCAGCACAGTGAGGACTTTGGAGGGTGTTAAGCACCGTGTGTGGGGCGCATGGTCAAGCTGTCTCTTAGCTGTGTGGGGAAGGCCCTGGAGGAGTAAATGTGCTGAGTCTCTGCCCTGCTCTTTCTTACCAGTGGCTCATTTTGTTGTCAATAATTAACAAGAGGTAGAACTAACCGTTATATGAGGCTCACATAAGGAAACTGAGGCTCAGGAAAATTAGGTGCTAGGCCCATGCTTTTACATCCTGGCCTGCAGCGTTTGAAATTTGGTCTGTGGTTTAGCCCTGTGGTCATAGCCCTGTGAGATGTGGTCCTGCATGACACAGCTCTCAGGGCCCATAGATGCTCACAGTCCAAGGACTGTGATTTCGGGGTGAGCACCTCCTCCCCTCAGTGCAAGTCCATGGCCAACCAGGCCATGTGCTAACCGCAAGGTTGCAGCCACCAGCTTCCAGCTACTCACTGCTGACTTCACCAGCGGGCCACAGCCACAGCCCCCTAAACCCCTGGTCGGAGCCACTGGAAGGAAAGCAGCAAATTCCTCCATTTTCCTCTTCGAGAACACCCCAGAGATCATAGGCAGGCCTCTCACAGGAGGTAGCTGGAATCGTTAGGAGGAGGCTTCCTCTGGATGGGGTTGGGGGAAAGACATTTGGCTCCAATTACACCGAGCCTTCTAAATTTCCTGGTCATTTGGTTTGCATTTTCCTGTTGTTTCTTCACGTGCATTTTTCTGAGATTCCCATTTTGTAACTGTGACAACAGAGACCCCAGAAGACAACAGCTCAGCTAAGGCCACCTGGTCTGCCCAAGGTAGAGTTAGGTCTTTGTATACAGTGTGCTCTTACTGCTCCCCGTTGCACGGGTGTGCTCGGTTGCTGGTGAACAAAACCATCAAGAACTTGGGATTTCTTTTCCAGACATTTAATAAGAAGAAATCCGAGCTCTCTTTTTTCGGTGCTCATGTTTTTACTGGGACCGGGTGCTGGATCTTCGATGCTGGGTCCCGGGTCCTCCAGGGTATCTGCTAGTTGCCAGGGCAAGGCCATGACAGTGGCAGAACCAAGCCCTGCCTAAACCCTAGCTGTGCAGGGCGAGCACTGGTAGTTTAGCAGAGAGCTGGGGCCGAGGCAGCAGGAGAAGAAGGCACATTGTGTGCAGAGACTGATGAGGCATCGGGCCACCCTGTCCACCGCTGGGGAAAGTCCCCACTGCCAGTCTGAGCAGCCCTGTGTAGGATGCTGGTGTGATGTGAGCTGCTTCCTCGAGTGCGATGACTCAAGCTGAGTGTGGTGGCACTTGCTTGTCATCCCAGCACTCTGGGAGGCTGAGGCAGGAGGACTGTAAGTTTGAGCCCAGCCTGAGTAATTTAACACAATTTAGTATAATCTTATCTCAAAATAAAGAGAAAACAAAAATGGTTGGCAGTGTAGCCTAGCGTGAAGAGGACTCTGGCTCCTCTAGGTTCCCTGGGGCTCATTGCTGACTTTCCCCAAGTTTTAGCATCACCAGGGGTTACAGCTCAGCTCTGCCACTAACTCTGTGACCCTGGGTGAGTTACATGAAATTTCTGAGCTTCTATTTTTCCCATGCAAAAATGCGGGTCAAGGGAGCTTGTTTTTCCTAGATCTGGATGAGTGCCAGCTGGAAAGTGGGTGCCGTCAGGGAAAGCACTCTACAAGCATTTGCCCCGACACTGCCGATGGCAGCTGTCCCTGCCATCAATGCTACCTTTAACCCCATGGCTCTGCCCAGCTGACCTATGCCCCCCTTTCCTGTGGTAACAGGAAGCTCCTCTTCTAGCTTTTAAACTTTTTGATCGAAAAATACCTTATTATTTCTTTGAGTCTAATTGATTAATTCATTAGTTTGTGATACTGGGGATGGAAACCAGGGCCTCATTCAGGCACCTGCTAGGCAAGCAGCCCGCCAGGGAGCTGCTCTTGTTTCCCAAAGATGTTTTTCTAATTCTGAAAGGGATACGTTTAAAAACACTCAGGAAAATGTTGTGTAAAAGAAAATCCATCAGTATTTCTGGTTTTGCTGCTGTCACTGTGGATTTTGGGGGCGCCATTGTCCACTCTGCATTTGGTTTTCTCCAGGGTTGGCCTCCATCTCACAGGTAGATGGCCGCTACTCTATCCAGGGCACTAGATGGGGACCACAGTGGTACTCCCGGCTGTGTCCACATCCCTCTAAACACTACCTCCAGGCAACCACTGCTGATCTCCTGGGAGAGCAGGTACCCAGGGCTGTAATCCCAGTTCTTTGGGAGGCTGAGACAGGAGGGTCACAAGTTTGAGCCCAGGCTGGGCAATAGCAATTTAGCCCACAAGGGAGCTTGGAAAGTCCTCCAAGCCTGCCCAGTGCAATAAGGAGTTTCTTTTTATCTGAGCTAAACATCTTGAACATTGCATAGCAGATTGTGGTAGCTTCCATGGGGGAGTTGCTGGAAAATTTCATGAAAAAAATTTTTTTTCAAAAGGAATGAACCCTGCAGAGCCAGTGGAATGCAAGTGAGTGACTTAGTACATTGACACCCACACACATGCTTGCGTTCCTTCTTCATCTCCACATGAAACTGGGTGGGACCAGGGATTTCTGAGGCGGGAGATGACAGGACCAGGGACCCACTTTGTGTTGCATTATTGTGATCTTCCTTATTCTTGGGTTGTGAAACAGCAGAGCTTTCCATTTTACAAGCAAGAAAACTGAGACCCAGAGAACAGACATCTCCCCTCAGGTGCCATCTGGCTCGTCAGTGACACTCCTCTTTTCTGGTTAGTCCCCCAACCTGCCAAGTAAAGGTCCCCACCATGCAGGGCATTTCTATAAAGTGAAGAGTGGGTGTTTCCTTACCTTTGATGGAAGGAGATTTACAGTCTCTGTGTTGTCACCCCAGCCACTGTCCCCGCACCCATCTCAACCTGAGGCCTGCCCTTCCGTGACACTTCTTCAGCCACAGCGCTGAAAGCCACTGGGGAGGAGGACACTGGTTATGGTCCAGCTCAGATTTTCTGCTTGGATTTTGTTCCTGAAGCTTCAAGTCATTCTTGTGGCAGCCCTGGCACAGAGATGGAGAGTATGGCTCCGGGGCTGGGGTTGTAATTCAGAGGCAGCAAAATCGCCTGGCCTGTGGGAGGCCCTGCGTTTGATCCTCAGCTCTGCCACGAGAAAAGTATGAATTCTACACCAGGATGCTTCCCTAGCATTGCTGCCTGTTGGCTGTGCAACCTTCAACGGCTCTGTGACTCAGTTTCCCCAGTGGTTCACTGAGGGTGGTAACACTTCCTATCTCCCACAGCTGCTCTGAGGCTTGAATGAGTTAACCCACACGAAGGAGCCACAGCAGTGTCAATCTGTAACAGAGCTCAGTAAGCATTGGCCATGATATAGGACCCTGAATCTTGGGTGACTGGGCGTAGGTGGCCCTTGTAGATTGCACTGTGGCTCACCCCACTGGGGCTCTTTCCTCTGAACTCTTTTCAAACCAGCTGCATGGTTTCCTTCTGGCATCGGCCCAAGTTCAGCGACATTCATTCCTCCTCCATGAAGCCCTCCTAGATGGGCCAGATTGCTCCCTGATGGGGGTTCCCAGCCCCCACTGCTGATGCCACCCTTTGGCCTCAGACAAAGCGGGCACCAGCAGCGGCAGCAGCCGGGCTGGCTCGGTGGCTTTCATGAAGCTGGGGCTCCCGGGAGCCCAGGCCGGGTTGGTCTGCTTTGAATGCTATTTGCATTGCAATAGCGAGCCTGGCCTTCAATGCAGGCCCTTCTCTTTTGACAGAGCAGCCTCACAATCGCCTATTGACCGGGCACCTGTTCCTGCCCCAGACATTATGCAAATGCCGGCCAGGAGCGAAGCCGCCAGCCCCCGGGCCATTGTGCATTGAACCCTGATGGAGCCCTGCCAGCTCCCCGCCGGCCTTTGTTCCCTGGATGCACTGCGCCACCCCCGCCACCGCCTCCCCACCGCCTGAGGTGCCCTGCAGAGAGACCGCCTGCTGACTGCCACTTGGGTCCTTGCACCTGAAGAAAGGCTCAGCAAGCTGGAGGCAGGGCTAGGGCCCCCCTACAAGGCGGCCAGTGCCCGGCTGCCTGGCAGGGCCCTTCTTGTCCTGTCCCCAGGGATCTCTGAGAGGGGCCTGGCAGGCGGAGGAGGGGGCAACCGGGACCATGCCATCTGGGGGAGGGGAGATTATAATAATCGCTCTCACATCTGCTGGGGGCCTTGCAGTGCGCAAAGCCCTCGCAGGGCAGGGCCGTCTCCCAGCCAGGCACACCTGCTCTCAGGAGGTCAGCCCCTTGATTGTGTGGCCCTCTCATGGGAGGGAGTGTGGCCCCCTGGGGCAGTCGCGGATGTCGCACAGTCGATGTTGGGTAGTCACACTCAGGGCTGTGGATATCTCTGCCTCCCAAGCTTTGGGTACAGAACTCTCTCTTCCTCTTTCCTCTTGCCCACTAGACTTTGAGAAGTGATGTCCCCTCTGTGCCCCCCATTTAACGCCTTGCACAGACTGGCTACAGCACACCACCCCCTCTTTTTGGATTCCTTTTCTGTACACTTACCTACACTACCCTGGTTGGTCAGGTTTTCAAAGTACCCTCCAGAGACCAGCAGCATTAGCATCTTCTGGCACCTATTCAACCGCCAGTCCCTGGGGATGCTGACCTGCAGAAGCAGAGGATCTGGGCTGGCCCAGCTCTCCGTTTTGTCTGGCTCCCCTCCAGGTGTTCTGAGGCACACACAAGACCGAGGACATCTCGACCTTCATTTCCACTCCCCTCCCCTATCCCAGCCTTGGCTGGCACCACTTCCTCCCCGTCAGCCTGGTCCTCTCCCCACCCACTGTCCCCATCCTACTTCCCCTGGGCTTCCTGGCCATGATCAAGCACCCACCAGATGCCCATGTTACAGTGCCCAACAAACCAGGCAGCCTTGGAAGAGATGTAGTGGGACATGGGCAGCTGCTCTGTCCGCGATTTCCAAGCAGGGAGCTGATGCTTTGAGCGAGGGCAGCGGAGGGAAGGGGCACAGAAGACAGGTGGCTAGTGCAGCCTGGGGCTGGGGGTGTCCAGGGAGGTACCTTGGAAGGGATGGCACCCACGCTTAGAGGAGGGGAATGGATATATAGTGACGAACTGCTCAAACAATTTTAGGGTAAAAGGCCGCGGTGTGCAGACCTTGTGGGCTCAGACCCTTGAGGAAGCCCTGCAGGATGTGTGTGGGGCAGCCCAGCCCAAGGAGGGCAGCAAAAGAGGGAAGAGGGGAAGTGTGAGGCTGAGGACACTAAGGGTGGCCCAGATGCCCAGTCACAAGCTCCAAGTGGCCAAACGGAGAATCCATTGGTCTCTCTGCATCCAGGAGGAGGCTGATTCTCCAGTGGCCCAGCCATGAAGCTTGCTCTGCAGGGACACCTTGCTGGGAGCCCGACAGATGCCCTTGGTTGAGTGGTACCTTGCTCTCCATTCTGTCCCTTATCCCTCCCTGGCCACTTGTGCCTTGTGTCCTTGCTCCCAAGGAGCCACCAAGATGAGACATCAGGGCAGGAGTAGAGCAAGCCCCAGTGTGACCCTGGCATCCAGCCAACATGCCCTCACCAGCCCTTTGGCTCTGACAATCTTTCACCCGATGCCAAAGTGCTCTGAAGAGTTTGGCCCAAAGCAGGGAAATGTGATCTCATGAGAGGTTGGGCAAGGTTCTCAGAGCCAAGTGCTGGTCTGTCTCACAATTTGTCCTCCTCAAATGCTGTCAGGGTCCTTTTCGTCTAAAAGACAAATGGGGAGGAAAGTAAATAAAGTCAGGCTCCCTCTAAACATGTGCCTTAGTGTGACATTCAAGCCCTTTAGGGTCCTGCTTAGGTGGCCTTGCCTCTCCTGCCTCCCCACTTTGTCATTCTGCCTGGGGGAGGCAGCTGGGGTGTGATTCCAACACGCTTCCCTCTGGGTCCATTGGGTTAGCATGTCTTCGAGCTTTTAGACCTCCTTGGGCATCTCTATCACCCAAGACTTCCTGATCTGTCCTGGTTGGGAAATTTTTTGTAAGCACCTGCTAGTTTCCATGTTCTGGGCTTGGAGATGAGGTGCTGTGAAAAACTGCCATGTTCCAAAGGATTCCCCTTCTGTGGGACAGCACTGTGTGATGAGGTTGAATGAGGGTTTAGGTGAGTGGAGAGAAAGAAGGAGAAAGAGAATGTAGTTGAGTGGAACCAATTGGCAGTGGCTCAGCTGGGAGGGGACCACTGGAGGGTGGAGCCAGGAATGAAGGCTGAATTTCTGGCTGGGTAGGTGATGATAGTGCTGCCCCCAAAATGGAGAGCAGGAGCCCCATGTGGGGAACCCATGGCAGGAGGTGGATGCAGGTGCTGGGTGAGCCAAGGCTGAGGGATCTGGGCTGACACTGACTGCTGGGCATGTGTGACCTGGGGTGGCAGTGGTGCAAGCCGTCCTGTGCTCAATAGGTTTAACACACATATTACTCTGTCCAAAGTGTCCCTGTGCTGCATCACTCTGTTCTCACGGTGCTGGTCTGTGGCCCTGCTGGCATCAGGAGCAACAGGGTCAAGATAGAAGCTATGGTTTCTGAGCTACCAGATCTTGTGGCTTGAGGAAGCCTTTGTTTATTTGCAGTCTTATCTTATGCTGGGGCCTTCCAGGAACTGTCAAAGAAGAGCACTGGGAAAGGAAGAGTCCCTAAAGGGGACCAGGCTGCCGGTGAACCAGTCAACTGCAGTGAACCACAGCAGGCTGGGATCAGAACAGCCCTGGTGACGAGGGTGGGTGGTGAGTGGGTTGCTGTTCCCATTTCACAGAAGAGAAACTGAGGCACAGGCAGGTGCAATGAAATGCTATGATCCTACTGAGATGCTAGAGGAGCCATGTGCTCTACGAGGAAGAAAGATGCTGACGGACTTTATAGAGGGGGAAGGGATAGGTCACAGCCACCTCGGCATGCACTGTGGGAACCTGAATTTCCCAGTCTGGGCTGGAGAAGCAGAGAAACAGCAGGTAGCCTGACCACACTGCGTTTCTCCACAGCCTCCCGATACCCAGCAAATCTGAGGCCTCGATTGCCCAGGGCTCAGGGTGCTGCCCAGGACATCAACGCGACCACTTGATCCCTTAGCTCTTGGCTCTTGGCCCTTAGGATTCTATTTCCCCTTGAGTTTACCTCGCCTGGCCCAAGTGAGCGGGACTAGCTCTAGATCAGGAGACCCCAAGTGTGGCTCTGTTCTGCCACCACATCTTCAAAGACCCCAGCCAGGTGCTTCTCCTGCTCAAAATCTCCATTTCCCCGTGTTGGGCCTTCATTTTATAATCATAACAGTCGCTGTCAGCTCTGAGCCCCTCCTCCTCCTCCTCCTCCTCCTCCTCCTCCT